>CM044111.1:2355057-2702702 GCA_024174645.1 Lemna minuta | reverse complement strand
GAAGATTGAGAGCATAACAGCTCTATAACATCAAAATAAATTTTTAAAAAATTATGTTATGAGTTCTCACTCATATGATGAGTATAGTTGATCCTTATACACTAGTGTCATGACACTAATAATAGATAGTGGATGCTCTTTAGAGATAGAGTTCGCTAGATCAATCCACATGAATCAATAAATAGTTATATACTTAATTTCCAATCAAGCTAATTCACATCAAGGTCCTTCGTCTTAAGATGCCAAAGAAATTTTCATGTTTTGATTATGACTAACGGATTCCAGACTATGGGATCTGCAAAATATTATAAATTGGATATGACATGGTGTCTTCAAAGGTAATTGAGATCAAGATAGAATCATTCACCCTCAATATATATATATATATATATATATATATATATATATATATATATATATATATATATTATATTTTTGAAAGAATGAGAAGCAGTTAAATCGTTGGCTAATATGATGAAAATATTGAAGCTTGTCTTGATGATTTTTTCATGCATCAACACAAAAAATATGTTCAACAGAATGACCAAGTAGGGTTTGATAGTTGACTATAACCAAATTCATTTAAGATTCTCTCATGGATGGAGAATTGTATGAACACGATAACTGATGATAATATAGGTTCTATAAGAAATTTTGTATACAATCTATATCTTCTAGAACACAAGATGTAGCTTGGAACCCAACAAACTAGTAACCCTATATGTTGATTGTGTTTAATCAACTGTTGATCCATTAATCTATATGTATATAGAATTAGTTAATAAGGTTTACCAATAGATGTAATTAAGTCGATAGAATTAATAACTAGTTAGATATATGGCCTAGATGGTCACACATAAAAATATGGGTACAATACTTTGGCGAATGCCCACCTGTCTATTCTCTTCATCTCTTGAACTTTCTTGCCTTTTTATGTGACCTATGGAGACTAGATGGTGAGGATATCTTCAAGGATCTCAAGGAGCATTAAATAGGAGGTTTAAGAAGGGATCCAACCATTTAGACTGCATATGGATATCGTTAGAGGTTGGACATTTGAATAAATTCATAAATCTTCTCCATGGAATCTTGTGAGTGTACATTTTGATATGTATTACATGATAGAAACATCGTTTCATAGTACTTTGAAATTCCCTAATAAAATGGTGAATTAACTTGGGGGAGGGTTAATTAGTTTCTTTTGAATATTTATGTTTTTCTTCTTTTTTTTGTAAACTCGTTGATTGTTCACTCAAATCCTCACATCGCTCATTTATTATATTTTATTAATGATGGACATGGTATCCAATGACGGATACGATGTGACTGATAAGTCAATCACACTTCTATGTATCTCTTTTATGTTATTTGAAATGAAATCGACTCATAGTCATTCTTGTGTAATGTTTACAATCAATCACACGTCTATATATCTCGTTTATGTTCATTAAAATAAATTTTACTCAGTGTCATTTTTGTGTGATGTTTTCAATAAAGTTCATGAGCATATGTAATAACTAAGTGAGTTATGATGAGATCATAACACAGTGATCACTAGTCTTTAAACATATGTTCTAAACATTCATATTCGTACAATATTCGAGGAGGGCATCAAATTATCTTGAAAGAATAACACTACCTGATCCGACTTATATGATGAGTATGGCTGATCTTATAGCCATTGACATTGTGACACCAAAGATATATAGTGGGTGCTCTTTGGAGAAAGAGTTCACTAAATTGATTCGTATGAATCCCTTAATAGTTTTATGCCTAGTTTTCGATCAAATTGATTGTATATCCCTTTATGTCATGATTGTATATATGGTCCTTTGACTCAAGAAACTAAAGACATCATATGGATGGATGACTATATTTTGATTATCACTTACAATTCCTTAGCCATGAGATCTCTAAAATTTCATGTATTAGATATCACACGAAGTCTTACGCGGTCAATATAGGATCACATGCCCTTAGTATTTGAGAAGAGTGACTTAAGGAATAATATGCAATGAAATCATTGGCCAATGTAGTGCAAACATTTGAGAAGAAGTTCTCGATAATTTCTTCCATCAATCAGTACTAACTTGCGTAACCGATTAGGGTTTGACAGTTGATCATACCCTAAGTCATTCATGCGTCTCACGAGGCCGAGAGACGTACATAATAACTGATGATATGAAGGCTCTCTATGAGAGTTCTTGTACACTCCATATCCCTTAGGACACGTGGTGTAGCTTGGCACCCAATGGGTTGGTGATTGGCTTAAATAGATATTTAATTATTATTTTATTTTTATAGAAAACTAATAAGGTTGACCGATAAGATGTTATTGTGTCTATAGAGTTATTATCTAGTGGAATATATAGACCTGGAAAGTCACACACATAAGTTCGATGAATGGCGGTAGATATAGAAATAAGTATGAGGGTGTTGTGAAAATTTCACATACCTAATATCTATAAATAAGGAGAAAATGATCACAACTCAATGTGCTCATGTAGGCCTTGTGAAAATTATCTCATTTCTTCTCTTTCTCTATCGGTGAAGTGCTTTGAAGAGGAGATCCAACAGTTTGGCAATCACATGGATAACGTTAGAGGCTAAGCACTCAAACAACTTCAAGTGAATCCTATAAGAATTTATTCTAATCTATACTAAATGAATGGATCATCAGTTATGGGTGCCTAGGTATTTTAAATATTTGATTTAATATATTTCATCGCGTTAAATGTTTGATAACATGCTAAATTAACATGATAAAATATGATTATTGATACATATTAAGGCATAAATGATTTCATTTACATGCATGTTATCATACTTATATGTATTTTTCTATTATTATATGAAAAAGTCATTATAATCTCAAAATACTTTAATTTAGGGTTAATTTTGATAAATTAGAATTTAATAATTTGATAACCCATCTTTTTCTTGAGATTATAAGTGTTTTTAAATAAAAATAGAAATCATTTTTATAAACATTTATTTCATTTTCTAAAGTTTAAAATCTTAATAAATGAATGTATTTTTGAAATAATAATTTAAACTCTTATTATTTATTAAATTTGACTTTTTAGAATAATAAATAATTAAATTTTGGATCAAATGAAAGAAATTTGGATTAATTTGGAGTTATATTTTAAAAGTTATGAATTTTCTAATTTTTAGGATTTTTTCTAATTTATTTTAAGATTTTTAATGTTAAAAATACAATTTAAAAATGCAAAAATGGTTTATATTTTCCCGCGGGACCCACGTGGATGCGACGTGGCACTCCGGGCCACATGGCAGCGCCACACAGGCCCACGCGGCGCCTACGTGGCTTTTACGTATATATATTATTTATTTACATCGTATATATAATGGGTATTCAGCCTTCCGTATATCGGAAGGGTATTCAATACCATTAAAGCGACACCCTTTATAAATCTATTTATGTTCTTTAATTTTTTACGTGTGGGACCAAAGTCCCACAGTCTTTTGACACAAGTGACGTGGCTTCTTGCGACGCGTCGAATCGTCGGCGCCGTGGATATCTGTGCGTCGATCACGTGGTGCGCGGACCACCGATTGTGATCAAAACGCACGTGGCATTTTAAAGGCGTTATAACGGCTACGATTCGATCGCGTGGGTGAAATCCAGACCGTCGGATCGCGATCCAAGGAGCGAAATCGCGTGCGTTTTATAACGCATCTCATCAGATCACATCCAAACCGTCGATCGAGATCCGATGGCCACGACTTATTTGAAACGGTCCACGATGGACCGTTCCATCGTAACCGTCGATCGTTTTGATCGGACGGTTAACGATAAAAACCCTATATAAAGAGATGTTCTTTGACGATTGTAAGCATCCAAGTTGGAATTCAATCTAATTGAGCTTTCTAGAAACCTTACCTCTTATTTCTCTTGATTTCATCGTGTTCCTCTTTCATTTTTGTACCTCCAGAGCCTTTGAAGTCAAGATTTGGTGGAGAATCGAAGGAGAAATCGCCACTTGAACGTCACGCTCGCGTTCTTCTTGTTTTTGGTGATTGAGTGGCTTAATCACGATAATTTGATCGCAATCGTGGGTTAGTGGAAGCGGTTTTTGCTTCCTAATCTTCCAATTAGTTTTAATTTTCGTTTAGATTAGGATTTAGAGTTTAATTTCTTCGAATTTTAGCTAAAATCGCAATTTTTACGTTCAAAAATTTCTCTCCACTTCAAACTTCGATTTCTCCACGAAATCAAGATCATTTTCAATGATTTTTGATTCCGTGGATTCGTTTTGAAGTTATCTTTCATAATATATTATTTTCCCCAATTTCTACCATCAATTTCTCGTCCGATTTGATCAATTTCAAAGATTACATCAAGAAATTCCTTATTTCCCTATGGATTCGACCCTTATTTACCATTATACCCTTCAATTCAATAAATTTTCATCAAATTGGTAAGTTTGGAATTATTTTTGACGCGATACTGTGTGAAATCAACGACCTCGCGGTCTCGTCTCGTCAATGTTTGATCAAAATCTTGGAAGGCTCGTCTAATTCAGATCCCAAAGTGGAGGCCAAACAATCTATCAAGTTATCATGAATCATTGAACCTAACAATACGTGCCTACATTGACAATTTTATCTTAAAAAAGTGCCTCATTTAGCAGCCAAGTTTTGGTGCACATAATAAATTTCAAAGAATTGTGATTATTTGGGGGAAAAAAGGCATTCAACTTTGCAGATTTTTGCAATTTTAACTCGGTCAAAATTGGATTTCCACATTTTTCACTATATGAGCCACAATTGCAAAATTTCTTACGCTATCAAACAAGATTCCAAATTCAATGTGATTTTGAGCATTTTACCCTTGTTTTTTAGGATTATGGATAACACAAACAATTTAGTATACCAACCCAATTAGAATAACAATCCGAAGCAAACCAAATTCAAGGTCCCAATGGCTATTGGATCTTGTTGTTCTTGTGTGATAAATATTACCATAAAAAAAGGTCCATGGATATCATGGGCTTCTTTTTCATGGAGCATTATTGGCTTCTTCAATTTACCTACCCTGAACTAGGGTTGGACGATCATGATAGATCGAGATCGATCATAAAAGGTCGACGCCTCGATTGATCAAAGTGGTCTATGCGCCGATCGATTGTCGACTGATCGTCGATCGATCGAGGGCGACGATCATTAATAAAAATAAAAAATTACTTTAGAAATAAACTTTAGATGAATGAGATTTTCCTACAGGAATCTAGTTTTATTGAAGGATGAATAAATGTTGATTTCAAGTGGAGAAGATGAAGGAAATAGCCATTAGACACTGATCAAAATGGAATAGGGAGCAAAAGCAACATGGGGAAGGAGGGGATAGATCTCCCTTTGTCATCAGCAGAAGCAAGAGAGGGGAGGCGATTTTCCCTCCCCCATTGCCATGAGCAAGAGAGGAGCAATCGAGGACAGGGGAGAGGGGGCGTGATTCCCTCCATTTGCATGGGCATTTGGCGCCTTTTGGCAACTATCGAGGGGACCCCTCTGGGACATGAGTGAGACGCCATCGTGCGTTTTTAGCGAAATTTTGCAGGGTGGTATCTGGGGTGGAATGAGGAGCCCACACAAAATTTGGGGCCGATCGGAGGTCGTTTGGCGGGTGATTTCCCTCCCTCGTCCCATCTTCATTAGGAGGACTCCTTGCCAGATAAAGTACGAACCGAAGAACCCCCAACTTCATCATCAAGAGTCGGCGTCATCAGAAGAACCTCCCCTCGTTTTCTTCAAATAGAGTGGCAATAGGGGGGCAAGCGGTTTCCCTCCCCTCTGTCATCACCAAGTGCTGTTGGAGCAGGAGGGGGAAGGAGAGGCGATTCCCTCCCCCTTTGTCGTTTCCTAGCTGCAGAAGGGGGGATGATTTTCCTCTCAATCCTCCATAGAAGGGAGGAGGGTGAGAAGTCCACTCTCATGACGATCGCTGGGGCTGAAGAGGAGCGCGACGAAGCTAGAGAGTTGACGCCATGGCTGAATACGGCCTCGCCCCAGAGGCACGGGAGAACTTAAGGTCGATCACGGCGATCGATCAAAAAAGGGATTTTACTCAGGTTGCCGATCGATCGATCGATCGAAGAGCGACGATCAAATCGTCGACTCGATCAAAATTAACCAACCCTACCCTAAATTAGGGTTGGTCAATTTTGATCGAGTCGATGATCTGATCGTCGCTCTTCGATCGATCGGCGACCTGAGTAAAATCACTTTTTTGATCGATCAAAAAGATCATCGTGATCGACCGTAAGTTCTCGCGTGCCTTTGGGGCGAGGCTAGGGTTGGTCAATTTTGATCGAGTCGATGATCTGATCGTCGCTCTTCGATCGATCGGCGACCTGAGTAAAATCACTTTTTTGATCGATCAAAAAGATCATCGTGATCGACCGTAAGTTCTCGCGTGCCTTTGGGGCGAGGCTAGGGTTGGTCAATTTTGATCGAGTCGACGATCTGATCGTCGCTCTTAGATCGATCGACGACCTTAAAAAAAAATTAACGTCTCTCTCTCCCTCCTCTCCCCAGTTCTTTCACACCCCAAATTCACCTCAAATTCCGGCATCCCTATGAAGTTCCGGATCATCCCTATGATTGTCATCTCCGTATTTCATAGATTCCATCATTCTAATCCCTCATTGCTCTATCAGAACTCAGAAGAGTCCTTCTCTCTCCGCCCCCCGCCCCCCAATTTCTAACTAACTCGGATCATCTCTGTTGAATACCGGGGGGAATTGGACATTCTGGCCAATTGTTTCTTCAGAAAAATATCTTTTCGGTCGACACCGTAGGGCGTACCTCATTATTTATGAATAATAATTGCCCTTAATTCTGGCCAGAGGTTGAGGTAATGGTTGCCTCGTCATCGAAATCTCGCCGCCGACAACGGAGGAGCTTTAGCATGCTCGATATTCTTTTATCATTGACCTGCTGAAAGCTGAAATCGTAGTTAATGACTGATGAATCAAGTGGGAGAAGACGACGGAGTTTCCTTTTCGCCTTTCTTTTATGGTTCAGTTTCTCAATCTTTCCATCTATCCAGCCATCCATCCATATGTTTGTCTATCTATCTATCTATCTATCTAGAGAGACGCGATGGACTGATTAGCTTGTGAGCTAGATATGAGAATCTTACTGCTCCACAGGAGCACGTTGTGCGAATTCGAACTATTCCCGAACATCTCGCTGGTTCTCTCCGTGGAGTTCCATAATCTTCGGGTGATTCAGATCACGCCGGTAAACTTCAGTTTTTCTTGTTACAACTCTGTTGTCCACTTCACATGCTCTCCCTCCCTCTCTCTCTTGTTATGGCGGCGACGGCGGAGGCAGAGGTGCTGCTGGTGGCCGAGACAGCTTGGGAGGAGAGTTCCTCCGAGCAAAGGCAACTATTCACAACTAGAAAGAGAAACAAGGCTCTCTCTTACTGATCGTCGACCTCGATCGATAGACGATCAGTCGACGATCGATCGGCGCACAGAACTCTTTGATCGATCGAGGAGTCGACCTTTTGACGATCGATCTCGATCGATCATGATCCTCCGACCCTAGACGAGAGCAGGGTTGCGCGATCATGATCGAGTCGCCGATCTGATCGTCGCGCATCGATCGATCGATCGATCGGCGATCAGCAAAAACTTCATTTTGTGATCGATCGATGATCGATCGATGAAATAATTTTCTTGAAATCGCGGTTGTCTGGAAATTAAATCTCTCTCGCGCGCGCCCTCTTTTGCTCTCTCCCACTCTCTCGCGCTCTCTTGCTCTCTCCTCTCAAAAATCTCTCTCGCGCTCGCCGTTGACCGTGGCTGCTCATTTGAGTGCAGGGAGCTGCAGATTCTGATGAGAGAGAAACAATAACGAAGAGAGAAAAAGACGTGGCCGACGAGAGTTTTGTCAAGAATGGCGTTCAAGAAGAGCCAACGCAATCTGAAAATAAATATCTCCAGAGATCAGTTATCTTAGAGACGCAGAGGAAAACAAGAGAAAGAGACAGTGAAAACAAGATGTCACTCCATGCCTTAACGTATATTTAATCATTTAGACGTGGAAGAAGGATGTATTCATGTCAATGACAAGAGAAGATTCAGATGGAACTAAAATGAATAAATATGGCACTAAAATGGAATTGGGATGGAATAAGTTAATTTGAAATGGTATAAGTTATTCTTTGAGAATTCAGACTGTTACTGCACCCTGGTGATTGCTGCTGAACAGCCAACTTACTGTACTTGATCTAAGTGATCGACCCATCATTCAGATGGCCAAAAAGGGGCTGATATAACATCTAAATCTCCATCTTTGGAGAATAAACACTGGCAGAGAAGCTCGGGGAATACAGCGACAGTAGCTGCAGATTTCTCTCTCTTCCTCTCGTTAGTCTAGGAATAATCTAAACTCTTAGTTTTTTCGCTATCCCATCACTAGAATGTAGAATTGTTGAAATATATTTTCAATCGGAGCCGTTGGAAGTCAAAAGATATACCTTAAAGGCCCAAATTCAAATTTTCAACATCTTAATTGCTACCGGACACCGATCTTACGAACCCCTAATGTGATCGACTAATCAATCATACCTCGTTCTTAATTATCGAGTTGATCACAACCACTCAATTGCCGATCCCCTATAAAATTAGGGGATTAATCTTCCAGATACCTGTGATTTCTCAACAATGAATGTAATATCTCGTACGCACTAAAATTTTAGTAGAACAGTTCAAGAAGATACTGTTTTCTCAGAAACAAGTAAAGAAGCTAATGTATGAAATAAAATATGAAAATATAAAATAAATATAGAAATTTATTTTTCTTATGAAATATACAATCTAATGATGTTAACATAAAAATATGAAATAACTATTTAAATGTATCTTATTACAAAATATATATTCTAATGATGTTGATGTATAAAATATGGAATAATATCAAGCTGTTTGTTGTTTTGCATCTCCTGTTCTCGCCTCTCTCCAGGGTTGCGCGATCATGATCGTCGACCTCGATCGATCGACGATCAGGCGACGATCGATGGGCGCACGGACCCCTGTGATCGATCGAGGCGGCGATCATTGGACGATCGATCTCGATCGATCATGATCGCGCAACCCTGCCCTGAATGGTCTGTTTCTTCTTTTATTGATTTGACTGGTCAAGCTTAAGAAAATGTTTTTTACTTTATTTGCTATAAAATGGCCGACTCGGGGCGGCGCATTTGGATATCTCATCGGCTATTTAATTCGAGGCCGTGACGCCTAGGGTTTGAAGTTGCTGTATAACAGAGCCGTCGTGGTCTCCGGTGGGTCGCTTCCCCTTTTCCCGACTTTCGAATCTCTATCGATTCTTTCGGAGCCGATTTAGGAATGCCCTTCTCTCTCATGCTGCTTCAGTGCCGGATGAACGATTTTTCACATTTTGTTCTCATCGACTAATGCTCGGATTGCCCTCGAAGGTTTTTTTTTCCTGGAATGTGCGTCTCTCTGATATTCTTTTTAATTTCATCTTTCAGCGCTCGCATTAGTTCTGAATGTTTATGCCACTAGGGATCATTCGGCTTATAACTCTAATTTCGTATCTTCAGTGTGACTTTAAAGGAGATTGAGGTGTTCAAGTATCTTTGAAAATGGCTGCTTCCTTGTATAGATCGGCAGAAAGAATTAAAAACTTTCTCATCGCCGCCATACTCCTTAATCACTTTATTCTCTCTCCGCGTGGTTCTACTGCACACCAATGGATCAATTCCGATTTTTTCTCAGACACCCCGTGTCTTTAGATGCACTGCCTTCTGCATGATCGTATATCTCAACGAAACTTGCGCTTTGCAGACTAGAGGGCAATCTTGTTCCGCCCCCCAAGCGCACCGATACATTACCTTTCTAGATGTTACCTTCGTTCAAAACACTCCAGTTTTCCTTCTCTGATAATTTCTTCACTGGTGTCAACCTCTCCACCCCGTGGCAATCCATCACTGAAACACCCATGCACACATTTTACTCCGTGCTGCAAACCCATTTTCCTGATGCACAAGTCGATGACCTTCTCAAAGGAAGTTTGCCCAAAATGAGGAAATCATTAAAAGCTATGGGCTATTGCCCAGATGTGGCTAATGTCATAGTTACTCTGATTCGGCATCCAGACCTTTACTTATTCGGTTTTGAAATTTTTCGGGGGGGGGGGGGATCCGTCTCGGGGTGCCCTTCCTCCTTTTATTCAAAATAAAAAATAAAGAAAATCCAGGCGCTGTGGGTCGGTCCCCGATTTTCAGGAAATCATTTTGCACTTTTCCAAGAATAATAAGAATAAGAATAACAGTAATATCCAGGCGCTGCAGGAGCTCCAGTTATCCATTTTCAGATGAATTTATTTTCGCATCTGTCTAATCGTAATGTTTTTGGCGATGCGATTTATGGTCCGAGTGAACCCCAAGTGAGGATTTCATTTTGTAAAGCTATGGGTCAACGCCCAAATGATGCTCTGGTCATAGTTACTCTGATGGGGACGAATCTTGTATTCGACGGATTTGGTCGTCCAATAGTTGATTCCTCCGGTCAATCATGAAACGTTATTCTGCAGGTCAACCTCGCAATGACAAGAGGTAGAACAAGAGACATCAGCCCACCGTGGCTAACGAGTAAGTTGACTTTGTTCAAGGGATTCCGAACGCTGCACTAGTTTTATCTCCGTTATTGTTTGGATCTTGGAACTGCCGGGAGACTTGTTTGGATCAAATATTTACTTCAAGCAAGGACCATTTTCTTGCCTCAGAACGAAAGATTAATCTGTTGGAAAAATCTAATTTCATGGGTCTTCATATAATTATGGAATAAAGAATTGATCATAATTTTGGAACTCTACACGACCTTCATCAATACGTCCTGCGGATTAATTGATTTGTTGGTATTTTAAAAACATATAAAAATTCTTATCACAGTCAAATTGCAACCTAAACGATTAAAAATGTGCCCCCGTATGACGAAATTATCCGCGTAATGAAGCTTACATCTTGAGTAGACCTGGTCATCTACGTCGGCCAAACATGCTAACTACCTTTACAGAAATTTGATCATCTGGCTCCTTGGTCTACCCAACGCTGCCCCCCGATGCACAATCGCCTAACCCTAAAGCTCTGCTTTACCGTCTTCTCCATCGATTCGATCGTCATTTATTAACATTTCTCTGATATATCTGGAACATCATTTTCGATCAGATGAAGCGCTGACTGCCCGTGTAGTACGCACGCGTTTACAGGTCAAGAAAGCACGGATGCATGGACTGATCCCGCTTAGTCTAAATGCGGCAAATGAATTTAGAGAAACAAATAAATGGGAAATATGAATATAGAAATGTAACCGCTATTAGCCACCTCAGCGTTGTCCAACATGTATGTATAAACTATGGCGTTGACGAGGTCAGTAGCCCGGCATGGGCGGCATGCCGTAGGCTGGCATGGGAGGCATCCCCATCGGCGGGCCGGCAAATGGGCCTCCCATGCCGGCAACTGGTGGTGCCGGCAGAGCAAGAGGCAGCAGCTGGGCGTACATGTTCTGGCGTTGGAGTAGATAACAGGCGCACGTTAGCTAAATTGGTCCGGAGGAGTAAGTTAGTGGACGCGTGTAGGTAAGAGGAGATACCTGTTGCGCGACCATTTCTTTCTCGTCTTGCTCCTTGGACTTAACTTCTAACAGGGCGGCCTCCTTGTCCTTGATCAGCTCGTCCACTTTGCCTGTGTACTCGCGCACAAACTGCAAATGTCTCGTGTTTTTAGAGAGATAGAGCAAACTTGAATAGCGTGTGTGACAGAGAGGAGATCGAGATCGAGATCATACAAGAACAGAGAGAGCATGTGGCTGTGAGGGAGAGATAGTAAGCAATCAGACTGAGAGAGAGAGAGAGAGAGCAATGAAAGAGGAGAGATAGAGAGTTCTTATGACTTCAGTGAGCAAGAAAGAGCGAAAGAAGAGAGAGAGATAGTTTTCTCGTGCTAGTCTGATGATTGATTTCGATCGGTAAGGCCATAGAAAGATTACCTGGAGGAGATAGGGGAACGAGAAGTCGATCATGTTATTCATCCAGGCAAGCTCAAGAGCAACATCGGCCCGGAGGAGATCATAACAAATGAATAGACATGAGGCAAAGCATTCCTTCTTCCCCTGAAAATGTCAAAGTGCCACCATTTAATCTTGTAAAAGAAGTAAACAGTATCGACTAATGACTTCAGAAAGTTGTCATCAGGAGTAAAAGAATCAACCTGCTCGATGAAGTAAACGAGCAAGTCTTCCGCAAGCTCACGGTTTCCTGACTGGGAGCACGTCTCCATTGCATCCTTGTAGAGTTTGTCCTTTTTAGACAACGCAATAGACTGCTTCCATCTTCCAGCCTTCTTGTAGATATATGCAGCAACTCGCCGCATCTCTAGAAGCTCGTGCTTCTCAATCTGCCATGTCAGACAACATGTGAGATGATACTCTCACCTGAGGTGCAAGCGGGAGTTAGTTTATCCTCACCTTCTGAGCAAGGCCGATCTGGTCAAAGTTGTCATGAAAGTCAATTGACTCCCTCAGCCTATCATAATCCTCCTCATCAACGTAGATCTGATTCAAGGCCTCATTCACAGCTGCCACGTTGGCACTCTGTACAGCAACCATGTATGGCTTGACCAGGAGCAAGTGACCGGCCTGGGAACCCACAGCAAGACAAATCAGCGCCTCCAATTTTTAAGGCCAAAATAACGTGAGCCCAGAGATGATACCTTTCTCATTATGTCAACTACACGGGTATGGTCAACACGAAGGGCAAGGACGTTAAGTAAATCGTTGACCAGGTCAGGATGCTCGAGAAGGTAGAAATGAACTGCTTTGTAGTAGAGTTCGACGTTGGCAACTTTGGCAACAACATCCTTGAACTGCATGTGGTCCCATGCTGTGGGGGAATGATTCATTATGGTAGCAGCAGCATTGTCAAATTCATCATACTGTATATAGAGATAAGTGAGCTCTGTCCAGTGGTGCTGCTCATCACAGACTCGGATCAGCTTGGGGATGTTCAGGCGGGTGGAGAAGAGCTTGATGTGCTCCATGAGCTTATCATGGCGGTATCTCGCATAAAGAACTCCCAGTTCAGTGAAGATCCCCATGTGGGCCCGTTCCAGTCCCAGGCCGCTCTCCATTAGGGAAATGATCTCATCAAAGCAGCCCCTCTTCTGATAGTACTCACTGACTTCCTCCATGTCATCAACCTACACGGAATATTTTAAATAACGATAAATTTTCATTGATGTCAATTAGAGGCCCTAATATTTTAAATAACGATAAAAATGATAACTCATTTTACCTGGACAATGATACTGAGGCCCGCAATCTGGGCCAGGCGGAATTCTTCAGCATCAACGCAGGCAAAACAAACCTCCTTCCAGGTCTTGGCGCTGTTAGCTTTACGAGCAGCTTCAACAGCTCCTTGAAACTGACTCAGCCTTAGCAGAGTGCTGGCTAGTTTGGCCCAGTTAGAGATGAAGGCAAATATAATCTTTGCTGCCTCGTATAATGCTTCATCATAGAGACGATCACCCACATTTTGAAGATTGGCAACATTGGGCATGAGAATGAATTCTTCAATATCTCCCAATCGGTCTATCTTTGCATAAGCGTATATGAGCTCGCCATCAACTTTGGGCTCCTTTGACTTTTGCCGGACCATGAGCAAGTATTTGACCAAGTCATGGTACACGTTGGCATCTTCAGCTGCTTTGATGACATCAAGAAAATGGGTGACATCATCAGCACGGATGAAAAGACTCGATGGCCTCACTGACTAGTCCTTCCCTGAGCTGAGCCTTGGCCACCTGACTCCAGACTGCATCCTCTTCCACACGCAAGGCAAACTCAACAGCCCGCCCAACACTTCTAAGGTTATCCAGGAGAACGTTGACAGCTTGCACATTGAGATCAAACTTCTTGAAGATAGCAAAGGCTTCCTCGTAGAGAGCCGCTTCAACTGCCACATCCCCAACAGCTGGTCCGTCAAAGTTATCCAGCCTATTGACATAATCCATGACTCTCGATGGGTCAGCTTTGATGGCTGTCAAGATAAGAAGATTCTGCAAGTTGAAGTTTCCGCTGAAGGCAGAGTTCTGGAGAACAATTTTTTCCAGCAGCTCAATGAGCTCATGAGGAAGGTCTGCAGTCATGAAAGCTTTGACTGCAGCAGAGACTTGCTCTGGGCTCTTGCTTTCCGGCAGAGCAGTTGAAACAACTTGGTCAATGAGCTGCCTTCTATACTCATTATTTTCTTGGAGCACTTTGTCCCAGAGGTCTGAATCTGTCCTTTCCACAACATATCTGGAATAAAGAAACCAAGAATATTTTTATTATTTGTTGACAAGAAATTTAAAGCTTTTTTTATGGGTCGGGGAGGGGAGGAGTTTACCTGGCTTGAAGTTTGAACAAGGAGTTTTTATTGGTGACATTGATGAGTTCTTCATCACAGAGGCCTCTCCTATAGGCAACGACGGCAAGAGTGGGGTCCCTCTTTTCACAGTATTTTCCCACAACACGGGAATCATAATAAGGATTAGTGGTGAGGAAGTGCTCAGGATTGTTATTACTGTCTATGATGATTTTTCCCAGGGCATTGTGCACGTGGACATCTTGGCTTCCTTCACTGACAAGGTGCTCCAAGAACTGGGTGAGTAGGCGCAGACGGTTCCTATTGCAGTGACCAGATCTGCTGACTCAGAGAAAGGAATACATGGCAAAGAACAGGCAAGGCAACAGTGGGTTCAGTCTGCTCACCTTTTCTCGCATTCGTCCACAAGAGGTTCCACTGGAAGGAGTGAGCGCACGGAGAGGATGAGGCCTTTAATGAAATCTTCTGGGCATTCATCATCCAGAAGTTGACCGACAACTAAAGGAGCGTTGCTAGGGTTGACCTACAGACCGATTTTCAAATCTTTAAATGCAAAACAAGTGTTACATTAACATTAAGAGAATGGAGATACCTTCTGAACGTAACCTTCAACGTACCGAAGCATGTTGTTTGTGTACAAGTAATGAGTAAGATCAGGAACAAAACCAAAACGGTCACAAACATTTATCAGGGCGGGCATCAGGAAGCTTGGCTTCCATCAGAAAAATTCTTAGTCTTCTCAGCGTCATAGAAGTTTGATTCCCTTGTGACACGCTCAACCTCCTTAATTTGACCAGTTTTAGCTGCAGCCTCAATGTATTTGAAGTGAATCTCTGGATCCTCACTGAATATAGACATAATCATGATGGAGATGAATAATCCATAAAACAATTTGACTCAAAAAATAATCCATGCAACAATCAATCTCGAAGCTGTATACATCTCTGTATCTATATATATATATATATATATATATATATATATATATATATAAATATATACCTGGAGCTTAAGTACGAGCCAAGAAAGAAGTATAGGCCTTCATATGATTTGAATTGCTCAAAAAGTTTTATGCATGAATCAACGCCCAGCTGCTCAGAATATTCTTTGGCAGTCTAGAGAGAAGATTCACTATGATAAGCTGCAGAGAATGTGCTCACAGTTGAACAAAGAATGAAAGCAAAAGTTACCTGCACGATTATCTGAAGATTTCCTCTTAAATTTACCAATAGCAGATCCTTCATGCACTCCAATGCCCATTCCTTTGAGAGAGTCCCAAAGAACTCCACAAGCGCCTGAAGTATCCAAAAAAGTTAAGTACCAGAGAAAAATTCTGAAATGTCAGAGAACTATTTAGAAAGAACCTGAGGTTCAATCGCATGGGTATTCACAATGACACGCTTAATGTCAGGTAACTCCGAATAATGCTGCCAAAATAAAGACAAATTTCTTTTTTCATTACAATCACGTTCGACAAAAATATATTTCATGGGTACAAATAGAAAGTGATCCAACCTGAAGGGCTCGGACATACAAGCCAGCCTTTTCACACAGCTGAGCAATGCGTGGCCGATCATAGTGGCCAAACATTCCATTTGCCAAAATTGCATCAGCAACATTAGGATAGGTCACCAGATTTATTTCCAAAACCTTCAAAGAAAATAGGAGAGACAAGATAAATATCAAATGTATAGAGAGAGAGATTGGAGTCGATATATGTGAAAATGACACAGTATTAGAGACCTTGGTCTGAAGGAAAGCATGTTCCGGCAGATTTGGTTTCAAAACGTCCAGTAAGAAAGCTGTGGCCTCTCTGATCAAATTCCTCTACAGAAAAATAAATGACGCAACAGTTAGAAGCGTTGATTCATTTCCTTAATACCCCTTCAAGATTGTCAAGTTAAACTCGTAAACCACATCGTTAAACAATGCCCTTAAAGTTCAACCTGCAAAAAAAGATCTGTGATCGTGTTGTAATCAACTGGGCAGCCCCCTTCCATTTGGGACATCATCAGAGCAAAATTCACCGCACTCTGCAATGAAAGGGTTTAAGAATTGAGAAGCCATTCAAGATCTTAGAGAAGTTTAGGAGGCCAGAATTTAGCAGGAAAAAAGATAAGGTCTAGGAGTAGCTCCCTTGCTTTAAGTTATAGAGTTTCGCACGGTGGTAGGCACTCAAATGCACTAGGTTAAAAATGCCTTTAAAAGCCAAAAGAAGCTCAAAAGAAAAAAAATCACAATAACTAAATGCAGTTCCACAAGATTAATGTCATACTATTTGGAGATAATTAAACACAGGTTTTTTTTACAGAACTAAAAAAAAAAAAGAAACTTACCTGAGGATCAGATCGTAGAATTGTCTGCAGAAGAAAAAGGTAATCTGGCGTATACCCAACCTGTGTTTTAGTGGACAACTAGAGTAAATAAATAAACCAAAAGGAATAAATGTATGCTGTTCAAGAGCATATGGGGCCAAGCACCTGCTTTGAATATATGAGGATCTTATCAAACTCTCTCCTTTCAGCAAAAGCTGCAACAACCTTGGGGGTAGCTCTTGCCTTAATATATATCTTCAGTGCAAGGTCATTGTCCACAGTCTACAAAGACAGTAAATGAGCAAATGATAATGAACTGCCCTTGACTTGATATATATATATAAATGACAGTTTCATTTGATAACAACCTTCACAAGATCTCCAAGCTCTTCACTACACTCAAGCTTATCCTCAGCCAACCAGTTCTCTAGAAGGTTCTTCTTATTCTGGTTGACAACAAGGCGGGATAACTCAAGAGACTCAAATGCATTAAGCTTCCCTCGTGTTAATAATGTCCCAAAGTACTGTAACAATGGCGGGGTTTGGCCAGCTTGCACTGGAACACTCTGAAAGAAAAAAAATCTTACAGTAATACACAAAGCAGAGAAGTGTAGAAAAGAGAAAATGGCATCATCAAAAGCAGATATGCAGAAGAGGACCTGAAATTTAGCAACAGTATCAGGAGTACGAAGAATGCCTTGAGGAGACTCTGCAGCAAGTTCAGCTGCCTCCTTGTACTTAGTCTGGGAGAACAACTCCTGGAACCGCTGCACTACCTGTAGACAAGAAATAGGTTTGGAGGAAAAAAAACACTTGTTTAAAGCCAGAGGGAAGAAAACATGTGATATGAGAGCATGAAAAAACCTGTGATGAAGCCTACAGGATCACTAAACTGATCTTATTATAATCATTATGGTGAATATACAAATGAGTTAAAGAGAAAAGATATAACAAAGAAAAAATTACCAAGTTCTCAGCTCCTGGAAGATTTCCTCTTTTTGCAATATTAACAGCCAGTTCCAGATTGTTCAACTGAACCAATCACATAAATCAAATAAAATTTCAATGCCCACAATATAAATAAATGAAGATCTTAAGAAAAATGCAGTTCCGTCCAAGGTGATAGACACGCACTTGACTGCTGATGAAGGGGACAACTGTAGCTTCATTTACAGTAGCCAGAAGAACTTGTCCCCTCCGATTTACAGCATAAAAACCTCCAACTGAAGAAGCTTCAGAAGTCAAAAATATTGGATCTGCGCTAATGCGATTTCGGTATATGGCCGAAGCTGTTTCCAGATCATAGACAAATAGCAAGCCAAGCTTCGTGATTACATATATCAGACCATACTTATTTGAGATCTGCACCAGAAGCAATGACATATTAGGAAATTGATGGTCTAAACACCCGATGGAATATAAATTGTATCACCTGCATCGATACTGGGAAGTCATCAGCAAAATCTGGCGGGAAAAACAGATCAGCCTGCTTCTTGGCAAAACCTGGCTTCCCTGAATAAGGCATAATTTTCATCAAGCACAAACGAATGAAAGTAGCCAATGTGAGTAAATTTCATCCATTCAAGCACCCGAAAAAAGACTAGAGATACCTGGCTGAGCACCAAGTTCAATAACATGAAGCTTTGAAATAATTTGTCCAGCATTCAGAGTCTTAGAAGCAAAGGAAATAAGAATTGATGAGTTTTCATTGCCCGGAACCTAGACAGACCCAATAAAATCCCATCTCAGTAAAACAAAGTTAAGGATGAGAAGAAACAACAGAATATGGTAACCTTGAAAGATGCAAATGATGCGGCATGTGCTTCAAGAGCTTGACTACGTTGTTGGTCAACGGAGAAAAGCTGCATGTTACCTTTGACCAGCTGTGGCCTCTGCAATAAGGTACAATCACCATCTTCATAATAAGACTATCTAAAGTCTTCAAGCATAAAAGATTAAAACAACATGAGGTTTGCATTTAACACAGTTTTTTTTTCTAATCAGACACTTCTCAAAAATTTTTTTACCAGTCGAACAAAAAACTAAATTACAAGAATTATGCCAACTTTGCAGTATAAGAAAGCGTCAATGGATAACCTTATTCATGAGCATACCTCAGGAGAACCAGGTGCAATGCCTATCAAGACTAGCCACTTCTCAGTAGGATCACAACGGTAGTTGATGATTTGATTATTTGCCAAGTTTGCACTTCTTTCAAAAACGTTTACAGGTTCAGATTCACCTAGGAAGGATAGAAAAAATCTTAATAAAGTAAGTTATTGTTCTCAAAGGGAACTCCCAATTAGAGACTTTAAGAATGAAAATGCCAGAAGGTTACCTTCAATTGACCAATGATATACGGAACTTTGGGTCACTAGGCCCAACATCTTTGGCGTTATCCACTTCCAAAAGACAACCTGAAGATGTAATCAAATCAAAAATTGGTTCACTGATAGAGTTAATTAGTTGACAAGCAAGAGAGAACAAAACTAAATCCCAAAAACCATCCTTCACCTGCTCAGGCATTTGATGGGATTTCATTTTTGACTTCAACTCAATATTGAATATTTGTAGGTGGTCCTGTGTGGTCCCTGGAAGTTGAGCTGCACAAGGAAAACACATATAGTCACTAAAATCGTTTAGACATAAGAATAATCTATGTAACATCTCAGTGCATAAACAGAAAACAAAAACAGTCGCGAAGTTTATGAGTTTCAGACCTCAAATCACACGAATTTGATAAGCAGATTGACTATACCAGGCGCAGAAGAAAAGTTAAGATACTTTTAAGACATAAGAGATATAATACTGAAACATGAGAGAATACAAGTCGCAAATGAGGATATGCTTAACTTAAAGGACACCATTGGTAGTGCGATACGACTGCATTCCAGTGAAGAATACAGATAACATGAATAAAATAGTACTTTTTTGATCGACCAGTACCAAGTGGAATAAAAATCCATGGTAGCAACCTTAAACCTAATGGAAAGAAAAATAAATAACAGTTTAAGAACGTAGTTCATCCTATGCTCTCATGGAATCCATGAAAGAAATCACACTTTTCATTAGCAACCGTTGGTGTTGGATCACTTAATGCAACGCGCTGTCAAAGGCTAGTATAGAATTATAAAACCTTATGATGATATTGTCCAAATTGAAGAGTTAGCGAGTCAAAATATCAATGTGAAACCTGATATGCATACTTCATGTTTCACTGGAAATATCTAATTTCACTTGGGGACGATTTCCTCGGAAAATTTGCAACAGGCATGCCAAAATGCTGGGTTATTGGATTTCTAACCATCAAGAAGTTCATTTTAAGGTATGTTCCCTCCAAAACATGATACTGACATGATTAAAGATCAAACAAAATAAAATAAATTCATAAATAGTATCAGGTATTGAACTCCAAGAAAACAACCCTCGACCAGACATTAATTTTACAAGGAATCCAATTTTGAAAAAGAAATTAGACATCAACCTTTGAGAGCAAGAATCCGAGAATTAGGGTTCATCAGAGCAGAATCTGCCGTGATCGGCCTCCTCAGCGGTTGCGTAGGCGTTTTCATATCCACGATCACAACGCTGTTCTGCGGTGATGTCTCTCTGATGCATATATAGCTATCCGATTCCATCGTGACATGAGTAAATGTGATAAATTGCGGATTTATTCCGAGGCTCGTCAGCTTCAAAGAGGAAAACAGCAAATAAAAATACATCAATTGAAACAAGACCAAGAGAATAAAATTTCAGATTTTAACCACAATAATGCGGCCACAAAGTAGCTAAAAGTAAAACGCATGATTATGATCACGACACGCTCGAGATCACCATTTTCCATAGATCTGAAGACATTCGGAGAAGAGAGCGCCAACATTGAAAGAATTTCGGCTCGAAAGGAAATCGGACATTTTCATTCTACGAGAAAAATACGAGAAAAGAGGAAGACTTACAGTTATAGCCTCTTTCATGGAGATCGGGGCATTTGCCGCCGCCATTGCGACCAAATCTTACCCTCAATATGGAATTGTCAAGCAGAGGGTGAAGAATCGAAGGGAGAAAATTCTCGTCGTCTTCCGGCGTAGTCAGATCTGGAGCTCAGCGACAGTTCAAGGCTCCAGCCCTAGAGAGAGAGAGGGAGAAAGAGAGCGAGAGAGTACATAAAGCGCGGACTTTACACGAGGCAGGAGGACCGAACTGTCATTTTTCGTCATTCACAGTTTCATACTCGAGGACTTTATTTCAAAAACCCTTTGAAGACTAAAAATTGTAAAAAGACCTCTAATGTATAGAACATAGTTGATCTCCTAAACTTTAGGGGGATTATTTTGATACTTTTTTTCCATAAAAGAGTTTATCTGGCAAAATACTGTTTATCGGGGGTGTAATACGAAATTTGTATCTTCAAACGTTCTATGACAGTGCGTGACCGTTGTAAACTCGAAGTCATTGTCAGCCACGTGGACATGGGACTCGAATCCGAAGCTCGGACAAGCTCATGGTTAATGGGCGCCCGTCTTCTTCAAGAATTTGGCCCAGAAGACCCGCGTAAAAATGAGCAGCCCGGTCTGCAATTAAAGATTTGCGGAGGTTCAAGAAGTAATAAAAGGTCATATCGCAGACACGATTTTATGAAAGTTCATTAAAGTTTAGGAGTTTTCATTTGAATGGTCATGAGTAAATAAAGTAACTCATGCATTTTATGCACTATTATTCCAAGAGAATGTCTAGAAAAATCATGCATTTTATGCTCAAAGGAAGTACAAAAAAATATGATATCTATACCATTCACAGAGGGAAAAAAGTCTAATTCATCCTCCGCCGAGATTTGGCTGATAAAAACTCGCTCATCCACTCCATGGACCTCCCAATTTTTTAGTGAACTACTTCTTCTTCGAAGTTATATTCAAGTTTTTTTTGTCGGCCTACTTCCCCCCTGAAATCTTTGTGGTATTTTTATCTAATTACTTAGTTTTGCATGTATATCATTATGGATACAAGCGCTCTCATTGATTCGTATAGATTTTTCAAATTTCCTTTGATCATGTCCATAATTGGGGGCTTCTTGATCAAAAATATCTCCTTAATCTTCCATTTGGAAGTCAACCTTTGGATCTTCGATCTTAAAATTGAGGCCATCGTACAAGGACATGAAAATTCTCTATATTTATGAGATAATAATAGTTCTTTATCTATTGTGAAGTCAAATCAAATCGATGCTCATTTTATGGATATTTTTTGTTATAAACTAACAAATAAATAAAACGAAGTAGAAGAGATATGGTAACTTAAAGAGAACTTTGGTTCTTGAGTGTATGGATTTCAAGGACAAAAGAGTTATTAAGAAAGAAGAGAAGGAGATTAAAATGAGAAAAATCAAATTTAGGTTGATCTAGTTTAACGTTATAAGTCAAACTATTGCCTATATTAACTTACCACCTACTTATTCTTATTTATTATAGATAATAGAAAGAAAGAGACAAATAACTAGGCAAAAAGGATTTATATTTCAAAAGATGTTGAATTTTCATTATTCTTTATAGAAATTGTTGAGTTAATTTAATTTTTCAAAAGCAAGAAAAGGGGCATGCCTAGCAACCTTCGAACCCTTTTATATATGGTAGAGGATAGAAGGGTGAAGAAGTATATGGAATTTGTAGAGGTGGGAAGATGAACAGGTGAGGTGAAGATAAAAGGATAGTACATAAAGAGCTCAAAGTCGTCATGTGTTTAAGCCCGAAAATTTTACCATTTATAAGCTAGGAAACTATGAAGTAATCAGGTTATGTCGAATGTATAGTTTTCTAGGTCAATTTGTGGGGATTTAGGGCTAGAAAATGTCAATTGTAGGAGGGTTAGGCAAAGGTGAAAAGCAAGGAAATGGTGGTCAGCTCTTTGAATTGATCATAAGATGGAAGAAGATATATTACTTGAAGGTAGTGTAGTAACCCTACAGATGTAGCGATCCTAGAGTTATGATGTCATGGCTAAGTTGAAGAGAGAATTGGGAAAATTTAGAGAGAAAGGAAGGGTGAAATTTTAATGAAGGAAGAAAGAGGAGGATTTGATATTGACGAGTAGAGAGAGTAAATGACAAAATGACATAGAAGAAAGTAGAGAGCGATGGAGAGAGAGAGAGAGAGAGAGAGAGAGAGAGAGAGAGAGAGAGGGAACAAGAGAACATCGCGAGTGAAGGGTAAATGAGAATGATAAAAAGTAAAAGTGAGAGAAAGAGAGAGATATAGAGAAGGCGGGAACGACTCATAAATAGCAAAAGAGAAGGGAATAGAGAGTGGGAAATATTGAGAAGGAGAGAGGAGAGAGGAGAGACTGGGCTTGAGAGGGAGAATGAGCGATGGACAGAATGGGAGGAGAGATTTAGGTGCTGGGTGAGATGGTGAGAGAGAGACAGAGGGAAAACGAGCGCGGCAGAAAGAGAATGACAGAGAGAGGAAGAGAATGTGAGATAGTGTGAGAGTAAGATTAGAGAAATTTAGAGAGAGAGAAAGAGAGATCGTGAGGAAGAGAAGGAGAGAGCAATAGCAGAGAAAGTGAAGTGGGACTGGGGAGAAGGTCATGAGAGAGATACAAGAGAGAGAGAGGATGAAGGCGACAGAGAGAGGATGAAATGAAAGGGTGCGTGAACAACGGATCAGAAGAACAAGAGAATGAGAGAGGAAATGAGATCGCGAGCGAGAGCGATCGAGAGGGCGGGAGCGAGAGCGACCGAGAGAGAGAGAGCGAGAGAGAGAGAAATAGAGTGGGTGTGAGAAAGAGACTTAGCGGAAGAGTGGGGCGGAAGCGAGAGGACGAGATGGGAAGGAAGAGGAAATCGTGGGAGAGAGAGAGAGAACGCACGAGCACGAGGAGTAAAGAGAATGAAAAATTTGGGGACAACAAGGAAGGAGAAGGACGAGTGTTGGCAAGATAATGAAGAGTGGATCGACAGAGAGAAAGAGGGAGAAATTGTGAGATAGAGATCGCGAAAAAAACGGTAATTGATAGTGAGATACAGAGAGACTGAGAGGGAGAGAGAGAAGAAAAGAAAGTGGAAGATCGACGAGGGTAAAAGGAGCACAAAATGGAAGATAGAAGTGAGAGAGAGTGGAATTTGGAGAGAGAGAGAGAGGTTGCAAGAGAAGTTTAGAGGAAGACTCGCAGAAACTGCGAGGTATTTCATGCAGGTATGGAGGCAGAGAGAGGGAAAGATAAAAATTGAGATAGAGAGAGATTTAGCAGGAAGGAGGAAGAGAGATTGGGAGAGAGAATGGGATCGTGGAAAAGAGGGCAGAAGAGAGTGAGAGAACACATGGGGGAGACAGGAAAATTCAGAGAAAGAGAGGTGGATACTGAGAAATACATAGAACGTGTGAGATCAGTTGAGAGTGAGAAAGAGGGAGAACGGGATAGGAATGAAAAATGTCGAGGAGAGCGAAGAAGAGGACAGAAAGGCAGAGATCCAGAGAAGCTGCAGGAGAAAGAGCGAGGGAATTTGAAGGGGGAAGAGGTGATCGTTACGGAAGAACAAAGAGGATTATAGAGAGACTGAATAGCAGCGAAAGGGTTGAGAGAGATCGGAAGAGAGTTAGAGAACGGAAGAGCTAGAGATGGAGACTGGGGAAGGAGATGATTCTAGGAAGGTTAAGAAGGAGAACAAGACTAAAAAAACTCAATCATTTCCACTACATCCTTCCGATGGGAAGAACGCCAGAGAAACTAAAATGTCTAAAAAAAACTAAAATTGGGCTCCTAAAGGCTGGCTTTCAACAGCTCATTTAAGTTCTTGATCAGAACTCCTTTTAGAGACTCTTGCTTCCAAAGAGAAGTGCTCTTTTTTTTATCCTTCAAAAACCTCCTTTTCTTACTTTCTTTTTCTGGGTTCCTGAAATAAAGAAACTAAAATTCATGTAAAAGAATTCTAATTTAAATACCTATCTTATACAAAATATTAAATCATGAGATGTTCAACCATGTGATAGAATTAAAAATGAAAACAAATTATCGGTGTTTATAATTACTTTTATAGATTTTATCAATTTCCCCATAAAGATGCATTTTGCTCATCACAGTACTTGTAAGATATGTTATGATAAAAAAATGTTATTATTCATACGAATTAAGGTTGTGTTTTTTCCACATCTTTATATTCTCTTCTCTCCTCTTCTTTTCCATAATGCCATGAGGACCCGAAGCCAGTATTATATGTCCGATTGTTCTACAAACAGCAGTAAGGTAACATGAAAAAATTCTAAGTTTTCTATAGCCGTGGGATTTAATCTTCACCATGAAAGCACCCTTGACTCCATCCTAGTCAATCTCTATGCCGACCTCTAGAATACCCACGTCATGAAATCTCATTGATTTCGCCTTCCTGCTACGATGACCCAGTCAAGAACATTTGGTGAAATTTCTGTATAAACCAATATGAACAGGAGTGTTATGCATTGACTGCCGAAAGTCTGCAATGAAACACCATTTCCACGCGCCACACCTCTGCAACTCCCAAATCCCTGGGATCGCTAGCAGATCCCCCTGAATATTCCATCCGTCCCAGTCATTGGTTCCCATGCATATGAGAGTTCTTAAAAACTACCTGTGAGGGACGGGCCACAGGACAAGAAATCCATCCACCAGACAGAGGTTTACATGTAAAGGCGATCATCATCGTTCCGCATTGACCATGAATCCGTGCTAAGGTGAAAGCTAGTTTTAATTTCTTTTTATCTATCTACTGTGGACATCGCTCTCTCTCTCTCTCTCTCTAAACGCGTTACTCGCGGTAAGCGCAATGAACAATTAATTGATTGAATCATTCAAAGTCAACGATACCCCCGGAAACCATTTACATTATGTTTCTAGCCTATGACGAATTCTCTCAGCTTGATGATCATGACGCTGACGTCATCGTTGGAGCCTCTTGAGATAGAGAGATCCGCGAGATTTTTACAGGCAGATAGCATGGATTCTCCTCCAGAAAAGTCAACGCAAGAGGAGCGAGCGATATCCACCGCTTCCTGATTGCCCACCTGAAAAGAAAAACTCTTCCATTAACTCCCAAAATCCATGATCTAACGAACTCCTAATGGAAGATCGTAAAAATTTTACATGATCCCAGAGCCCATCAGAAGCGAGGATCAAGAATTCGTGGTCTGGCATAATCTTCAAGATTCTCGTTTCTGGTTCAGTGCTTAACCATGGCTTTAGATGATAATCTCCGATTCCTCTCGATACCGCTAAA
Source organism: Lemna minuta (assembly GCA_024174645.1). Lineage (NCBI taxonomy): Eukaryota > Viridiplantae > Streptophyta > Magnoliopsida > Alismatales > Araceae > Lemna > Lemna minuta. Next base: position 2,676,722 of record CM044111.1, on the reverse strand, counting down.
GATCCTTGCAATCTTAGCACGCCTCCGCGATAATCGAGAAATCCGCCCTAAATTCAGTCAAATTAAAAATCAGATAAAAAGATTAAATATTGATGCATTTCAAGGGAAAAAGAGAATTACGAGATTTTCTATTCTGGATCTCTCGTCTTCTAGAAGGTCGATGGTCCGAAGTTAGGCTTCCGCGTCTCCTCTTATGCTGATTACTCCACGACAATCGCCAGCATTGGAGACGATCAAATCTCCATTTTTTATTACCGCCGTGACGCAGCAAGTTCCTCCCGAACTTTTCTTCTCGGAGAATTCCTCGTCCGTCTTTAAATAACCCGTCCGGATCGCGATCTCGTATCCGAATTCTTTTTCTTCGTTTCTTTCCTCCAACTCTGCCATTACGTTCTTGCCTAATTTCTGCGCAGTAAATTCTGCCGCCGTTGCACCACCATGACCGTCGTAAATCCCGAAAAACGCCTGATGAAAGAAATCCGTACCAGATTTATCAATTTCCGCGCGGTAATAAAAATGTAGATGAAATGGAGCCCTGGATTTTACCAAATTAGGTTCCGGTCGACGTCGAAAGAAGCTGTGACCGGTCCTCCATTTCCTCCTCAATGTGCCTCGTTTGCAGAAGCACGGAAAATCTCTCGGAATCCAATTCCATCACATCATAGATGGATTCCGGTCTCGATTCCAAATTAAGAGTTTTCATGGCAGGAATCACGATGTGCGCCGGTCTCTTTCGCTTAGCGGAGGAAAACCTAGATGTACTTGCCGCGGAAGAAACTCTCGATGTGGAGCATGTGCTCTCCAGAAAATTCCACATTGAAGAAGAAGATGATGATGATGATAATGAAGAAGGAGAGGTGGCGACATCAGATACGTAATGGTCGTTCGCCATTAGAGAGGGATACGAAGCTTGCGAGGCTTCTACTGTACAGGCCATTCTACAGACGTTATTACCGGAACATGCGGCATGTTCGTCAGTATCTATAGAGAACCTTGAGAAGCTTCTGATGCTCCTGCGGAGCTAGTAGATCAAAGCTAAATTAGTAGTTTGTGTAACAATTTGCTTTTGGGTGGGGTACCGGTTAATGGGACGGTACGAGAAAACACCGCGGATACGCGTTATTTGTGTGTTTCCCAGTACTTTCTCGTCCATTTCCTTAGCACCGAAGCAGGTGGGGCCAGATCATGACCTGAGAAGATCATAACCCTTAAGAGGGTAACGAACGGATAGGATCTTGTATGACGACGCGTGAACGATTCTTCGTTGGAAGTCCCAGTGCGCCGCCCGCTCCCCCTTGGTGACGTCCCCGACCGTTTTTGCGGCGTTTCCCACGGCTTCGCCCTCGCATCTGACTTCAGGTCACCGTTGATCAAAAGAGAAAGAGATAGATAGAGATAGATGAGTGCAGAGAGAGATAGAGATAGATGGATACAGAGAGATGCAGCAGAGGTAGATATGAGACGGAGAGACAGAGGTGAAGAAGAGAGATACACATGGGATGCATATAGATGGAGAGATGGATATATATATATATATATAGAGAGAGAGAGAGAGAGAGAGAGAGAGATGAAGCAAAGAGGTAGATATAGATGGAGAGAGAGGTGGATAAGAGAGTTAGATAAAGACGGAGGGATAGATGTGAAGAAGAGAGTACAAATGGATGCGTATATATGCAGAGAAGGATATATATAGATAGATAGATGAACGGAGGGTGAGGAGGGAGGGAGGGGAGAGAGTGAGATGTGCTAGTTGAATATAAGTTTAATAACTTACATTGCTAGTTTATTAATGTTTGTCAAATAGCATATCAATTAATTTTAGATACTTTAGCCATTGGATGAGAGAAACATACATCTTTGTAGCATTAAGAACAAATATTTTGAGTAGTTGACCCACATTGGAAGTAGAATCCAAACATCTCAAAGCATAAGGTTTACATTATTAATCTTATATTTGTTCAATAAAATTTCATAAATAATTAACCACTTATTTAATCAATATCTAATATTAGTTATTTTTGTCAATTTATTTTCTTCCATTTCAATTTAAATTTCAGTTCATTTTTTATTTTGTAATTTATTTTATAAGTCTATCAATATTTCATTTTTATGTACTTTAAGAAAAATAAACAAAAAAGGGGAAACATTAAATACTGTCAATACTAAAAAAATAAAAACTTTGATAAGTATTACGTACCCTACAAGCCAATCACACTTTCATATATCTCGTTTTATATTCATTAAAATAAAACTTATTTATTATCATTCTTTTATAATATTTGTAATGAAGTCCATCAACATATACAATGATTAATTGAATTAAAATGAAATTATGATATAGTAACCACTAGTCTTTAAACATATGTCCTAATCATTTCGATTCATGATATATTTGATAAGGACATCAACTTATTTAAGAAAAAATAATAATATTTGATTTGACCCATATAATAAGTATGATTAATCATGTATCCATTTGTATGGAGACACCAAGGATAGATAATATGCGCGCTTTGGAGAAATAATTCATTAAATTGATCCACATGCATCTTTGAATGTTATTATACCTAACTATTAATCATGTTTATTTATATCACGATAGTGTACATGGTCCTTTAACTTCAGGCACCAAAGACATCTTGTCGATCGATGACCGTGTCCTCATTATGACTTACAAATCTCTAGCTACAGGATCTCTAAACTGTCATATATTAGATATGACATGAAGTCCCCAAAGATTATTGTATGATCAATATGGGATCGTTTGCCCTTGATATTTGAGGAGATTAACTAAAGGAATGAGATGTGATGAAATCCTTAGCCAAGATAATAGATATATCGGAAGATGCGATGATTTCTTTTAGGCATTAGTACTAACTTGAATGATCAATTAGGGTTTGACGATTGACCCTACCCCAAGTCATTTATGAGACCTTGATGGATGAAGGATTATGTACACATAGTAAGAATAATAGGAAAGTTCCATACATAAGTTCTTATATACTCTATCCCCCCCCCTATAGCACGTGGTGTAGCTTAGCACCCAATGGGTTGGTAACTCAATTTACTGATTAAGTTAAATTAATATTTGATTAATTTATCTATATTTTAATGTAGATAATTAATAAGGTTGACCAATAAGATCTTATTGTGTCTATAGAGTTATTTACCAACAAGATTTATAGAATCAGAGGGTCACAGACATGAGGTTTATAACAAAATTATTAGGATTTTGTAAAAATTTCACATACCTAATGTCTATAAATAAGAGGGAAACAACTACAACTTAAGGTGACTGATAATACATAAATCTATGAGCTTTAACTCTGAATTTTTCATGAACTTTTGGCTTAAAAGAAATATATTTATGTGTTATTTTAATTAAAATTACTTAATTTTGCTTTATTATAATTTTATGGTATTTCCTGGATTTTATAAGAATTGAATATCTCTCTTCGATTATAAATTGGCAATGAAATGAATTTTTAAAGCAAAATATATTTTTGTTTGGATTTTTTTAGCGATTTAAATGAGTTTTTAAAGCATATTTCTAATTAATCTAATGATTATTACTTAATAATGAGCGTCAGGGGCATATCTATAATTTGCAGGTTTGCAAGGTAAGTCAGGTAGAAGCAACGGTTTTAGCTAGTTAATTTTTTATTAATATTTTATTACTATTACCGTTTAGCTCTTTGTCGTTTACTCACCGTGCAGATGACGTGGAACTCTCGCCGCAGGAGTTGACCGTGGAAAATTAGCGCGACGTGGCGTTCTCGTCGCTATTTTGTCGTTTTGTCGAGTCGATTTCGTCGTTTCCTTTTTATTTCGTTTTGTCGTTTTCTCGAATCGAAGTCTATATTAAATCATATTTTATTCATCGATACGAAAATCGCTGTTTTGTCTTTTTGTCAAATTCGGTTTTGTCGTTTTGTCGAATCACCGCTCCGCCGTTTTATCGTCCTAACCTGCAGGTGACGTGGCTGCGTTTTGTCGTTTTATTTATGTTATGGTTTTGTCGTTTTCCTTTTAACGATTAAAATATTAGTAAATTTTACTTACTTGCGGCGCGCCGTTATTGTTGACCGCGAAGCGAGAATAAGAGAGCGACGTGGCGCTCTCTTATTCGCGCTAAAGGAGGAATCTGCGGCGAAAAGGAATCGACGCAGATTCCTCTCATTTACTTTTTTTACTTTAATTAACGGTTGATTACCTTGCAGGTGACGTGGCGGAAATCCGACGGCCGGCGGGATGGTGACGTGGCGTGATCCGGTGGCTTGAGGAAGGAGGACCGCTGACACAAGAGATCACCCGATCGGACGGCTAGGAATGCTCGAAAAAGAAAGGGTGATATCTCATAATCTAGCCGTCCGATCGGGATGAAATTTTGAAGAGAGGTTAATCGCACTGTGCTCTTCCCATCTGTACGGTTAAGATTTCCATCGGACACTCGAAGCTCTCGAAAATCAATCTCGACCGTCGGATTGAGAGGAAGCCCTAACTCCTAAAAGTGCTCCTCCTCCACTCCGATTTTTGCTTGTCTTTTGGCTCTCTCTTGACACCAGGTCACCAGCAGGAAAGGGGGAGAAGCTTAGGCCCAAGCTAGGCATCATCGGATGCTTGAGTTTGTTCTGGAGAAGGAGAACAAGAGGAGATCATCGTCGTAGCGAATCAAGCACCACCCGGCCTAGGATTGGCACCAACACGGGGTTTGTGGGAAGATTTTGAGGAGGGATTCTCTTGTAAGCCTTTTCCATGGATAATGTAGGATCTTTTCTTCTATTCTAATTGTAGGTTATTGCATTTGCTTCACAAATCTTACCAAACCATATCATCTATCTCTACACGATTTCACCTCTCTTATCTCTCCTTCATTTCTCTTTTCTCACATTCCATCAATCTCTTCTCTTCCAATTCTAATCTCTTTTCCTCTAATTAGTACTACAGAAATATAATCTCACCAATTACATCCATTACCTCTATTTAATTCTCCTTCTAACTTCTAATATCCTCCACTATAGGAATTCACCCCTTCTACTTTCGTCTCAACCCTCATTACCTAGATTCCCTGAGGATCGACCCTTGCTTACTACTGTTCTAAGTGAGGAATTATAAATGTATTGAATGAATTAGAACACACAACAACGATATAATCAACCAAGTTTTAGTTCATCAGTGACCATACAAACCTTAAGAGAATTATCTTATTTCTTCTCCTTCTCTCTTGGTAAAGAGCTTTAAAGAGGATATTTTGATAGATATTATGTGGCTTATAAGCCTATCACACTTTAATGTATCTTATTTATATTCATTGAAATGATGTTTATTCATTGTCATTCTTATGTGATGTTTGCAATGAAGTCCATGAGCATGTACAATGACTAAGTGAATCATGATGAGGTCATACTATAGTGATCACTATTCTTTAAACATATGTTCTAAACATTCCTGTTCATGGGATATTCGAGAAGGACATCAAATTATCTAGAAAGAATAACACTATCTAATCTAAATCATATGATAAGTATGGTTGATCCTATAGCTATGAGTGTGGAGACATTAAGGATAGATAATGGGTACTCTTTGGAGAAAGAGTTCAATGAATTGATCTGTATGAATCCCTGAATGGTATTATACCTAACTGTCAATCAGGTTGATTCATGTCATGGTTGTGTATGTGGTTCTTTGACTTGAGACACCAAAGACATCTTATGGATGGATGATCATGTTTTGATTATGACTTACAAATCCCTAGTTATGGGATATCTAAAACGTCATATATTAGATACGACATGAAGTCCACGAAGATGATTATATGATCAAGATGGGATTATCCATCCTAGGTATTTGAAGAAATTGACTCAAAGAATGAGATGCGAAGAAATCCTTAGCCAACGTAATAGAAATTTCAGAAAAGGAGTTCCCGAAGATTTTTTATGGACTAAAACTTTGTGTCAATTTATGTCATTGTTGTGTTTTTAATGATGGTATCTAAAGTCGATAAATTTCTGAAATTTTGATCAAAACATCAAATGCAGCGGAAAACATTTAATCGGACATTCAAAATACCAAGCCACCACGAACAGATGATCCTATCATCTACTATGAATGAGAAAAAATACTAACAAGGTTTCCTTGAAAGAGTTCTTGAAGCTATTCAAGTGTCTAGCCTCTAGCAGTATCCACACAGTCTGCGGATGGTTAGATCTCCTCTTCAAAGCTCTTCACCAAGAGAGAAAGATAAGAAAGGAGAGAATTCCTACAAGGCTTGTATGGGCACCTTCACTTGTGGTCATTATCCCCCTATTTATAGACATTTGAAATGAGGTTTTTTCATAAAAACCCTCATAATTATGTCTATATCCACCAACATTCATAGACCTTATGTGTGTCACCCTCTAGCTCCATATATCTCACTAGTTAATAACTCTATAAACGAAATAACACCTTATTGATCAACCTTAATTAATTATCCATATCCACATATAGATTAATTAATTAATGATCGATTTAACCCAATCGATAGGTTGAGGTGACAGCTCGTTGGGTGCCAAGCTACACCACGTACACTAGGAGATATGGATTATGTAAGAACTCACTTATGGAACCTTCCCGTCATCGATTACCACGTATGTATAATCCTTCATCCACATTAGACTCATGAATGACTTAGGGTATGGTCAACTGTCAAACCCTAATCGGTCACTCAAGTTAGTACTGATGCGTGTAGAAATCATCGAGAACTCCTTCTTCGATATTTCTACTACCTTGGCCAACGATTTCATCGCATCTCATTCCTTGAGTCAATATCTTCAAATACCGAGGGTGGATGATCCCATCTTGATGATGGCGAGCGGGACCCATCGCCACCATTGCGGGAGACATCGACGATACGAGTTCACCGTATAAATATGTTCTTTATTTTTCGTAGTTCCTTCTCTAAAAATTTCGGGCCTTTTGTGTTTAGCGGGCCCAATTATTGTCCCTCTCTTTTAATTCCCCTCTTAGGGTTCATTGGGCCTTTTCTTTTAGGCCCAAATGAGTCCTATGGTCATGTGTGTGTGTGTGTTGGTCTTTGTTTGGGAGCTTTCTTTAGGTTTGGGCCTCAAGTGGGCTTTCACTCCCTTAGGCCCATTACGGGTTCTATTTAAGGGAGCGAGAACCCCCCCCAAAACCTAGGGAAGGGAGAGGAGAGGAGGGGGACCGTGAGACGAGGAGAAGGAGAAGATTTCCCACCGGTCGCCTGCGTGCGCGAGAAGAAGTGGAAGGAAACAGTGGAAGATGAGATAAGTGGAGGGGTTGTCGTCCGTCCCAGGGCTACCACCCCCTCCTTCCGCCGGCCGCGTGAAGAAGAGCCTGCGACGCTCCAGCGCACCTTGACGGTTTCTCATCTCTCTCTCCTGCTATCGACCTCCTCCAGTCCCCCCTACCTTTCTCTCCCCCCTTCCCACCCCCCGTTACGAAAGTCCGCGGCGATACTAGATATCGTCCACGACATCGGGACGCCTCGCTCGTGATTACGTGTGTGGCGAACTCGTCGTGGCAGACCTGTTGACGCCAGGTGACAGCGCGGAAGCCACTGAATGCGATTATTTTATCGCGTAAGGGAATTCATGAGGGAGAGGCCTCAAAGGAGACGTACCTGGGAAGACCATCGTGCGGCCGTTTCCTCTGGACGAAGCTGTTGGTCGAAGAGAGATCAAGACGGAGATAAAAGGGGGAGGCCCGTTTCCTCTCTCTCTCCCCGCGTCGACCAGCAAGATCCGCCCCTGCAACGCCGCCAAATCGCTACACGCGATTTCCCCGACCCCCCCCGGTTCCCTTTCTCTTCTCGGTATCCTACTTTCGTCGCCCGCGAGAGGATAATTTTCTTCCGTGCGTGGTGACACCCGCGATCGCAGTGTCTCGTCGACATCCGGAACTCGTCCGGGCGCTACACTCACCCAGTTCATCCACCTCAAGGCCCGCTGACGCTGCATCTCGCCTGCCACCGCGGAACTGCGGGCCCCGCCTGCACACGTCGCGCTTCCTTCTAGCAAGCGTCGGGAGGAAGAAACCGGCGGAGTCCACCTGCGGTCGTCTTCCACCAGAAACGCTCCGATACGCCCTGCAGTCCGGGTGATGGCGAGCGAGGCCCACCGCCAGCAGAGTTAGAGACACCGGCAGCCCGAGTCCAGCCCGTTCGACGCGCGAAGACGAAGGAGCCCGGCTTTTGGCATGCGGCCTAGCCGCGAGACAACACTAAGCTGCCCTTCTTCTTCTATTCTTCTTCTTCTTCTCGGATTATGGGGGTCTCGCACTTGTGTTTAGCGGACCCGCTAATTGAGTTGTGTTTGTTTGCCTTTTGGGGTCCATGTAGGTCCCTATTCGGGAGGCCCACGTAGACCCCAAAGGGAGAGGGCCTCAAGTAGGCCCACCCTCCCTTAGCCCACTTGTGGGCCCTATATAAGGGAGGGTAGGACCTCCCTCAACCCTAGTGATATTTTTGCGCCGTTTTTGCGAGTTTTAGATTTGAGATCTGTAGTCCTTAGACGTGATAAAGAGAGGAAGAGAAGGGAGTGCGGAGAGAGCGTGAAGATTATCGCCTTCCATCCGCCGACCGCTAGCAAGGGAAGCCCGGGACAACCGCGGTGAAGAAAGGGGAGACCCAGGGAACGCCGTACGAGCGTCATAAGTACGTCCTCCTGCACCGCTTGAAGAAGTGCCGCGAAGACCCTTCCCCTCGTCCGGCAGTTGCACCCTCATCCTGCTGCTCGCCTTCACTCTTCCTCTCCGTTTCGTAAGTTCTATCACCCAGGACGGCCTACAGGACGACACGAGACTATCTGCGTACCTGCGCTTGAGTTCGTGGTCACGCGTGAAGTCAGGACACACAGCTCAGTCGAACGTCCGTCGGACGTCCAGACGTCTCCCGCGAGGTAGGTGTCGCTCGCCATATTCTCTCTCTCATCTTCTCTACCTTTTCTCCTCTCCCACCCTCATCGCCATCTCCTTGACCCTTCCTGACCACACCTGATACCTGCACAACGGCCGCCCTCCACGTTCCTCTCCTTCGCCACCGCACCGCGCCGCGCCCAGCCCCTCCGCAACCGCGATATCTCCCTATCATCCCATTTTCCCTCAACACCCCGTGACCGTCTCTTCACGGGCCGCCACTCCCTCTCGGTACAATATCGTCCCTCGCCCACGATATTGATGCGGTTACGCCCTAACCAGCTCTCTCCCTCTCTCTCGTTTTCGCCGCACCGTCCCCGTACTCGCCATTCCTCGTCCTGCTTCCGCCGCTCCGCTCTCCTATTCCCCCGCCACGTTAGTCTCCCCTTACCTCGTCCCTTCTTCCCTGCCACCCTCCTCCTTCCCTATTTCCCGCGACCCTCTCCCTCGCATCTGTCTCACCTGCACTTACGGTGCTACGCCACGCGTGATACCCCTTGTCGCCGACCGCCGCATGCTCAGGGCCTGGTTCTTTCTTTATTTCCTTCCCTCCTAAGAGGTGAGACTCCTATCAAAGGTATCTGGGTGACAATATCTGGAAAACGTGGTAGCTTCTTACCCGACGACGAAGACGGCGTATTGCCACTGGACGGACCCGACTCCTAGTCCTACGCATCGTTCTCTCACGGACGCCTCTGCCCGCGACGAGTCTCTGCCCGTCACGACCCGCCGGGCTACGCAGCCCCGAAGGTTAGCTCCACCCCCTTCCCTATTTCTAGTTAATTATCTTTCGAAGGTTTTCCTCGATTTGTTTCCACCGCCTTCAGACGAACTTAGACAGGATAGAACGGTTATTAGGGTCGTGATTTCTGACGCCGCGTCAGGTCCGCCGCTGTTCGTGAGCAGCCACCTCTGGCCTTTCCACGGCGACTATTCCGCCGCCTACCGGACGTGGACTGACCGGGTCTCGGTTTTTACCATCGTCGAGTGTTTCCCCGGGTTGTTCGGAGTTGATATCGTCTATCGGTGCGCCTGCTTGCACTTAGATTAGGGATTGACTTAGAGTCGTAGGTTCATACCCCATTACGGATCGGGCCGACTGCCCATCCCCCCCGGATTTCGAGTCTCATTGATCGGGTACTAGGGCTTACGACCCTAGTCCTGCATCACCGGGAAGAGGAAGAACGCCCCCGATCTGAACGCCTGACCGACGCACAAAGCGCGTGCGTTCGTGGACTTCGTGACCCTACCCCTTCCGCCGTCCGCACGCACCTCGTCTGCCGTTTTCCCCTCACCTGCACCGTCACCTCCCCACCTGCACACGCCCGTCCTCACCGACCCTCATCTTCCTCCTCTTCCGCCTCCCGTCTTCCTCACCCCCACCCACGACTCACCCATCTCCCCGCCTGCCACCTCCTTTGCAATATTTCCGTGACACACACCCCCACTTACCGTCTGTCGCCACACCCTCCCGTGACTCGTCATTCGCCGCATCTGTGACGCACCCTCTCCCCCCCTTTGGTTCGTGAATCGTCTGCCAGTCCGTACGAGGATCAACCGCCATCTCCGCCGCAACGCTCGTTCGGGTGTTTGTTAGCTGCGGATCGCTCACCTGCTCCCGGCGTTCGTGTGCTCGTCCGTGGTCACTAGTCACGGGCTGGGCTCGTTGACCAGCCTGTCAGCCTTGTTTGCTCGCCACCGCTTGTCTATCTCGCGCATCACAGAGACCGGCGACCTTACTCCGTGGTCCGGCCACTCATCAAACCCTGCCATCGACAACGATTCCCAGCTACTCGAAGGCCCGTATTCGGATTCTACGCATCGCCCTTCGCCGGACGCCCTGCCCGCGCCGACTCTCCGCCCGTCACGACCCGTCGGGCTACGTAGCCCCGAAGGTTAGCTCCGTACCCTTCCCTATTTCAGTTTAATTACCTTTCGAAGGGTTTCCTCGGCTTGTTTCCACCGCCTTCGGACGAACATAGGTAGGGTAGGACAGATTTGTAGGATCGAGACTTCTGACGTGAGCATCAAGTCCAACACTGAGCGTGAGCTGCAGCCGTCGGCTACTCCACGACGAGTGACTCCGTGCCTCTGGACGTGGATCGAGAGGGTCTTACCCTACCCATCATCGCGAGTCTTCCCGGGTTACCCGGTATTGGTTTTGCTGATTGGCACGCCTGCCTGTACTTAGGTTAGGTGGTCAACCTAGAGTCTAGGACCATACACTCTTATCGGATCGGGCCGACGACCCTGATGAGTCACAAATTTTAGTGATAAAACATGCTTTTGTAATGAATTTTCGATGCAATCTTTTATGTTTATTCGCATGTTTTATCTACAATCTAGCATGACATGGTGCTTTTTATGAATTTCAGACCTTGCTTTAAACCTATGCATACTTATGTATTTTTAAAAGAATTTGAAGGCTTAGGTGGAGACATGAACCCAAGGAGCTAGGGGAGACAGTCCAAGCAATGTTGGAGCAGCCCATGAAGATGTCAAGAGAGGAATAGAGAGGCCCATTAAGACCCAAAAAGGGGCAAGAGAAGAGGATCCAGCATTGCTCGAAGCTTGGAGATCCAATGGCCCATTTTTTTCTTCTCTCTTTTCCCGATTTAAAGGCTTAGGGTTTCTAGAGAAGAAGCCGTCACCTTGATGCAGTCCAACCCCGTTGGAAGCATGTGTGCAACTGGATCAGTGTCCCTCTTACCCGAGTAAGAGCCAGGAGGAAGGAGAGCGTCCAAAGCTGCTGGAGAGGAAGAGAATAAGAGTCCCGAAGACCTTGACGGGTGTGACAAAAGGAGCTCCTCTTTCATTCTCTTTCTCGTCCTCTCTTTCCCCTCCGCAGGTTATCCGGGTGGCGGATAGCCCACTTGCAGCGCCTCCCGATGCCACCGGCTTCCTCCAATACTCGTCCCCGCAACTCAAGTTTTCAGAGATCTCGAGGTTGGAGTTGCTCGCTCACTACTGACTGCTCGCCTGGCAGCAACTTCTTTCCCATAGTTTTGTTTCTTAAAAATAGAAAAAAATACTCTTCTCGTTACGATTTAACCCATCTCGATATTTCCGTCGTACTTGTGTTCTTCGCAACTCCTCGTAAATCACCGTATTGTTCTGCAGCAATTTCGTTTTCATCTATTTGATTTTCTCCCAAACATACATCTCTCATCACGATAAAGACCATTTCGTCTCCCTTATTTTAGTTTAGTCTTCCGAGTTCTTCACCGCTTGTCGAACCTCAGCGAAAATCGCACGCACTCGCTCGCCGTCTCGCAGCTAAGCGTTTGCTCAAAAACGATTTTTCGAGATCGGTTTTGAGTAAATTTTCTTCAAAACAGCTTTGCTTCCACAGTTTTTCTATTTCTATTCTCATTTCTGTTCTCGTGCTCACGTGAGTCACTAGTCTGCTCACGTGCGGATGAGCGTCGAGTCAAACCGTAGATTGAGAATCATTATTGCATCACGGAAAAGTCAAAACAAATTTTTGTTTATAGGTCAAGTCGTTCTTCGTCGTCTTCGCATCTCACTCTGCATCCCACAGCAGCGCCGCTCTTCCGTCGGTAGGTACATTCCCGCCACAAATCAACTTCCGAAATCGGCTTTTGAAGAAAAACCGATTTCGTGATAAGCCTTACCGCCAACTCTCTCTCTCGCATTTCATCGAGTTATCCTCTCTCTACCGCTTCATCGCTACTCTAGCTGACATCTTTGCCCAAGACCGATTGCTGAAATCGGCTTTTGAGGAAAGTAAATTTTTCCCAAAGTCATCCGTCTCACCTGGCCGAACCGCCCTCAAGGTAGTTGTGTCTCACCCTTTCTTTGCACGTTTCGCCGCCAACGCTCACCTTCACGTGTTGTTCTTCCATCGAACCGATTTCATTTACCCCAGCGATTTTTCATCCCCACGTCACGCTTTATTTTATTTCCTTCAGCCTCTCTCCCTCTTCGCTCATACTCAGTCACGCCCGAGCCATGGGGAGGACTCTCTTTGTGCTGGGCTCGCTCGCACAGACACCCTCTCCATGCTCATCTAATCATGCCTTTCTTACTCCTATTCCTCTCTCCCTCAGTAACTCTTTTTCGGTGATAACTGCTCGTCCACGATGATTACTCTCTTTACTTTCTGGGTCACTCCAAATCCTCTCTCCTCACTATTTTCTCATTTGTTTTCTCGTGTTCCTAATCTATCTCATAGGTCACGTGGACATTTATCTTGCTTTCATTGAGGCAGTTTTAATTATTAAGTAAATTTCTAGCATATATATTTCTTTACTCTCCTTAGCAGTCTCAAGCTCTAGTCTTCTAAAAAATTTCAAACACTCTCTAAATATTCTAGAAAATTCTCGTCTCGAATTGGAAATTCACTAGCTAATTACCTGCTCTCTGTGGATCGACCCTTGCTTGCCCTAGGCTCGTGAGGTTTATAAATGTGTTGCGTAAGCTTAAAGACTCACACGACGTAACAATTATTCATATTTTTTACCACTAATTAGTACCACAATTTGAGCTTATCAGACCCATCCACCAGACGTCACGTTTCATTGATCAGGTACGAGGGTTTTCACCCCCCGTCCTGCATCACTTGATCATACAATTATTTTCATATACTTCATGTTGTATCTAATATATGACGTTTTAGATATCCCGTGGCTAGGGATTCATAAGTCATAATTAAAATACGATCATCCATCCACAAGATGTCTTTGGTGTCTCAAGTCAAAGGACCACATACACAACCATGACATGAATCAACTTGATTGATAGTTAGGTATAATACCATTAAGGGATTCATACGGATCAATTCATACGGATCCATTAATCGATGATAGTTAGGTATAATACCATTATGACAATGAATAAATATCATTTCAATGAACATAAACAAGATACATGAAAGTGTGATTGACTTATAGGCTACATAATATCCATCATTTAATCCATGCAGTAAATTTATAATACCTCACTTAGGATAGTAGTAAACAAGGGTCGATCCTCAAGGAACCTAGGTAATGAGGTTTGGTGACTAAGGTATAAGTAGGAAAGGATACTTATAGTAGGGATGTTAGAGATTTAAGAATGATTTTATATAATTATAGGCTTGACCTAAGATAGATTAAGTTACTGTAATTATAGTTAGGTGAGAAGAAGTATGGTTTTAAGACTTTTTAGATATTTGTAGAGGGATTTATCCCGTGGAGGCATTTCTTCGACCACCTTATGTGTGAGTAGAATCGGAGATGGTTTTGTTTGGTGGAAAATGTAGAGGTGAGATGTGGGTATGGAAGTAAGAATTATATAGAGATGTTTCTATATTAGGAAGGTTGATGAGCGAATGGTGGAGAGATAGGATGAAGATGAAATGAAGGAATGAGAGGAATGGAATGGGAGGATAAGGGGTTAGAAAATGAATGGTAATTTCGGTAGGGCTTATGAAGACAAAATGACTTGACCTATGATTTAAGCAGAGTAAAAGGAACTACATTATCCATGGAAAGGCTTAGAAAGTGAATCCCTCATCATAATCCTCACACAAACTCCGTTTTGGTGCCAATCCTAGGCCGGGTGGTGTTTGATTCACTACGATGTCAATCTTCTCTTGATCTCCTCCTCCAGAACAAACTCGGGCATCCCACGATGCCCAGCTTGGGCCTAAGCTTCTCCCCTCTTCCTTTTGGTGACCTGGTGTCAAGAGAGAGCCAAAAGACAAGAAAATTCGTAATGGAAGGAGGAGGACTTTTAAGAGTTAGGGTTTCCAACCAAACCGACAAACGAGATCAATTTTTGGGGTTTTCAGGACTCTGGTAGAAAATTCAAGTGTGTGGATGGAAAGAGCACGGTGAGATTAGTCTCCCATCAAAATTTCAGCCCAATTGGACAGCTAGATCAGAAGATATCAATATTTCAATTCATAACGTTTCTAGTCGTTGATCTGATGATCTCATGCGTTAGCAGCTAGATTTATTTCTTAATCAGCTAATCCACAAGATCGCGCCATGTCACCATCGAGCCAACAACTGGATCTTTGCCACGTCACCTGCAAATGTAAATAAACAAGTAATATAATTCAAAAAGTGAGTTAGAGGAATCTGCGGCGATTAATTTCATCGTAGATTCCTTTTTTTAGCGCGAACAAGAAAGCGCCATGTCGCTCTCTTATTCCACCTTGAAGTCAAATAAGATGGCGCAAATAAGAGAGCACCACATCACCTGCGAAGGTAAGTGAACAAAAAGACGAAAAGAAGAAATTAAAACCACGATCTGCGGCGATCAATTTCACCGCAGATTCCCTTCTTCGTGTGAATAAGAGAGCGCCACATCGCTCTCTTATTCCAGCTTGAAGTCAAATAAGATGGCGCAAATAAGAGAGCACCACGTCACCTGCGCATGTAAGTGAACAAAACGACGAAAAGAAGAAATTAAAACCACGATCTGCGGCGATCAATTTCACCGCAGATTCCCTTCTTCGCGTGAATAAGAGAGCGCCACATCACTCTCTTATTCCACCTTGAAGTCAAATAAGATGGCGCTACCAAATTGCGACACGTGTCGCGATCTGGTGGGCATTGTCTGACTTACCTTTTCATAGTGGATATTTGCATTTATGCCCAACGATCTCTAAAATGTAAATTACAATTGTGTTTTACTAATTTGGCGGTAATAATTTCTTTAGAAACTTTAGAAAACTAGGAAAATATGCCAAAAATCTTAACTAATATTGTCAAAAAATTGTATTTATGCCCCTAACGCTGATAAATATGCAGAAAATCATTAGAATAATTAGAAATATAACCTCAAAGTACTCTAAAATTCATTTAAACCATTTATAAAATCCAAAAAAAATGTATTTTGCCTTAAAAACTCATTTCCTAGTGAGTTTATAATCTAAAAGAAATATTCAAATATTAAAAAATTTAAGAATTATCACAAAATCATAATAAAGGCAAAATTAAGCAATTTTAATCTTGATAACACACAAATATGTTCATTTTAAGCCAAGGATTCATGTAATAAGCACAGTGTTCAGTCACAAATTTGTGTGTTATCAATTTCTACACGCAACAGTACTAACTTGAGTGACTGACTAGGGTTTGATACTTGACCATACCCTAAGTCATTCATGATTCTAATGTGGATTCACGATTATATATACATGGTAATCGATGTCGTGAAGGTTCCATAAGTGAGTTATTATATACTCCATATATTCTAGAGTACGCGGTGTAGCTTGACACCCAAGGGGCTGGCAATTCAACCTATTGCTTAGGTTAAATCGATCCTTGATTAATTAATCTATATGTGGATATGGATAATTAATTAAGGTTAACAAATAAGGTGTTATTTGATCTATAGAGTTATGAACTAGTCAGATATATGGACTTATAGGGTCACAAACATAAAGTCTCTAGATATTGATGGATATAGACATAATTATGAAGGTTTTTATGAAAAAGCTGATGGGATCTGAGGTCGATAACTTTCCGAAATTTTGATCAAAACATCAAATGTAGCGGACAAACATTGAAATCGGACATTTCAAAAATACCAAGCCACCAAGAACAGATGATCCTATCATCTAGTATGAATGAGAAAACATACTTACAGGTTTCCTTGAACAAGTTCTTGAAGCTATTCAAGTGTCTAGCCTCTAGCGGTATCCACACGGTCTCCGGATGGTTTGATCTCCTCTTCGAAGCTCTTCACCAAGAGAAAAAGAAAAGAAAGCAGAGAATTCCCACAAGGCTTGCATGGGCACCTTTAGTTATGGTCGTTCTCTCCCTATTTATAGACATTTGGTATGAGGTTTTTTCATAAAAACCCTCATAATTATATCTATATCCACCAACATCCATAGACCTTATGTGTGTGACCCTCTAGGTCCATATATCTCACTAGTTAATAACTCTATTGACCAAATAACACCTTATTGATCAACCTTAATTAATTATCCATATCCACATATAGATTAATTAATCAATGATCGATTTAACTCAATCGATAGGTTGAGGTGCCAGCTCGTTGGGTGCCAAGCTACACCACGTACACTAGGAGATATGGATTATGTAAGAACTCACTTATAGAACCTTCCCGTCATCGATTACCTCGTATGTATAATCCTTCATCCACATTAGACTCATGAATGACTTAGGGTATAGTCAACTGTCAAACCCTAATCGGTCACTCAAGTTAGTACTGATGCATGTAGAAATAATCAGGAAATCCTTCTTCGATATTTCTATTACCTTGGTCAACGATTTCATCGCATCTCATTCCTTTGAGTCAATCTCCTCAAATACCAAGGGTAGATGATCTCATCTTGATCATACAATTATTTTCATAGACTTCATGTTGTATCTAATATATGACGTTTTAGATATCCCGTGGCTAGGGAGTCATAAGTCATAATTAAAATACGATCATCCATCCACAAGATGTCTTTGGTGTCTCAAGTCAAAGGACCACATACACAACCATGACATGAATCAACTTGATTGACAGTTGGGTATAATACCATTAAGGGATTCATACGGATCAATTCAGCGAACTCTTTTTCCAAAGAGTACCCACTATCTATCCTTAGTGTCTCCACACCGATGGCTATAGGATCAGTCATACTCATCATATGAGTTAGATTAGATAGTGCTATTCTTTCCAGATAATTCGATGTCCTTCTCGAGTATCCCACGAATAGGAATATTTAGAACATATGTTTAAAGACTAGTGATCCCTATATTATGATCTTATCATAATTCACTTAGTCATTGCACGTGCTCATGGACTTTATTACAAACATCACACAAGAATGACAATGAATAAATTTCATTTCAATGAACATAAACAAGATACATGAAAGTGTGATTGGCTTATAGGCCACATAATATCCATCAGTTAGTACTAATGCGAGTAGGAAATTATCAAGAGTAACTTTTTTAAATTTTTTACCATACTAAAGGATTTAAGTACATCTCATTCCTTAAGCTAATCTCTTTTTATACCAAGGACAAATGATCCAATCTTAACTAGTCTTTTACCTTTTAGGACTTCATGTTGTATCCAATTTATGACATTTTGGAGATCTTGTGGCTAGGGATTCTTAAGTTATAGTCAAAATATGATCAAATAATCTACACGATGTCTTTGGTGTCTCAAGCCTATAGACAATTTACACAACCATGACATAAATCAACCAGACTTATAGTTTGGTATAATATCATTTAGGGATTTATATGGATCTATTCAATAAACTCTCTCTCTAAAAAGCGCCCACTATATATCATGGATCTCTTTACACTAGTGGCCACTAGATTAGCTATACTCATCATATAAGTATGGATCAAATATTATTAATCTTTTAGGATATTTTTTGTCTTTCTTAAATATCCCTCTAATAGGAATATTTGAAATATCTATTTAAAAATTAGTGATCACAGTATCATAATCTCGTTATAATTGACTTAGTCATTACATATACTCATGGACTCTAAAATAGTGAACATAAAAAAGAATGATAATAAATAAAATTTTATTTTAATAAATATAAATGAAAGATAAAAGTATAATTGGCATTTAGGCTACATAATTGATGGTATCTGAGGTCGATAACTTTCTGAAATTTTGATGAAAACATCAAATGCAACGGAAAACATGAAATCGTACATTTAAAATACCAGGCCACCAAGAATAGATGATCCTATCATCTAGTATGAATGAGAAAACATATTTACATGGCTTCCTTGAAGGAGTTTTTAAAGCTATTCAAGTGCCTAGCCTCTAGCGGTATCCACACGATTTCCAAATGGTTTGATCTCCTCTTCAAAGCTCTTTATCAAGAGAGAAAGAGAAGAAAGCAGAGAATTCCCACAAGGCTTGCATGGGCACCTTTAGTTATGGTCGTCCTCTCCCTATTTATAGACATTTGGTATGAGGTTTTTTCATAAAAACCCTCATAATTATGTCTATATCCACCAACATCCATAGACCTTATGTGTGTGACCCTCTAGGTCCATATATCTCACTAGTTAATAACTCTATTGACCAAATAACACCTTATTGGTCAATATTAATTAATTATCCATATCCACATATAGATTAATTAATCAATGATCGATTTAACCCAATCGATAGGTTGAGGTGCCAGCTCGTTGGGTGCCAAGCTACACCACGTACACTAGGAGATATGGATTATGTAAGAACTCACTTATAGAACCTTCCCGTCATCGATTACCTCGTATGTATAATCCTTCATCCACATTAGACTCATGAATGACTTAGGGTATAGTCAACTGTCAAACCCTAATCGGTCACTCAAGTTAGTATCGATGCATGTAGAAATAATCGAGAAATCCTTCTTCGATATTTCTATTACCTTGGTCAACGATTTCATCGCATCTCATTCCTTTGAGTCAATCTCCTCAAATACCAAGGGTAGATGATCTCATCTTTGATCATACAATTATTTTCATAGACTTCATGTTGTATCTAATATATGACGTTTTAGATATCCCGGTGGCTAGGGAGTCATAAGTCATAATTAAAAATACGATCATCCATCTATAAGATATCTTTGGTGTCTCAAGTTAAAGGACCACATACACAACCATGACATGAATCAAACTAATTGACAGTTAGGTATACTACCATTCAGGGATTCATACAGATCAATTCAGCGAACTCTTTTTCCAAAGAGTACCCACTATCTATCCTTAGTGTCTCCACACCGATGGCTATAGGATCAGTCATACTCATCATATGAGTTGGATTAGATAGTGATATTCTTTTCAAATAATTTGATGTCTTTCTCGAATATCCCACGAATAAGAATGGTTATAACATATGTTTAAAGACTAGTGATCAATATATTATGATCTCATCATAATTCACTTAGTCATTGCACGTGCTCATGGACTTTATTACAAACATCACACAAGAATGACAATGAATAAATTTCATTTCAATGAACATAAACAAGATACATGAAAGTGTGATTGGCTTATAGGCCACATAATATCCATCAATAATACCCATCAAAGAGACGAAGAGAGAGAGGTTACGAAGAGAATGTGAGTGTGATAATCGTGAGAAAGCTGAAGGGAGTATATGTCAAGAGTGCTAGAGAGGGAGTGTATTGAGAGGTTAGCTTTGTTGGGATATGAGATTGATAAGCCTTCCAAAATTCAAATAAAAACATCAAATGGAATGACATATATTGAATAAGATATTCAAAATATCAAGGTACCAAGAACTAATGATTCTATCATCTAATATATATGAGAAAACATACTAATAATGTTCACTTAAAAGAGTTCTCAAAGTTATTCGAGTGTTTGACCTCTAGTAATATCGACTGAATTGTTGGACGGTTGGATATGTTGGGTTTTGATGTCGATAAACTTTCAAAATTTCCATCAAAACATCAAATGTAACAAAAAACATTGAATCAGATATTCAAAACACCAAGCCACCAAGAACAGGTGATCATAACATCTAGTATGAATTAAAAAACATACCTATAGGGTTTTCTTGAAAGATTTCTTGAAGTTATTCAAGTGTCTAGCCTCTAGCGCTATAGACACGGTCTCCGGATGGTTGGATCTCCTCTTCAAAGCTCTTCACCAAGAGAAAAAGAGAAGAAAGGAGAGAATTCTCACAAGGCTTGCATGGGTACCTCTAGTTGTGGTTGTTCTCCCCCTATTTATAGACATTTGGTATGAGGTTTTTGATAGATATTATGTGGCATATAAGCCAATCACACTTTCATGTATCTTTTTTATGTTTATTGAAATGAAATTTATTTATTGTCATTGTTGTGTGATATTTGTAATAAAGTCCATGAGCACGTGCAATGACTAAGTGAATTATGATAAGATCATAATATAGTGATCACTATTCTTTAAACATATGTTCTAAATATTCCTATCAGTGGGATACTCGAGAAGGACATCGAATTATTTGGAAAGAATAGCACTATCTAATCTAACTCATATGATGAGTATGACTGATCCTATAGCCATCGGTGTGGAGACACTAAGGATAGATAGTGGGTGCTCTTTGGAGAAAGAGTTCACTGAATTGATCCGTATGAATCCCTTAATTGTATTATACCTAATTGTCAATCAAGTTGATTCATGTCATGGTTGTGTATGTGGTCCTTTAACTTGAGACACCAAAGACATCTTGTGGATGGATGATCGTATTTTAATTATGACTTATGACTCCCTAGCCACGGGATATCTAAAATGTCATATATTAGATACAACATGAAGTCTATGAAAATAATTGTATGATCAAGATGGGATCATCCACCCTTGGTATTTGAAGATATTGACTCAAAGGAATGAGATGCGATGAAATCATTGGCCAAGGTAGTAGAAATATCGAAGAAGGAGTTCCCGATGATTTCTACATGCATCAGTATTAACTTGAGTGACCGATTAGGGTTTGACAGTTGACCATACCCTAAGTCATTCATGAGTCTAATGTGGATGAAGGATTATACATACGAGGTAATCGATGACGGGAAGGTTCTATAAGTGAGTTCTTACATACTCCATATCTCCTAGTGTACGTGGTGTAGCTTGGCACCCAACGGGCTGGCACCTCAACTTATCAATTGGGTTAAATCGATCATTGATTAATTAATCTATATGTGGATATGGATAATTAATTAAGGTTGATCAATAAGGTGTTATTTGGTCAATAGAGTTATTAACTAGTGAGATATATGGACCTAGAGGGTCAGACACATAAGGTCTATGGATGTTGGTGGATATAGACATAATTATAAAGGTTTTTATGAAAAAACCTCATACCAAATATCTATAAATAGGGAGAGGACGACCATAACTAAAGGTGCCCATGCAAGCCTTGTGGGAATTCTCTGCTTTCTTCTCTTTCTCTCTTGGTAAAGAGCTTCGAAGAGGAGATCAAACCATCTGGAGACCGTGTGGATACCGCTAGAGGCTAGACACTTGAATAGCTTCAAGAACTCTTTCAAGGAAACCTGTAAGTATGTTTTCTCATTAATACTAGATGATAGGATCATCTGTTCTTGGTGGCTTGGTATTTTGAATGACCGATTCAATGTTTTTTCGGCTGTATTTAATGTTTTAATCAAAATTTCAGAAAGTTATCGACCTCAGATCCTATCAGTGATATCAGATCTAGGTTCTACTCGTCGAGAGCTTTCCAACGAGCCCAAAAACATCTAAAACAGATGAGAAATGAGGGAGATATGATCCCCCTATTGCGGAATTTCCTCCCGCGTGGGGGGAGGGGGGGGAGGGAGAGGTGGTAAACTTCCCCCCCCCATGGAAATTTCCTCCCGCACGTGAAACGCGGGGGAAGGGGGGGAGGAGGAACGATCGATCGGGGGAGGAGATCGCGATCGATCAAGAAGGATCGATCGCGGTCGATTGCGGTCGATCGGCGGGGATCGATCGCGATCAATCGAGATCGATTGGCGAAGATTGATCGAGATCGATTGGCGAAGATTGATCAAGATCGATCGGGGGAGATCAATCGCAATCGATCGAGGGAGATCGATCGCCATCAATCGATGATGATCGGGGAGATCATCGAGATCGATGAAGATCAATCGTGGAGATCAACCGGGGAGATCGATGGTGATCGATCGTGATCGACCGTGATCGACCGATGGTGATCGATGGAGATCGATGCGATCGATCGGAAAAAAAAATTCTAGAAAATTCTGGGAAAATCGGGAAAAATAGAAAATTGATTTATTGACTCAAATAAAATATTTTTATTAATTTGATGTCATTTAATTCAATTTTTTTTTATTTTGGGATTTATTTAATTGAATAATTTAAGAGTTAAATTATTTTAAATTGAGAAAAATTCCATAAATCATTTTAAAGTGTTTAAATGATTATTTCCTGATTATTATGCATAATTTTCATGTTTATTTTACAAAATATTAATATGATTAATTTTTGCATTGAATTAAATTTATTTATTTATTTGTGATGTTATTTAATTGAATGTGAAACCAAGAACATAGATGGACCTATTATAGGATCCCCTATTTATATGTTTTGGTTTATTCATATAACACCACATATGACATATATGTGATATTTGTATATGATTATTGAGATAATAACATCCTTGGGTATGGTTATATAGATAACCATGACGTACCCTAACGAAGAGACCCGATAAAATATAAAACCCCTCACATGTTAAAATCTAGGCTGAAACGCAAGAGTTACGAACTCACACGTGGTCCTCCTTTGTTATAGCCTAAGTATCCAAATCACTTTAAGTTGGGTTGGTGGAGTCCACTCTAGGCCTGCTTATCAAAGAAGAGGAACTAAGAACTAGTGTATGACACAAGGCCGGGGTAGAGGAACCATTTGGTTTGGTGGAGTCCACTCCAAGACCACTCACGAATCTATTTCCGTCAAGTAACAAAGGTATGGCTTAGACCGAACTCAGTGGTTGGTGGAGTCCACTCCAGGCCGCATGAGCGTCGGGGACCGAAGTATGATAAGATATTGCAAATGTTGAAAGTTTCATGAGATGGATGCTCAACAATATATTATGATTGGTGGAGTCTACTCCAGGTCACAATATAGTTATTAAGATTCTGATCCCCACTAGGAAATTTTTGGTTCCCCCTTTTCATACACATGAGGGTTGTGTGAATTGCTTAATTTTATTGGGAGCATTATTTTCAATGAACACAATACGTGCAAAGAATTAATCATTAATTCTTATTTATCTCCTGAAAGGCAAAGATGTCATCAACTGACCCTCTTCGTGGCATTATGAATGCCAACCGTTTGACTAGCCGAACTTTACTGATTGGCTCAGGAACTTAAAGATCTTACTTAAGTTTGAGCGCTGAACATGCTTACTACTGCCGAGGGGAACCTTTAGAAGGAAAAACCCCAAGTCCTCTTTGTTGGTGAGACCAACAAGAAGAGGAAGGTAGCCTTTGCCTCCAAAAGGGGCAAAGGGAAAAAGCAAGTGAAAGCAATTTTGACAAGGAAGGACGGCGATGACAAGAGAACGTGTTTCCACTGTGGCGTGAAAAGATATTGGAAGAGGAACTATAAAAAGTACCTCAATGAGAAAGCTCAGCGGAAGCATGGTGATGCTCGAGGTATTTATATGATAGATACTTATTTGTCTTATAGAGATTCTGCATCTTGTGTATTAGATACTGGATGTACTTCTCACATCTGCAATGATTCGCAAAGGCTGACAAGTAAGCGAAAGCTGAGAAAGGGGGAGGTGGAATTGAGGATGGGAAACGACGCAAGAGTTGCTGTTGTGGCGCTAGGGGTTGTGAACCTCAAGCTACCATCTGGAGATTATCATTCTTTAGAAGAATGTCATTATGTTCCTAGCATAGTTAAGAACATCATTTCAGTTTCTTGTTTGGAGAAGATGGGATATACCTTAATTATTAAGGACAAGTGTTGTTCTATTTACTTGGGAAGTAAATTGGTTGTTACGGCACCATTAGTCAATGGTTTATATCTGATTGATGTTTCTTCTTATAATCTCCAAATGGATGTTTGATGGAGAATTATTTCGAAACATGAACACAAGGGTTCTAAGTGAACTTATCCTCCTCCTCCTCCTTATCTACCAATTTGAGAGCTTATCCATTCCTTAAATGGATGAAGAAGACCTCTCTAAATAAATAAAGAGAGTGTAGATCTTAAGGGAATTATCTTCCCTCCTCCTTCCTATTTTACAGTGATCCAAAGATTGACTTGGTCAAAAGAAATTAGCCTTATCCTTAGATAATTAGAATCCCTTGAATGGACCAAGTCAACCACCCTTTTACCTTTGATATAGGTTCCTAATTGTCTAAACCATAACCACCATATCATAGGCACCTTGTATAGTTATAAGTAATGATCTCAAAATTAATAGGAACATCTTTGTGAGTATCCTTCTCTCTTTGAATACCACCTATAGTTAGAATTATAGGGGAGATCCAATTGATATTATCCTTGAATTCTATCTCAAGACAAAGACTTTATGAAGATAAACAACAAGAAGGAAGTTACTGTTAGGTTATAAAGACTATTCTCCTAACTACTAAGATCCTCACAAAAGCCTAAGAGAAGCCACCTAGATGAAAGGAAGACTCAAGCTGGAATATGGAGAGAACATCAATGAGCTTCTACATGTCACTCTTTGACCAAGATGAAAGCAAAGAAGATGACAAGTCTACCATGAAGAATTGAAGGAATAATCCACCAAAGAAAAATGTTCTCTCATCTTCAAAACTTCCTCACACGATGAAGAGAAACTGTTGGGATTATCCTAACAAAGAAGAGAATTATCCCAACTATTCTCCTGAAGGAACATCTCCAAAATTGAAGAAGACACTAAAGCATGACCTTCTTACCGTCTTAAGAGCAAGAAAGACAGTGAAGCCATACATAAGAAGCACATACTACCATGATCTTTGAAGACAGTTAGCGATACTGAAGCCTGCTATGACGACGAATATCATGGACCCCTAGAGAAATAACTTTGGTTTAGAGAGAGCTTCCCAGAAATCATCGCTGAGATTAGAAGCCTGAAGGTCAGACCTACACCCTCGGGAAGATATCGACAAGCCTTACCAGCTCGGTTGTGTGCACCACAATAATTAACCATGGTGTTTGCGATCCGGTTCCGAGGACACGTCAATGGAGTTGACCGAGCCCGTTATATATCTGTCCGGTCATTTCCAAGAAGCAACTTGCCATAGAACTGCAACTCAGCTCCTATCGTCGACCCGTGTGAGGGAAACAACAGCAACGTTCGTTGACTCCAACGGATGGGTCTCCACCGAGTCGATGGAAGAACATTTACATTCGGTGTCGGCAAATGGATCTCAGGAAAAGTGATCGGGACGTGAGAAAAGTGGAAGTGGGACTTATTTCCGGTAATCATGGCAGATGTGGAACGTGTGACATAGGCGACGACTTACAACGTGAGCGGATTGATAACATGAATTTATAACTTAAATTCTTATCCTAATTAACTCATATTCATGCTTATTTTAGGAGAATATGATGCATGTTATCATAATTTTTAGGAATTTTCTCCATTGGTATGTCATTTCACTAAAGTTGATATTTATGCATAAATTAGGGATAATTATGTGCTTTCTTGAGGATTAATCTTTTTAAGGTTAAATTAATAGGAATTGAGTTATTTCCCTGACTTATGTTGACTTTAGTAAATGATATTTAAAGATAAGAGGAAATTATTTGATGAGTAAAAGGGAGAAAGTTTAATGAATACCTTTATCTTATTTTTATTCATCTTATCTTCTTATCTCAAAATTATATTTTCAATGGCATGATATTAAAAAGCAAAGAATTTGTGATACAGTGGAGAAAATTTGAGATTAAAAGGAGTTGTATTTTGAGAATTATGAATTTCTGAACATTTTATACTTATCTAATTTTTATTTGAGGTTCAAATTGATTTTTTTATATAAGTATTTCACTATTTAAATCGCAAAAAGGAGTTTACTTACCTACAGGTGCTGACGCGGTCCACGCGGGTCCACGCGGACGACCGTGAGGGGTGCCACGTGGCAGAGAGGCTGGCAGTTGGAGGGCCCACAGGTTAGTGGGCCCTGGTTAGGTATTTGGGGCGATAACGCAAATGCGTTACCGTGCCCCATGTTTTAAACTTACCATTCCCGTTTTTTTCTTCCGTGTGGGACTATGTTCCCACACGTTTCTACTATGCAGGTGACGTGGCGATCGCACGGGCGTCGGATCTCACCACGAAGACGTCGATCGTGTGGACCCGAGCCCACGCGATCATCACTTAAGTCACGTGCGCTAAATCCTGACTTAAGTAAGCACGATGAACGGATCACCTTCGGACATGTGGCATCACGAGAAGCTCCCGATCTTCATCAAAATAAAGACCGCGCGATCTCCATCAGACGGCTATGATGAAGCCCGATCTTTATCTCATCTGGTGACCCGTGGAGCTTTCCGGTGCGTTCGATCTCCATCAGACGGGCGAAGCAGAAGTAGGCGTTGATCGTGGCCGGGGATCGCGGGTGTGATGTGGACGAACGAGAGGCGTCGGATCCTCATCAGAAGGCGCTCGCTGAAGGAAATCGTGGGACACAATTCCCACGATCTTGCACGATCGGACGGTCGCGATTCGATGTCACTTTGGCTCACCGTGGAGACGTGTGGACGCTTCTGGATGCGTCGATCTCCATCGGACGGACGATGAAAGAAGAGTTGGATCGCGCCATTGGGACCGCCCAAACTTACCTGATCAGATCGGACGGCAGCAGTTCTGTTGGACCCATGATCGTGGCTCACGATCGCAGTTCGATCATGGCCTGATCACCCAGCGATCGAGGGCTGATTCAGCAGCAAATTTGGAGCCACGATGCCTCCGATTGATGGGCCACGATTGCCGCTCGATCGTGGCCATCAATCCCCCCCCCATGACCGCATCAAATGGCCCTCAAATCGGGTGGGAGTTCTCCTTTAAAAGATGATGTCTTTCTCTCTTGTTCTTCAACTTTTGAGCGATTCGTGAAGTGAATTAAGCGAATTTCGAGGAAGATCTCTAGTTCTTCGTGATCCCCCCGCGTTTAGACTCAATTGCAAAGCAATTGGAGCGGGATTGATCACGAATTTCTTCTTGATTTCATTGAATTTTCCCCTTGAATTCCGAACGTCCACGACGAAGAGTCCGAGCAAATTCGCTTCAATCCACGAGAATTGAAGCCCCATTCTTGGGGAAATTGGGTTAGTAGTGAGATTTGATCGATTATCAGGAGGTAATTTGAGTTTTTATTATATTTATAAGTTTAATTTTGTAAATTAGTTCATAGTGTTCTTCATTTTCCCCAATTTTAAGTTCGAAAAATTGCTGATTTTGAAAATAGGATATCTCTCTGATTATAATTCTAAATCACTTGATTCTAGTTTGAGTGGATTTCTCTTTTCCTCAGCTTTCCGTGGATAGCAAATTCATCGAAATTCTGAGT
The DNA here is from genome assembly GCA_024174645.1 of Lemna minuta. Classification (NCBI taxonomy): domain Eukaryota; kingdom Viridiplantae; phylum Streptophyta; class Magnoliopsida; order Alismatales; family Araceae; genus Lemna; species Lemna minuta. Next base: position 2,648,785 of record CM044111.1, on the reverse strand, counting down.
TTATTTGACCCTCCAATTGAATGTTTGACCGAGGACTATTCATCTTTCATCAGAAGTCAAATATTGACTTTCGGGGTCAATTACTTTTAATTTACAAATCAGAATTCGATAATTTTGGTCTTGGTAGATTCCTCTGGTTCTTAGCTTTCCATTGACATATAAATTTCAAGATTTGGATTTCATTTGAGCAGTCAATTTGAATATTTCCTTTGAGGTGTTCATTTCGGGGATTTTTTTGATATTTGATTTTCAATAATTCATAGTAAATCTATTTCTTTTTGAAAAAAATCACCAATTATATATTAATAAATTTAATTTTCTCTCTAGTTTCCAAATATATAATTTTCGTAATCTTCTGACTATGTTTGATTCTCTGGTTTTACAGAACACCTACTGTTGGTCAAAGTCAATACTTTGACTTTGACTTTTGACTTTTCTCTGTCAAACGAGAGAATTAAATTTTTAAAACTTCTTATTTAGCTTATTTATATCATTTCCACTCATTACTTCTTATTTTTACTTATTTAAAACCCCTTTTAAACCTATGTTTGAGCAAGTCAACTTTGCAATTAAAGTCAACCCTGCTCTCTGTGGATCGACCCAATACGTACACATTACTGAATTATTATATCTTATCTTTGTGAGTTCGGTTTTATAAATTTTTTTTGACCTACGTTGTTGTGTTTTAACGACTCACAAAAAGGCTACGTCACGGATCCTCCACAATTGTGACGACCCCATAGGCTTTCACCGAGAAAACTAATTCAAATGAGGGATTAAAGGAAGACTTAATAGCGACTCCGATTTACGTAACCGGCGCACGCGAAAAATGATGGCAACACGTCGCTTCAAAGAATTCTCTCTCTTATCTCTTTAAAACGGAAATTGTAATGGAGAACATGACAGTTTTTTTTATGATAGAAATTTGTTTCCTTGGAAAATTATGGTTCGTGTGTTTTCGTGCTTCTCCCGTAAATCTCCTCTCCGAGATTCTATCTTCCTTTCCCTTTCTCCCTCCCTTTCTGTCCTCTTTCAATCATCGTGTCCAAAGCATCTCGAGATTAATATGGATCGTTTCGGAAATCCAAAGGTATCACTTCTCGCCATTTCAAGTATTATCCTCTCTTATCTTAACGTGTTTAATAGTTCTCCCGAAGATCATCTATAAGTCCAAGCGTTGACCGTTAACCTCTCGTGGTTTTTCTGTTGCGTCTCAGTGCCTTCCGAGAATTACAACAACTATTCTCTCTGCGCATTTATTATTTATTACCGCCCATCTGTACTTATTTAATCTATATTGTCTTTATCTAATCTATCATCTCTAGTCCTCTCCATATTCGTCATACCTCTATCGCTCTTCTCTTTCCTCTTCTATATTCTCTCATATTTCTATATTATATCACATTATATTCTCAATGATTTATAATCCATTTTCATATTGATATCATTTCATAGATCCTCCCTCATATGTACGATTTAGATACCTCTTCTAAATTATCCTACATCAATGATGCTCTTAAGAAGAGTAAACAGGGTGTGAACAAAGCCTACTTATGGCATTGTAGACTTGGGCATGTTGGTGATAAAAGATTACAAAAGTTGCATAAAGATGCATACTTGGGAGCATTTGATTATGAATCATTTGTAACTTGTGAATCTTGCATTATGGGTAAATTACCCAGATCTCCATTCTCAAGGGATTGGAGAACGAGCCAAGGGTATCTTAGAGCTAATACATTTTGATGTATGTGGTCCAATGCTTGTCCAAGCCAGAAGTGACAGTTTCTACTTTATCACTTTCATTGATGATTTCTCTAGGTATGGATGGGTATACCTTATGAGGTATAAGTCCGAAGCCTTTGAGAAATTCAGAGAGTTTAAGAATGAAGTGGAGAAACAATCTAGAAAGAGTATCAAGACTCTTCGATCAGATCGAGGAGGTGAATACTTAAGCACAGAGTTCACACATTTCCTTAAGGATAATGGTATCCTAGCTCAATTGACTCCTCCTTACACACCTCAAATGAATGGTGTTTTAGAGAGGAGAAATCGTACCTTGTTGGACATGGTGGGATATATGATGAGTTTCTCGAAACTTCCAATATCCCTTTGGGGATATGCGATTGAGACAACAACGCGTGACCTTAACGTCTTACCTATAAAATCTGTAGCTTCTACTCCATATGAGATATGGAAAGGGAAGAAGCCAAACTTCTCTTACTTTAGAGCATGGGGTTGTCCTGCTCATGTTATGAAACATGATACAGATAAGCTGGAGTAGAGGACTGAGTTGTGTAAATTTGTAGGATATCCAAGAGAGAGGATTGGATACTACTTTTACTGCCCTAAAGAATATTCGATATTTGTTGCAAAAAGGGTTGTCTTCTTGGAAGATGAGTATCTCTTGAGAAGAGATAGTGGGAGCAAAGTAGTGCTCGAAGAAGTTCCAGATCCGAACACGAATGCTACCTCATTAGATGAGAATTCAGTCCCTACAGCGTAGGACTAGTAGAGTACCGAGACAACCAGATCGATATGTGGGACATATTGTGACGGTTGATGTCGATACTGTCCACTTAAAGGATCGTGATCCTTTAACCTACAATGAAGCGGTACATGATTCCAACTCTAAGAAATGGCGAGAAGCAATGGATTCGGAGATCCAATCCATGCATCAAAACCAAGTATGGTACTTGGTCGACCCTCCTGAGGATATAGTACCCATCGGGTGTAAGTGGATCTTCAAGAAGAAGATCGGTGCTGATGGATAGATTAACACCTTCAAGGCAAGGTTGGAGGCGAAGGGTTATCGTCAAAGACAAGGAGTTGACTATAACAAAACCTTCTCACCAGTTGCTATGATTAAGTCAATTAGGATTCTTCTTGCCATAGCTGCACACTATGATTACGAGGTCTGGAAAATGGATGTGAAAACCGCCTTCCTCAATGGAAACCTTGAGGAAGAGGTGTATATGATACAACCTTAGGGTTATACATCCAAGGAGTTTTCAGAAAAGGTGTGCAGGTTGCAGAGATCCATTTATGGATTGAAGCAAGCATCTAGGAGTTGGAATATGAGATTTGATGAGGCGATCAAATCTTATGACTTCATTCAGAATGAAGACGAACCTTGTGTGTACAAGAAGATCAGTAGGAGCGCGATCACTTTTCTTGTCCTTTATGTGGATGACATCCTACTCATTGGGAATGATGTAGGTATGTTATCATCAGTGAAGGCGTGGCTGTCAAAGAACTTCTCCATGAAGGATTTGGGAGAAGCAACCTATGTATTGAGAATTCGTATCTATAGAGATAGATCGAAGAGGTTGCTTGGCTTATCCCAATCCATGTACATAGACACCATTGTCAAAAGGTTTGGCATGGAGAACTCCAAGATAAGTTTCATACTGATGAGACATGGAGTTCAGATATCTAAAGGAGCATTTGCCTAAAACTCTTGAAGATATAGCGTTGATGGAAAAGATCACATATGCATCGACGATTGGATCCATCATGTACGCTATGCTATGTACAAGACCAGATGTAGCATTTGCTCTACGTGTTACGAGCAGATTTCAGGCTAACCCAGGTGAGAGTTGATAACATGCATTTATAACTTAAATTCTTATCCTAATTAACTCATATTCATGCGTATTTTATGTGAATATTATGCATATTATCATACTTTTTAGGAATTTTCTCCATTGGCATGTCATTTCACTAAAGTTGATATTTATGCATAAATTAGGGATAATTTCATGCTTGATAGATGATTAATCTTTTGTTAAGTTTGAATTAATAGAAGTTAATCTCTGTTATTGAATGATTTTGACTTTAGTGCATGTTTTGAAGGATAATTTCAAGATGAATTTATGATTTAGAATATTTAGTGAGAAATGATTTAAGTAAATTCTAATTCATCTCGATTTCTTCTTTGAAAATATATTTTAAATGATATGATGTTAAAAAGGAAGAAATTTGTGATCCAATGGAGAAAATTTGGATTAAAAAGGAGTTGTATATTTAAAGTTATGAATTTCTGAAGTTTATGCCTTTTCTCATTTTTATTTGATTTTTAAATTGATTTTTATATCAATTTCCCTTAGTTAAAATCGCAAAAAAGGGGGTTCTTACCTGCAGGTGCTGACGTGGCGAGCGGGAGCAGCGAGCGTTGACGTGGCGCGCAGGACCACCTCGAAGGTGCGACTCGACACAGGCCACGTGGCAGAGCCCGGGTGGCCCGCGCGGGGCGCAGGTGGCGCACAAGGCGCGAACACGTCGCAAGTGGCCACGTAGTCCACGCGGACACCCGTGAGGGGCGCCACATGGCAGACGGGGGGCTTGCAATGGGAGGGCCCACGGGTATAGTGGGGCCCTGGTAAGAGAGGGGGGGCGGTAACGCAATTAAACTCATAATTGTGCCCCCCTATTTAACCGCGTCTTCTCTGAACATTTTCTTCGTGGGACTATGTCCCACACGTTTCTTACCTGTGCAGGACGCGTGGACGCATCAGAGCCGTCGGAGATCAATGCAAAGGCGTCGATCGCGTGGACCGCAGTCCACGCGATCTTTATCAAAGCACGTGCTGCAAAAAGGGCATAAGTGAAGTTTGATCGAACGACCTACCTCACGCCACGTGGCATCCCGAGAAGCTGTCGATCGTCATCAAATCGAAGGCCTTACGATGATCGCGATCAGACGGCTACGATTAAATCCGATGAAAAGAAGATACGTGGACGCACCGTGGCCTTGATCTTTATCTGACGGCTGATCTTCATCGAGGGACGATCGCGATCTGCATCGATCGGACGGCTGGCGGTGGACTCGCATCGCGATCTGACGGCTTAGAAGACTCGTGGAAGAACGCCATGATCGCAATGCGATCGAACCGCGATCGCACCGCGATCGAGCAGCGATCATGCTCTTTCAGCGCGGAATCAAGTGATCGATTCTTCCCAATTCATCAGACGGTGATTGATGGAGCATCAGCAGTACGATCGGCCGTCAATCGCGGCACGATCGAGGCCCGATCGGGGCTGATTTACCATCAAATTGAGGCCACGATCACCACCAACTGATCAAGCCGCTCCCACGACCGATCATGGCCATCAATCCGCCCCCACGATCGCATCAAACGGCCTCAAAATCGGGGCCAAGAATTCCTCTTTAAAAGCATGTATTTCCCTTCTTTGTTCTTCAACTATTGATCGATTCGTGAAGGAATTAAGCTAAATTTCGAGGAAGATCTCTAGTTCATCGTGATCCCCCCGTATTTACGCTCCATTGCGAAGCAATTGGAGCAGGATTGATCACGAATTTCTCCTTGATTTCATCGAATTTTCCCCTTGAATTCCGAACGTCCACGACGAAGAGTCCGAGCAAATTCGCTTCAATCCACGAGAATTGAAGCCCCATTCTTGCGGAAATCGGGTTAGTAGTGAGATTTCGATCAATTATCAGGAGGTAATTTGAGTTTTTATTAGATTTATAAGTTTAATTTTGCAAATTAGTTCATAGTGTTCTTCATTTTCCCCAATTTTAAGTTCAAAAAATTGCTGATTTTGAAAATAGGATATCTCTCTGGTTATAATTCCAAATCACTTGATTATGTTTGAGTGGATTTCTCTTTTCCTCAGCTTTCCGTGGATAGCAAATTCATCAAATTCCGAGTTCATTTGGCCCTCTAATTTAACGTTTGACCGAGGACTGTTCATCTTTCATCAAAAGTTAAACGTTCACTTTCGGGGTAAATTACTTTTAATTTACAAATCAGAATTCTATAATTTTGGTCTTTTTAGATTCCTCTAGTTCTTAGCTTTACTATTTACATATAAATTTCAATATTTGGAGTTCAATTGATTGGTCAATTTGACAATTTCCTCCGAGGTGTTCATTTTAGAGATTTTCTGATATTTGATTTTCAATAATTCATAGTAAATCCATTTCCTATCCAAAAATCACGAATTATATATGAATAAATTCCATTTTCTCTCTACTTTCCAAATATATAATTTTCGTAATCTTTTGACTCTGTTTTATTCTCTAATTTTACAGAACACTTACTGTAGGTCAAAGTCAATGCTTTGACTTTGACTTTTGACTTTTCTCTGTCAGACTCGAGAATTAAATTCTTAAAACTTCTTATTTAGTCTATTTATATCATTTCCACTCATTACATCTTTTTTTACTTCTTTAAAAACCTCTTTTAGACCTAAGTTTCACTAAGTCAACTCTGAGATTAAAGTCAACCCTGCTTCTCGTGGATCGACCCGATACTTACACAATACTTGATTATTATATCTTATCTTTGTGAGTTCGGTTTTATAAATTTTTTTTGACCAACATTTTTGTGTTTTAACGAAGCACGAAAATGATCCGACAATAGTCATTGGGAAGCCGGGAAATGCATCTTTAAGTACTTGAGAAGGACTAAGGATTTATTTCTTCAATATAGAGGAGAGGAGCTTAAGCTCCAAGGTTACACTGACTCGAGTTTTTAGTCAGACCCATATGATAGTAGATCCATATCTGGATTCATGTTCACTTTGAATGGGAGAACAGTGTCTTGGAAAAGTTCCAAGCAGCCCACCACTACAAATTCGACGACAGAGGCTGAGTATATTATCGCGAGTGATGACACTAAGGAAGCAGTCTGGTTGAAGAAGTTCATCACAGACCTTGGCGTTGTCCCTACGATCTCAGACCCTATTTCATTATTGTGTGACAATAATGGTGCAATACCACAAGCGAAAGAGCCAAGGTCTCATCAGAAGTCTAAGCACATTATAAGGCGCTTTCACTTAATTAGGGAGATCGTTGCCAGAGGAGATGTAGTGGTGGAAAAGAGTTCCATCAACCGACAATGTTGCAGATCCGCTGACTAAGCCTTTACCTCAAGAAGTCTTTGAGCGTCATTGCACAACTATGGGGTTGTTGCACAAGGGCAATTGGCTTTAGTCCAAGTGGGAGATTGATGGATATTATGCGGCCTATAAGCCAATCACACTTTTATGTATCTTGTTTATGTTCATTGAAATGAAATTTATTTATTGTCATTCTTGTGTGATGTTTTTAAATGAAGTCAATGAGCACGTGCAATGACTAAGTGAATTATGATGAGATCATAATATATTGATCACTAGTCTTTAAACATATGTTCAAAATATTCCTATTCATGGGATACTCAAGAAGGACATCAAATTATCCGGAAAGAATAGCACTATCTAATCTAATTCATATGATGAGTATGGCTGATCCTATAGCCATCGGTGTGGAGACACTAAGGATAGATAGTGGGTGCTCTTTGGAGAAAGAGTTCACTGAATTGATCGGTATGAATCCCTTAATGGTATTATACCTAACTGTCAATCAAGTTGATTCATGTCATGGTTGTGTATGTGGTCCTTTGACTTGAGACACCAAAGACATCTTGTGGATGGATGATCGTATTTTAATTATGACTTATGAATCCCTAGCCACGGGATATCTAAAACGTCATATATTAGATACAACATGAAGTCTATGAAAATAATTGTTTGATCAAGATGGGATCATCCACCCTTGGTATTTGAAGATATTGACTCAAAGGAATGAGATGCGATGAAATCGTTGGCCAAGGTAGTAGAAATATCAGAGGAGTTCCCGATGATTTCTACACGCATCAGTACTAACTTGAGTGACCGATTAGGGTTTGACAGTTGACCATACCCTAAGTCATTCATGAGTCTAATGTGGATGAAGGATTATCCATACATGGTAATCAATGCCGGGAAGGTTCCATAAGTGAGTTTTTACATACTCCATATCTCCTAGTGTACGTGGTGTAGCTTGGCACCCAACGGGCTGGCAACATAACCTATCTATTGGGTTAAATCGATCCTTAATTAATTAGTCTATGTGTGGATGTGGATAATTAATTAAGGTTGACCAATAAGGTGTTATTTGGTCTATAAAATTAATAACTGGTGAGATATATGGACCTAGAGGGTCACACACATAAAGTTTATGGATGTTGGTGGATGTAGATATAATTATGAGGGTTTTTACAAAAAAATCATTAAATGTCTATAAATAGGGGGAGAACGACCACAACTCAAGGTGCCCATGCAAGCCTTGTGGGAATTCTCTGCTTTCTTCTCTTTCTCTCTTGGTGAAGAGCTTTGAAGAGGAGATCTAACCATCCGGAGACCGTGTGGATATCGCTAGAGGCTAGACACTTGAATAGCTTCAAGAACTCTTTCAAGGAAACTTGTAAGTATGTTTTCTCATTCATACTAGATGATAGGATCATCTGTTTTTGGTGGCTTGGTATTTTGAATGTCTGATTCAATGTTTTTCCGCTGCATTTGATGTTTTGATCAAAATTTCAGAAAGTTATTGACCTCATATCCCATCACTAACTAGAGTGATTAATTGGGGTTTATCAATAACCACTCCCTCAATCATTCATGAGTCTCTCATGAATGAATAATTATATTTACATGGTAATTAATGACGGTAAGATTTCACGACAAAGTTTTAATATATTACATATCTCCTAGACGTGATATATGATAAGAATATAAAAAGTAGTTATAAACACCCATAGATTATAATTATTTAACTCTATTAAACTCTTAAACACACCATCTCCTCTATCATTTCATAACTTGATGTGTGTAGAATATTAGTGCATCAAAAAGAATTTCTTTTCATGACTTTTTCCTTTTTATTTTCAAGAACTAAACAAGAGGAAAGGTAACAAAATCCTCCAAAATAGCTGCCCAAGGCAAACAAATGTGAGCCCAGTCAAAGAAACTATTATGCTCTAAATCTCTCAAAGCACTCTCTTCGAGAGGATTCAAAAAGGAAAAAAAGCTCTCTTTTAGGGCTCTCCTTTTTCTGCCTCTTCTTCATCTTCTTCTTCTTTTGCTTCTTCTTGCTCGACCATTCTCTCCCTCTCTCTCAGGTTTTCTTTCTTTTGGAAAAAATCTTGGTCCTCGTCGGCTGATTTCTTTTCTCTACTAGGTTTTCTATTAGAACTTTTGTTCTCAGGCAGTCTTCCCGCCGAAAGAATGTAGTGGAAATGATGAGTTTTCTTCTTGTTGGCTTACTGATAACATGCATTTATAACTTAAATTCTTATCATAATTAACTCATATTCATGCGTATTTTATGTGAATATGATGCATGTTATCATAATTTTTAGGAATTTTCTCCATTGGCATGTCATTTCACTAAAGTTGATATTTATGCATAAATTAGGGATAATTTCATGCTTGATAGATGATTAATCTTTTTTTAAGTTTGAATTAATAGAAGTTAATCTCTGTTATTGAATGATTTTGACTTTAGTGCATGTTTTGAAAAATAATTTTAAGATGAATTTATGATTTAGAATATTTAGTGAGAAATAATTTAAGTAAATTCTAATTCATCTTTATTTCTTCTTTGAAAATATATTTTAAATAATATGATGTTAAAAAGGAAGAAATTTGTGATCCAATGGAGAAAATTTGGATTAAAAAGGAGTTGTATATTTAAAGTTATGAATTTCTAAGTGTATGCCCTTTTTCTGATTTTAATTTGATTTTTAAATTAATTTTTATTAAGTTTTTCTTATTTAAAATCACAAAAAGGGGGTTTACTTACCCGCAGATGATGACGTGGCAAGTGGGTCTAGGTTGCGAGCTGACGTGGCACGCGGGACCACCGCGCGGATGCGACACGGCACTGAGGCCACGTGGCAGGGCCGCAGGTGGCCCACGCAAGGCGCAGATGGCGCATAGGGCGCGGACATGTGGCAGGAGGCCACGCGTGTCCATGCGGGTCCACGCGGACGCCCGTGTGGGGCGCCACGTGGCAAGGGGGTCGGCATTTGGAGGGCCCACGGGATAGTGGGCCCTGGTAAGATGATTGGGGTGGTAACACAATAGCGTTAAACCGCCCCGATATTTAAGCTTAATGTCTTTGAAAATTTCTTCCATGTGGGACTATGTCCCACACGTTTCTTACCTTTTCCAAGCAACGTGGATGCTCGGCAGGCGTCGGATTCGGTCAAATAACCACGTGCGTTTAATCGGGTTTAAGTGAAACGCTAGATGGGCGACACGTGGCAGGACGACGAAGCATAGATCTTCATTGGACGGCCGCGATTTCTCGTGATCAGAGGCATTGCGCGATCGTCGGATCTTCATCGGACGGCCGCGATCTTTCGCGATCGGAGGCACTGCGTTATCGCCCGATCTTCATCGGACGGCCACGATCTTTCGCGATCATGGCGACGCACGTGGAGCCATCACGATCGCTTGATCTCCATCGGACGGCAAACAAAAGAAGAGCTTGATCGCGCGATCGGCACCGCCCAACTTACCTGATTTCCATCGGACGGCTGGGAAGATTCGTGGAAGAAATCCACGATTGTGGTGCGATCGAACCGCGATCATGGTGCGATTGAGCCACGATCGTGGGCCCTTCATCGCGGAATCAATGCCACGATCCTTCCAACTAAATCAGACGATGGTCGTTTGAGAACCAAGATTACGATCGACGCACGATCGTGGCCCGATCACGGCGCAATCGTGGCCCGATCGTGGCTCCTTTGTAGCGAAATCAAGGCTAATTCACCGCCAATTCGGGAGCCACGACGCCGCCTAAGGGAATTGCTCCCACGATCCCACCAAACCGCTCACACGACCGCATCAATCGGCCACGATTTTCGGGCGAAATTTTCCTTTAAAAGACGGTGTATTTCCCTTCTCATTCTTCAACTTTTGATTGATTCGTGAAGGTAATTAAGCAAATTTTGAGGAAGGTCTTAAGTTCTCGTGATCCTCTGCTTCCAAGAGTGTAAAGACGCAGCCATTGAAGCATGATAATCACGAATTAATCACCGGATTTCATCAAATTTTTCCCTTGAATTCCGAACATCCACGAGGAAGAAATTGAGCAAATTCGCTTCAATCTGCGTGAATTGAAGCCCCATTCTTGCAGAAATTAGGTTATTAGTGAGATTCAATCAATTATTAGGTGGTAATTTGAGTCTTTATTAGGTTTAGATCTTTAATTTTGTTAATTAGTTCTTAGTGTTCTTCATTTTCCCCAAAATTTTGTCCGAAAAATCACTGATTTTGAAAATAGGATATCTCTCTGAGTATAATTCCAAATCCCTTTATTTTTCTTTCATTGGATTCCTCTTTTCATCAGTTTTCCGTGGATAGCCAATTCGTTAAATTCCGAGTTCATTTGGCCCTTCAATTTAACGTTTGACCGAGTGCTGTTCATCTTTCATCAGAAGTCAAACGTTGACTTTCGGGGTCAATTACTTTCAATTTACAAATCAGAATTTGATTATTTTTGCCTCCTTAAATTCCTCTGGCTCTTATATTTCCATTGACATATAAATTATGAGATTTGGATTTCATTTTATTGGTCAATTTGAAGATTTCCTCAGAGGTGTTCATTTCGGGGATTTTCTGATATTTGATTTTCAATAATTCATAGTAAATCCATTTCTTGTCCAAAAATCACGAATTATATATAAATAAATTCCATTTTCTCTCTAATTTCTAAATATATAATTTTCTTAATCTTCTGACACTATTTGATTCTCTGATTTTACAGATCGCCTATTGTTGGTCAAAGTCAATGCTTTGACTTTGATTGTTGACTTTTCTCTGTCAAACCCGAGAATTCAATTCTTAAAACTTCTTATTTAGTCTATTAATATCATTTCTACTCCTCACATATTATTTTTACTTCTTTAAAACCCTTTTTAAACCTAATTTTGACCAAGTCAACTCTGCAATTAAAGTCAACTCGCTCTCTTGTGGATCGACCCGATACTTACACATTACTTGATTTTATATCTTATCTTTGTGAGTTCGGTTTTATAAATTTTGTTTGACCTACATTGTTGTGTTTTAACGACGCACAAAAATGCTTCGTCACTTACTCTTCTTTTCAGCATCATCTTCTTCCCCGATTTCCATCTGTACACCTTCCGGTCTCTAACCCTCTTCCATTCCTACTCAACCCTTCTGTGGCTATCCAGTCTCTTTATAATCCTCTATGTTATTCTATAGCAATCACCTCTTCCCCCTTCAAATTTCCTCGCCCTTTTCTTTCTCCTACAGCTTCTCTGGATCTCCGCCCTTTTGTCCTCTTTTGAGCAATCGCATTCATTTCTCCTCCTTCCGCTTGCCTATCCTCTTGTCGCTCTCTCTCTCTCTCTCTCTCTCTCTGAAATTTTCCCACTCTCTTTGTCGCTCTTGTTGGCTACTGATCACCTCAAGAAGCACCCTCTCAAGATGATGAGCACACTCACAATTGCACTCAAACACTCAAAATAAGAAGAAGAAGAAGAATGAGAAGAGAGATATTCCACTAAAAAGCACTAAACCACTCAATAACACAAGAAAAACTCTCTGGAGGAAGAAAGGAATTTACAGAGATGCCTTTAGGGATGTTAGGATCCCTAGTTATAGGCTAAAAAGAAGAAAAATAGAAAAATAAGCTCCCCTATTTTTTTGCCCCATTGTTCTGCTGAGTGAGCGACGTGGCGCGTGAAAAATGGCAATTTTCACGCGCCAGTGTGTGCAAGATGCACACACTTTTCGTGCAGAGACCCCCTCCCGATTTAATCATCACGCGAAGTGGGAATAAACTCAACTCTCACATTCTCCTCCTTGAGTTTCTTCATGTCCCATGCCTTCTTCACTCCAATTCTTGCACTTAGCTCCATAAACTTCACTCTCCCCAATGATTTTGTGAGAATGTCAGCCAATTGATCTTCAGTCTTCACATGCTTGATGACAACTCTCTCATCTTTGACGTAATCTCGAATGAAATGATATCGTGTGTCAATGTGTTTGGTTCTATTGTGATGAGCTGAGGTCTTGCTTAACATAATGGTTGATTGATTATCAACCATAATCTTCACCGCTTCCATCTTTACTCCCATTACTTCTATCACTAACCTTGCAATCCACACTCCTTGACATACGGCTGACGTAATTGCTATATATTCAGCTTCACACGAAGATAAGGCCACCACCTTTTGCTTCAAGCTGATCCAAGTGATTGGTAGACCACCTAGAAAGAAAACCTGTCCTGAGGTGCTCTTTCTATCTTCCACATCACCGGCGAAGTCACTATCGCTATAGCCAATTACATTGAGATTCTTCACGCCTTTCAAATAAACAAGACCAAAATCAATGGTACCTTTGAGATACCTCAACACCCTCTTTGCTGCTATCCAATGGTCAGAGGTAGGATTCACCATATATCTACTTAATATGCTTACCAAGTAAGTCATGTCGGGTCGCATATGAAGTAGATACCTTAGGCTTCCAATTAAGCTCCTATATAAAGTCGCATCCATGCTTCTTCCACCTCCTTCTTTCTTAAGCTTCAGCTGAGCTTCTATTGGAGTGTTGGTTGGATTTCATTCAACCATTTGAAAACTTTCCAAGATGTGTGCTGCATATGGTCTTTGAGACAAGGTCATTTGGGACTTACCTTGATACACTTCAATGCCCAAATAAGAACATAGCAATCCCAAATCCGTCATCTCAAAAATCTTCATCATATTTTTCTTGAACTCCTTCACTTTGGCTTCACTTGCCCCTGTGATGATCAAGTCATCTACATATACTCCGACAATCACTTTATCTTGATTTGAGTTCAAATAATACACACCTTGGTCATTTTTGCTTTTCACAAAGCCAATGCTCTTCAAAGTATCATCAAGCTTTGCATTCCATGCTCTTGGTTCTTGCTTGAGACCGTAGAGTGCTTTGTTTAGTTTGAAGACCCACTCCTCCTTTCCTTCTTTCACGTAGCCCTTCGGTTGACTCACATAGATCTCCTCCTTGATTTCACCATTCAAGAAGGCGGATTTTACATCTAGATGATGCAAACTCCAACACTCTTTGGCTGCCACTGCAATCAAAATACGGATTGAATAAAAATTGAACAACAGGAGAAAATACCTCGTCATAATCAATCCCTTATCTTTGGCGATACCCTTTCACCACTAATCTCGCTTTGTGCTTCACAATTTCACCAAGCGGATTCTTCTTTAGCTTGTAGACCCATTTCACACCAATGGGCTTACATGACTTAGGAGCCTTCACTAGCTTCCATGTATCATTCTTCTCAATGGAGGTGATCTCCTCCTCCATAGATTTCCTCCATGCTTCATCTTCAGATGCCTTGGAATAAGTGGTGGGTTCTTCAAATGAGATGAGGCACTCCTCAATCGGATTAGTAGCTTCATAAAGAGCTTGGATGGATCGAAATCTTGGCATCACTTCATTGCTCCTCGATGTCGATCCTTCACCTTGACCCACTTCTTCATTTGAAGGCATATCTCGAAGCACACCTTCAAGATTGTCTCCATCTTCCTCCATCCTCATACTTGGATTGTCCAATATAAGATTTACACCTGAAACACACAACTCCATACCTTCACTCAGTTGTCATTCCATGAAGTTCCACTTGCGCCCTTCATCAAAGATGACAGCTCGGCTCAAATGAACCTTGTGTGTGGTAAGATTAAAACACTGATAACCCTTGGTACCTCTCTCGTACCCCACAAACACCATCTCCTTACTCCTATCTTCAAGTTTCCCCAAAGCTCCAGGACTCTTCACATGCCCAATTGAGCCGAAGATCCTAAGATGACTCAGTTTAGGCTTCTTCCCACTCCACATCTCATAGGACGTCTTCCCTTGCAAGCTCTTCGTTGAGGACCTATTCAACACATACACACAAGTATTGATAGCCTCACCACATAATTCAAGAGGTAAACTCTTTTCTTTTAGCATGCTTCTTATAAGACTCACAACGGTCCTATTCTTCCTCTCAACTACTCTATTTTGTTGAGGTGTATATGTAGTAGTGAGTTGCCTTTGAATGCCTTTCTCTTCACACCACTTTGAGAATTCTTCAGAAGTGAATTCTCCACCATGATTAGTCCTCAAGCACTTGATCAATGCTAATTGGATTCACTCTCCGCTAAAGTCTTCAATTTTTTAAAGGCTCCAAAAGCTTTCGACTTGTTCTTTAAAATCGCCACCCACATCAATCTAGAAAAATCATCAACAATTAGTAAAAAATACTTCCCTCCACTAATTGTTGATGGTGTGATTGGTCCACAAATATTGGCATAGACCAATTCCAAGGGCTTTGAAGCTCTAAATTAAGTTTCTTTGGGAAATGGGGCTCTCGCATGCTTCCCGGCCACACAACAACTGCACTTGTGCTCAAATTTTGAAGAACTAGGTAATCCAATAGCATGATTACCTTTCACCATACCATGGAGAGTGTGAGCACTTTGATGACACATCCTTCTATGCCATAGCCATGCCTCTTCATCATTTTTCTCTACAAGAAGATAATGCTCGAAAATGTTGAGCTTCAAAAGGTACATATTCCCCCTCGTCTTGGGAGTCTTGGTCAGCAACCTTCCTTGGCCATCATAAAGGGTGAGAAAACCATCCCTCAAACGTATGTCACAACCTTGTGAATCAAGTTTTCCCAAACTTAAGATGTTAGTCTTCAATTTGGGTATATAAAGAAAATTTTTAAATATCATTCGTTCACCATTTGTACACTCTACATGTACTTCACCTTTGCCTTCATACCTAATTGAAGAACCATCACCAAATCTCACCACTCCTTGGTGAGACTCATCAAGGGACTAATAGAAGGTCTTCATACCAGTCATATGGCTGCTAGCTCCCGTATCTAGATATCACATATCATCTAGGAGAGCTATTCATACCTTGAAGTAACACATCTGCATGTTCATCGGTTAGCACCATTAGCAACGATGATTCATCTTCTTCGTCTTCTTGGGCTATATGCATATTTTCTTTTCCCTTTGACTTGTCTTTCTTAGGAAGTTCACACTCATCTGCAAAATGCCCAAGCTTTTGACAATTGTAGCATTTTACCTTGGATTTGTCAAATTGCTTCTTTTTCTTCCCTCCATTGGTATCATCACCACGATCTTTGCCTTTTCCTTTCTTTCCTCGTCCCCTTCCGCCTGAAGATGACCCCTTTTGATCCTTCTTAGACATATTAAATGTCCTAGATAGGAGTGCTTGCTCCTCATCTCTTGCATTCCTCTCTTGGAGTCTCAACTCATGAACTTTGAGTTGCCCAAAAGCTTCCTCAAGTCTCATTGGTGGCGTACGACCCCCGTCGCCACCAAGACACGATACCACGGCGCCGGAGGGGCCTGTTTGCGCGCGCGCATCTATCCGCTTATCTTTATTTCTTTATTAAGAACTTTTGACCCGCACGTGTTTAAGCGGGTCCTCGTTTATTTTCCTCTCCTTTTTAGGCTTTCGGGTGGGTTCTTCCCTTTTCAGGATCCCATTCGTGAAGCCATTTCTCTTTGTGGACCTTTATTTTCTATGAGTATTTTTAGGTGTTGGGTTGTGGGCCTCAAGTGGGCCCTTTCCCCTCTCGGCCCATTATGGCCTCTATAAGAGGGGAAGGGACCCCCCCCCCCCACAAACCCTAGCCGTCATTTGAAGAGAGAAAGGAGTGATCTCCCTCTCAAGTGGCTGCTCAAGGAAGGCCGGGGAAGGAGTCCAACCGCCGCCGCCACCGCCGCCGCAACGACCGCCGCCACTCCTTGCCCCAGCCACGGATTCTTCACCATCGTCATCGCGACGTCGCCGTCCTCAAGCCGCCGCCGCCGCCGCCTCCGGACCGCCGCGCCGCCATCTTCTCCGGTTCCTCCTCCTCCTGTAGGTCACCCTCCTCCCTCAAGATCCTCCAACCTCCATCTCCATCTCCGGCCATCCCCCGCTTCTCCTCCGGCGAGATCTCCTCCCTCTCCGGAAAGCTCCTCCTCCTTCCCCAGTGCTGGGATCTGAGGCTCGAAAAGCTCTCCAAATCTTTGTCCAAAACAATGATTGCAGCGGAAGGTGTTGAATCAAAACATTTAACATCGTGGAAGCACCAAGAATGGATGATCTCATCATCCATTCTAGGTGATCCTATCATCTAGTATAGAATAAAATTCATACTTACTTGGATCATTTGAAAGAGTTCTTCAACCGTTCAAGCGTCCGGCCTCTAGCGGTATCCACACAGTCTCCAGACGATCGGATCTCCTCTTGAACACTCGTCACCACGAGAGGAAGAGAAGAGGGAAGAGAAGTTCCACTAGGCTTGCATGGGCACCTCTATTATGGTCGTTCTCCCCCTATTTATAGACTTTGGGAATGTGAACTTTTCATAAAAACCCTTATTATTATGTCTATATCCACCGACGTCCATTGACCTTATGTGTGTGACCCTCTAGGTCCATATATCTCGCCAGTTAATGACTCTATCAACCCAATAACACTTATTGGTCCTTCTTATCAATTAACTATATCAACATATAGATTAATTGAATAAGGATCGATTTAACCCAATCGACAGGTTGAGTCGCCAGCCCGGTGGGTGCCAAGCTACACCACGTGCTCTAGGAGATTTAGAACTCTTTCATGGAACCCTGCCGTCATTGGTTACCGTGTACGTATAATCCTTCATCCACACGAGACTCATGAATGACTTAGGGTATGGTTAATTGTCAAACCTTAATCCGTCACTTAATTTAGTACTGATGCGAGTAAGAAATCATTGAGAACAACTTCTCTAATATTTCTGCTACCTTGGCCAAGGATTTAACCGCATCTCATTCCTTGAGTCGATCTCCTCATATACCGAGGGTGGATGATCCCATCTTGACCACACAATCATCTTCGTGGACTTCATGTCGTATCCAATATATGACGTTTTAGATATCCCGTGACTAGGGATTCGTAAGTCATAATCAAAACACGATCATCCATCAACAAGATGTCTTTGGTGTCTCAAGTCAAAGGACCACATACACAATCATGACATGAATCAACCTGATTGACAATTAGGTATATTACCATTCAGGGATTCATACAGATCAATTCAGTGAACTCTTTCTCCAAAGAGCACCCACTATCTATCCTTAGTGTCTCCACACCGATGGCTATAGGATGGGCCATACTCATCAGATGAGATGTATCAGATAGTGCTATTCTTTCCAGATAATTCGATGTCCTTCTCGAATATCCCACGAATAGGAATGTTTAGAACATATGTTTAAAGACTAGCGATCACTATATTATGATCTCATCATAATTCACTTAGTCATTGCACATGCTCATGTATTTCATTGCAAACATCACACAAGAATGACAATGAATAAATTTCATTTCAACGAACATAAACAAGATTGATGAAAGTGTGATTGGCTTATAGGCCACATAATATCCATCACCCAGCTCATCCCGTTCCCCTCCACGAACCACCATCTGTAGCTCCTCCACCTACTCCGCGGACATCCTCTCCTGCAGCTCCCCTGACCCCCACGATTTCTCCGTCCCCAGATCTTTCCCCTCCACCTTCCGCAGTGTCCGCTCCTTCTCCATTTTCCCCACCTCGAAATTCCGCTTGCAAGTCCTCCGCGCATCCTCCCTTCTCTCTCCGCCGACCCAGTTTCCGCTCGTGCACCCTGCCTGCGTCATCCCGCACATCCTTTCCCCTCTCCCGTGGCCGGAAACCTCCACCACGTCACCACGTCCTGCCCTCTTCCTGCCTTCCTCCCGCACTCCCCGGCTGGGTTTCGATCCAAATTCCTCTCCCTCACTCTCACCTACCATCCGCGCTCCCACTTCCGTCACTCACCGCCTCATCTACACGAACCGCCCGTCACCTAATCTTGATTAATTTCCATAACGTTGTGATCCTTTCCCCGGCCGCCGCCTCTGCCATTTCCGTCGAGCTACCTTGCAATTTCCCCATCAACGATATTCCCCCATCCCGCGATGCGCTCGCTTCCCACATCCTCCCGAAATTTCCCCATTCTGTGACCCCCCCTTTCCCCCTTAATTTCCTCCCACGTCTCCTGCACTTTCTGAATTTCCCTCATCTCGCCCACATTTCCCTTCATCCCCCAGTTGAACACCCTTCTGTACGCGGAATTCGATCCACCGCGTTGCGGAAATCACTAAAAGCGTCGCACTCCAAGATTCCCCTTTGTTGCTCCCCCCCCTACCCCATCCAGTTCCGTGTCCTGCTCTCGTGGTTCCGTGATCAGAATTCAGGACGCCTTGAGTCGGAATTCAGGACGCAATTCAGAACGCATTCCTGCTCTCGTGGCTCTGTCGACCGCCATCCTCTCCTCTAGCCTTCCGCCGAGTCCACACCTCCCTGACTTTCCCACTCGCACACTCAGGTCAACCCCTCAATCCCGCCGACCGCCATCTCACCCTACTGAATTACCCTCCGTACCTTGTCGAATTCACGCCATCGCGCAAATCCATTCCCACTCCTTGCCCTACCAAATTCACCCACTCCGCTGTGTCCATTCTCGCAACGACACCCCCATCGACTGGTGTGATCCTGTCGCTCGCCTGCACTCGCCTCGACGTCACCCCATCAGATTTTCAACCGCAATCCCCGTTTGAACCCGCTCGTTGGCCCCTTCCGACTTCCCATTCCTCATCACTCCCCGGACTTCAAATCCTCTCTCTCTACCTCACATTCCACCACTCCCCACCGATTCCCCTGACATTGATTGAACCCCGCACAATATCCCACCCTGCCGACGATGTGAACTTGCGATCGCCCCTCTCTCCCTCCTGCTGACTTCACTTCCGCGCCGCAAGAAATCGTGGTCGTGTGATGGACAGGCCACGCCCGCAACCCCAACCTGGGTGCATCCGCAATCAAACCCGGACCTTAGTCAACACAGCCCGAGCCACGTCCGCGCCCGACTAGGCGCGTCCGGCGACACAACACTCATACCCGTGCTCTCGCCCCCGGGTCTGCGTCTGCGTCCATTGCCCGCTCCTGCATCTGGAACCGCGCTAGCACCGGCTGCCAACGTCCGCGCTCCCTCCCTGCGCGAACCTGCTGCCTTCGACCCACCCCGCACTTGTCCGAGCTGCGCCTCGTCACTCGATCGCCACCCGCTCGTCGGATAGATCCTTCCCCGTCGGGGGTTCCTCAACGTTCTCATCGACGCCGACCCGGCCCTCTTCCGCCAACCGCCTGTGCCGCTTACGACGACTCTCCCCTACGCCACGACTCACCGGGCACGCACCCCGCCAGTTAGCTTCGACCCCCTCATTTTAAAGTTAATTACTTTTCGAAGCGTTTTCTTTCTCGTCTCCACCGCCATCGGATGACGTAGATAGGGTAGTACGGATATAGGTTCGAGAGTTCCCACGCGTGCGTAAGATCCAGCACTGAGCGTGAGCTGCAGCTTTGGCTACTCCACGACGAGCCACTCCACGCCTCCGGACGTGGATCGAGAGGATCTCACCCTACCCATCATCGCGAGTTTCCCCGGGTCACCCGGAGTCGACTCCGCTGATCGGCGCGCCTGCTTGCACTTAGGTTAGGTTAGAGATCGTATTTAGGGTCTAGGACTCGCCGACCCATAGGTTAGGTTTGACAGGCTATCTCCGGTCAACCTCAGCTCCATTGATCAGGCACGAGGGCTTTCGCCACTCCTGCATCACTCATGGTCTTTAAATCACTTGTCTGCTCAAGTAGAAGAATTAGAGAATCAAAATATTTAGGGACTGACCTGAGAAGCCTTGAAACAGCACCATACTCATCAAGACTTTCCCCCAAGTCTCTCAAATTAGTAACAATTCGGGCAAAACGATTTGAGTAGTCATCAATCTTCTCATTCCTCTTCATGGAAATTGTTTCAAATTCCCTCTTCAATGCTTGCACCACTTTGTCCATTCCCACATGGAATGTCCGGAGAACTTCCCAATTCTCCTTTGCACTCTTCTAGATGTCGATTTGGTTACTTTGTGACTCGGAAATGGAATTGAGGATCATCGACAATGCAAGGTGATCCTTCTTCCAATTTACCTCACTTCTATCAATGACTCCCCACAAGTCATGAGCCTCCAAAGAAACTTCCATCCTCATAGCCCAAAGACAATAATTTGTGCTTGTTAACATCAAAATAGAAGTAGACATACCGGTTTCACTCCTCGGTGGATGCAAGGTCATCAGACATGGTAGAATTCCTTCCCCTCTTGGACATTCTCACAAGCCTAGAATAAAAACACTCTGATACCACTTGTTGACTGCTGATCACCTCAAGAAGCACCCTCTCAAGATGATGAGCACACTCACAATTGCACTCAAACACTCAAAAGAAGAAGAAGAATAATGAGAAGAGAGAAATTCCACAAAAAAGCACTAAACCACTCAATAACACAAGAACAACTCTCTGGAGGAAGAAAGGAAGGTACAAAGATGCCTTTAGGGATGTTAGGATCCCTATTTATAGGCTAGAAAGAAGAAAAACCGAAAAATAAGCTCCCCTATTTTTCTGCCCCATTGTTCTACCGAGTGAGTGACGTGGTGCGTGAAAAATGACAATTTTCATGCGCTCAGTGTGCGCAGGATGCACACACTTTTCGTGCAGAGACCCCCTCCCGATTTAATCACCGCGCGAAGTGGGAATAAATTCAACTCCCACAGCTCTAACCTCCTCCTCTCTCCCTCTCCCTTGAGATTCTTCCATTGCTTTCGCCGAACCTATATCTTCTTCGCTCCCCTTTCACTGCTCGCATTTTTCGCTAATTCTATCTAGTTCTCACTCCCTAGTCCTCACGCTTCTCCTGTCCTCACTCTTGCAGTCTAATGATCTCGATTACACATGTTTTTCGTCGTTCTTGTGCGTCGATTTCATGCAATAAAATTTATATTTCCTTAGTATAGTGTAAGCAAGGGTCAAATCCACAGGGAGCTGAGGTAATGAGATTACATATTCAAATGAAAGGTGAGAGAGCGTGGAAGAAATGAGAGCTTGGAAAGAAGTGCAAACATAAATGCGGCATGTAGAGATGAATATGAGTGATAGTTTTTAGGTTTCTTTTTTAATTAGGAGAGAAATATGAATTCCAATGGGAAAATAATGTAGAAAGAAATGCAATGGGGATGAGATGATGACAAGGTGAGAAGAGTGGTCGGCGGTAGCGATGGATCGACGAATCGATGTGCAGCGATAGGGAGAGAGAGTTGCAAGTGTCGATGATGTCAAAGCCACTACATTAAAATAAAATAAGAAAGAAAAAGAAAAAAAAAAATACAAGTTTACTATTTATGGAGATGATGAACACAAGCAAGAACTCAATCCGGATCGTCTCACAAACCCCGTTGGTGTGCCCGTCCTAGGCCGGGTGATGCTCGATCCGCTCCGATCACGATCTTTGCTTGCTCCCATCTCCACTACAAGGTTGAGCATCAAAAAATGCTCCTCCTTGGGCCTTGACCTCCTCTCCCTTTCCTTCTGGTAGTCTGATGCTAAGAGAGAGCCAAAAAAATGCAAGGAGAGAGAAAATGAAGGCTTTTATAGTGAGTTCTTAGGGTTTGAGTGTAAAGAGGGGTAAAAAGAGTCCAATTATTAAAATAATTATTCTTTAAGCTTTATTGTTTGATCCAAGGGTATAGATGGATAGAGGGTTAAAAGATGAATCTAGAAATAAAATTTCAGCTCAAAAATCCATCTAGATCATGAGATATCATGATTTTAATTTAGAGAAATCATAGTCTTTTATTGAGATATTGTAGAGTGGCATTTTTGTAAATTACTGACTTCGAAAATTCCTGTAAATCGGAGGGGCATTTCTATAATTTTTCACTTTAAAAATCAGAGTGGCATTTTCGTAAATATGCTCAAAATCTAAAAAGTCCCTAAAAAATTTAGAAAAATTCCAGAAAAATCCCTAAACTTAGAAATTGAATATCTCACAAAATACAACTCCTTTTTTCACGAAACTTTCTCCATTGGATCAAGAATTTAGTCCTCTATCTTTTTATCCCAAAATATCTGAAATCATGAGAAAAAATTAAGGTCTCATTTAAGAAAAATTAAGTTTGGTTCAACCTCCTTAAAAATAAGGAGATTGGCCCAATATTCACTCTAAATCAATTTTGGATTAACCTAAAAATCTTATGATTATACCTTTACCAAATCCAAACCTCATTTATCATATTTCATAAAAATATGGTTGTCTTGGTGTTCAAATTTAGTAGAGAGTTGATTCCTCTTTCCTCTTATCGTCATCCATATCCATGCTTTCCTACATCCATACCTATGTCCCTACATCCACATAACTCATAGAAAATATGAGAATTCAACCACTTGACTTCGAAAGAGTCAAATGGGGTTAGTATCATAGCATAAGTAATTGAAAAGAATGGTGCATGATAGGACATATCTATTTTTTTTACTAAATTAGCACTAAATAGATGCAAGTTGAGTATATGAGTGGAATGTAATGATGAATGCAAAAATATCATAAAAAGATGATAACGTGCATTACATGACTAAAAATTATGTGTTAAAACCCATTTATAATGATGAAAATGAATGCATCAATGATACATTATCACAGTCTGATTTCTCTCTCGAATTCCCTCTTGTTTTCTTCTCTTCGTTCTCTCCTTTCTGCTTCCACTCTTCTTCTGAATCTCTCTTTCACACGTACTCTCCCTTTCTCTTTCTCTATCTCTCTATCACCCTCACTCCTGCTCTTGCCCCTTTTCTTCGCTCTTCTCCCGACTGCATTTCTCTCTCACTCTCATACTCTCCTCATTCTCCATTAAAACTTGTCCCGCGTTCTCTTTCATCTCTCTCAATTTTCTCTCCTGCTTCAGATTCATCTCCATTGCCTCTCTGGTAATTGCACTTCCCTCTCTCAGTACTCCTCGCCATCTCCAGTATTCCCTCTCTCGCGCTCCCTCTCTCTCTCTCTCTCTCACAATCTCAACTTCTTTCTCCTAATATCTCCTTGCGCATTCTCTCTCTTCCACACCTTTTCGATTCTCATCTTCCACACTTCCGCACTTTCGCCTCTTCCGATTCTGTTCCTACCCTCTTATCTATCCCTCATAAATTGCATTCACGTGTTCCCTCATTCTCTTCTAACTCTTCTTAATTCTTGTCTAACTCATTTTCTGGTAGGCCTTTCCCATTCCAAATTCTATCACGCTCTGGTAGGCTCTACCTTTCTTGTTATCAAAATCTCCAGCTTTCCAAACTCTTGCTATCACCTCTTACTACTCTCTCTCCCTATTTTGATTCTGCTCGCCTCTATCATTCTCGAGTCTCGATCTTCTTTCTTTGACTTTCTTTCTTTCTTCGATTCTTCTTCTCATCCTAATCACATTCTCGTGGCTTCTCCCCCTTCTAAGCGCTGCTTTGATCCTCAGATTTCTCATCCCCTCTTACTCTCTCTCTCTTCGTCGAGTTTTCCTCATTCGTCCTCGCTCTCTTTCTCATGTGTTCTCTTTATCTCTAAATTTCTACCTAATTCTCTTCTGCTTTGTCTTACAATTTCTTTTCCTCTCTTGGAAGCTCTCTCTCACTCTCTCCCATTTTGACCATCATACCTTTTCCTCTAATCCTCTACTTCAATCCCTCTCTCTCTTGAATTCTTTCTTACCTTTCTCATTAATTCTCTTTCACCCTTTTCCTCTTACTCCAGTTAGCTTTCTCTCTTGGTTAATCTCTTGATTCATCCTCATTTCTCTCAATCACTCTCATTCTCCCATTGTCTCTTCCACTCATTACATCTCCTTATTTTTTTCCCTATGTTGCTTCTCTCTAACTAATTGATTCCTCTATTTCTCTATCTCTTTCTCGCCCTAAAGTCCCTGTGGATCTACCTAGAAAGCTATGCACCTTTGTTATCTCCATCCGGACTTAGTTTTCTCATTTATAAATAGTAAATTTGTCGGGCCAGGATGAACAATGACTCTTGGCTCAACAATATACCTAATATATTCTAATATGTACAAGATTATACATTATCTATAGACTAGGCACTCACTAGGTTAGTAACTCAACTTGTCAATTGGGTTAAATTGATCTTTAATCAATTAATCTATATATTGATATACTTAATTGATAATGTGGAATAATAAGCATCATTAGGTCTATGAAGTAATTAACTAGAGAGATATATAAGTAAGGTCATACAAGTAAGGTTGATGGATATTGGTGAATATAAAGATAATTTTAAGGTTTTTTATGAGAAGTTCACATACCCAAAGTCTATAAATAAGGTGAGAACAACCATAACTAGGGGTACCCATATAAGCTGCATTGGAAACTCTCCTCTCTCTTCTCTTTCCATCGTGGTGATGAGAATTCAACATGAGATTAAATCATTCAATGATCCTGTGAACACTACTAGAGTCTAGATACTGGAAAAACTTCAAGAACTCCTTCAAATGATTCTTATAAATATAGTTTTAATCTATATTATAACAAATATGATATTTAATGATGTAGGAAAATATGAATCGAAGTTTCTTTAATAGGGAGGTGCAAAAGATAGATTGTGGTGGAGGGATATTATGAATTTAGAAGATTGGTGACTAATAACATGCAATTTACACATAAAATTATATGATTATTAATACAAATTAAGACACAAATATCTCATTCTTATGCATGTTATCATGGTTTTCATGTATATCTATCATTCTATGAAAATTTAAGTTATAGTCTCAAAATGTACTAACTTAGGGATAATCATGAATAAGTAAAGAGATATATTTAAGATTAGATTATTATTTTTTTATATTTAAAATTATAATTCAATTTTAATGATTAATAATAAAATAAAAATATCTTTATATACACTCATTTATTTTTCTAACTTTGTTTTCTAAAAGAAATGAGTATATTTTTAAAATAAAAATTTATTCTCATGTTATTTATTAAATTTAAGTTTTCATAATGATAAATTATTTAATTTATGATAAAAAAAGATAAATTTAGAGTTATATTTTTAAATTTATGAATTTTCTCATTTTTAGGGATTTTTCTACAATTTTTCTAAATTTATATGAATTTTTTTGGATTTATTTTAAATTTCTTTCGATTTAAAATATAAAAACTTTAAGTTTTTTTAATTTTGCGCTGACCTAACAGCTGACGCGGCAGATGAAGTGACATGACGCCATGTGGCGACGTGTATACACACCACGTGGCACACATGTGTGCATATGAGGGCACGTGTGTGCGCGCATGTGAGATTAGTGGGTTAAGCATCCTTATTAGGATATTCGCTAAACCTAATAATGATCTCTACTTATAAATCCATCACTTTGAGTTTATTTTTATCATGTGGGACTATGTTTATTTATTTTATTGCGCAGGTGATATGGCACGCTCACAAGCATTCAATCGATGCAAATTAAGACGTTTAATCTCAACCCCTCATTTTCACTTAAGTGAGCAGGGTACGTGGCAACATCTGAGTGGATGATGATTCGTTTTATTAAATGGATCAATATTAACTGTTAATTTGAGGAGTTAAAAAGGCTAGGATTTTAAGAGCTATCTAAGAATCTGAAGCATCAATTCATGATCAAACGGACTAGATCGCGTGACGCTTCTTCTTCACGTAAAACGTGGCAAAATTTGAGCGTTCAATCTTTGATTGAACGAACACGACTTAATGGAAATGATTGGCATCTAAGGGTTTCATTGGAGCCGTTGATTGAAGATGAAGAGCCAAATCCAATGGCCACGCCCAATTGAGCCTATAAATACACATGTTCTTCGACGATGTAAAGTATTATTGGGTGTTTTGAGTAATTGAACTGTTTAAACATCTCAATCCTTGAATCTCTTGCTTTTTTCATCTTATAAATCAATTTCTGATTTTGAGGAGTATTTGAAAGTGAGATTTCATTGAGAGACTAGGGAGAAATTTCTACTTGAATGCCGATACTCGTCTTCAAAATCGTGAAATGAAGAGCCCTTGATTCGGCAATCAATTGGGTCATTTCAAGCACTATATTGGGTTAGACTCATGTTTTCCTCCTAATCTCTCCTCCTATAACGTTAGATTTCAATTTCGAATCGTAGATTAGTCAACTTTTAGATTTAGTTTCAATTTTCTCTCTCTTCGCGTTCTGAAATTCTGCTTAATTTTTGCTCTTTTATTTCTCACGAATCTTGACCCAAATCAAGAGATATTTTATCCCATGAATTCATCTTTGAGTTCTCTTTTTAAAATTACTAAAATCCCTAATTTTTCACCTCAATTCATTGTCCAATTTTGATCAAAATTGAAGAACACATCAAAAATACCTTAACCCTCAGTGGATTCGACCCTTATTCACAATTACACTCTTAAATTCTTGATTTTTAATCTTAAATTGGTGAGTTTAGATATTTTTTTGACACATCTCCATGTGTTTTCAATGACTGTATGGATTTGTCTTTTTAGTGACCTCAAACTCCCTAGGTTTAATGTCATAATTGGAGAGAAGGGAAATTATTTTTAATAACCTTGAAGTAGGGACTCTATTAAATGAATCAAACTAAATTATATGAACAATGTGCATGAATCACCCCAAATATATGATTAGAGTCCATCTCAGGGTTCACACAAATCTTAAGAGCAAGAGGTTTGAGATGAAGTTAATCTATCACATGAGTTGGGAGGAATAAGAGTACCATGATTGAGAATCTTGGCTAATGTCATCTTCATGGGATTGAAATTGAAATATCCCTCCTTATTACTCCTTACTTTGATAGAAAATAAAGAAGGGAAGAAGAAATGATGGGGAAAGGGAAGGAAGCAAATGGGGCGTTGAGAGGAGAGAATCTCTAGAGTATGTGTGTGTGAGAGAGAGGATGAAATTGTGAGAGCATATCTGGTGGAGAGGTGACGAGACGGGACCGCGAGGTCATTGATTTTACACAGTCTCGTGTCAAAAATATTTCCGAACTTACCAATTTGATGAAAATGTATCGAATTGAAGGGTATAAATGGTAAATAAGGGTCAAATCCACAGGGAAATAAGGAAATTCTTGATGTATTTGCTTCGAAATTGATCAAATCGAACGATGAATTGATGATAGAAAATTGAGGAAAATGCTAAATTATGAAAGAGATCTTCAAATCAATTTCACGAAATCAAGAATCATCGAATTTGGTCTTGATTTCGCGGAGAAATTGAAGATCGAAGTGGAGAGAAATTTTCGGATGAAGAAATCACGATTTTAACTAAAATTAAACCAAATTGAACTTGAAATCCTAATCTAAATCGAAATTAAACATGATAGGAAGATAGATTATGAAAAACCACTGCCACTAAATCGCGATCAAATCGATGCGATTAAACCGATTAATCGCTTAGAACACGAAGAACGCAAGGATAAGGTTCAAGTGCCAATTTCTCCTAATATATTCCACCAAATCTTGATTGCAAAGGCTCCGGTGGTGCGGAAATGAGAATAGAACACGATGAGATCAAGAGAAACGAGAGGGGAGGTGTCTAGACAGATCAATTTCTTGATTTCCAACTCGAAATGCTTTAGAACATCGAAGAACATCTTGTTTTATAGTACATTTGGGCGTAACCGTCCGATCAAAACGATCGACGGTTACGATAAAACGGTCCACGATGGACTGTTTCGAAAATATCGTGGCCGTTGGATCTCGATCGACGGTCTGGATGCGCTCTGATGAAATGCGTTATAAAACGCCTTGATTTGCGCCCCTTGGATCGCGATCGAACGGTCGCGATGCACTTCTCAGACGTTTCATCAAAGCCGTTATAATCCCTTAATTAGCGCACGTGCTTTGATCGTGATTTGTGGTCCACGCGTCCACGTGATCGACGCGCGGATTTCCAAGGCGACGTCGATCCAACGCCTCTCCCTTCGCCACGTGTCCTGCATTTATAAAAACCGTGTGGAACTTAGTCCCACACGGGAAAAATTAAGGAAGAGAGTCGAGTTTATAAGGAGCGACGATTTTGAGGGGTAATAATTCCCTTTCGATAAACGGAAGGCTATACATTATAAACTATATAGTAATAAATATAAGTATCGTGCATCCGTCACATCGCCGCGTAGACGCCGCGTGGGCCCGCGTGACGCTGTCACGTGGCCTTGCGTGCCATGTTGCATCCACATGGGTCCCGCACAGAAAAACCCCTTTTTTGCCTTTATTAAATTATTTTTTAACATTTAAAAATAATAAAATTATTTAGAAAATTCTGAAAAAAATCCCTAAAAATAGGAAATTCATAACTTTTAATATATAACTCCAAATTAATCCAAATTTCTTTCATTTGATCCGAAATTTAATTATCTATCATTCTAAAAGATAAAATTTGATAAGTAATGAGAGTTTTAAATTTTATATCAAAAAAACATTTATTTTTTAAGGTTTAACTTAAGAAAATATAAATAAATGTTTATAAAACATTTTCTCTCATTATTTTAACTTTAAAAACATTTATAATATCAAGTATAGATGGGTTACTAATTATTTGTCTTTTAAATCATCATATTTAACCCTAATTTAAGGTATTTTTGAGATTATAATTACTTTTTCATGGAATGATAGAAAAGTACACATAAGTATGATAACATGCATGTAAATGAAATCATTTATGCTTTAATATGCATCAATAATCATGTTTTATCATGTTAATATAGCATGTTATCTAGAGGGAATAGTGGAGAGAGAGAGGGAAATTTGAAATTATGAGAGAGAACCAAATTTCATTAAAAAAACATAGCTTCCAAAATTCAAGATCATACCGCTTTTATAGGGAAATTACATGAAAATAGAAAATCATCACATCTTTTGAAGGGGTGTAACTTCAACAAGTACAAGCTATTGTGGAGGAAATTGAGCCTCTTTGAAATGTTGCCTTGAAGACATACTTGACAGGATGAGAGGGTGCCACATGGAGTTTTGACGAAGCGAGACTGCGAGTCAAAATGAAGTTTTGACAAAACAGATGATCTCGTGTCAAAATGAAGTACAAACTTATCAATTTTATTAAATTAATTCCAATTGAGGGGTATAACTGTAAATATGGGTCAAATCCACAGGGAATTAGGAAAATTCTTGATGATCTCTTCAAATTTGATCAAATCGGACAATGAATCGGTTACAAAAATTGAGGAAAATGATATTTATGAGAGAGGACTTGGAAGCGAATCCACTAAATCAAAAATCAATGAATTTAACTTTAATTTAGCGGAGAAATTTAAGATTGAAGAGAGGTGATTTTTTTCGAAACATAAAATAGCGAAATTACTGAATAAAGAATGAAATTCACCTAAATTATGATTTTAAATTGAAACTAAACACTAAAAAAAGATAAATTAGGATAAAACACGATCCCTAACCCACAATTGCGATCGGATTGATCCAATTAATCACCGGAATCAAGGCTATTTATAAAAAATCCAAAAATCATGATTCGTGGAGTTCAAGCGTCGATTTCTTCCTCGTCAATCATCGAAGTCTTGATCTTAAGCACTCCTCGGACGCAGAAATCAGTCTAGAAGCGATTGGGATCAAGAGATTCAAGATATTTGGTGTCTAAATAGTTCGATTTACTCGAATCGCTCTCAAATGCTTTACAATCTCGAAGAACATCTCAATTTATAAGCAATTTGGGCGTAATCGTCTGATGAAACGCATCAACGACTCTGATGAAATTCATCAATGTGAATCGTTACCGTTAAGTCGTGGCCATTGGATCGCCAATCGATGCTTGAGATGAAGCCACGTCACATGCATTATAAAATGCATAAAAAATGCATGTCGTTGGATCGCGATCGGACGCATCGGATGCGTTTTCCTTCGATTTAATATGAGCCGTTATAACTCCTCCGATCAACGGCTCTGATTAAATCATTTATAAAATCATTCGCCGACGAATCCTGTTGCACCACGTACCCTACTCTTTAAGTGAAGATCGACGGCCTTAATTCGTCGCACGATCGGACGCTCCATAGATTGCCATGTCACCTCTTCAGCATCAACCATTGATTGCGACGCGATCGAACGGTCCATATCACACCACGTCACCTATGCGTTAAATGAAATTCAGAAAAATTGATTTTTAATTACGAAAAATCCTTAGAAATTCATTAAAAATTCTAGAAAAATCCCTAAAAATTAGAAAATTCATAACTTTCAAAATATAACTCCAAATTAATCCAAATTTCTTTCATTTGATCAAAAATTTAATTATCTATCATTCTATAAAGTCAAATTTAATAAAAAAACAAGAGATTTAATCTCTATTTAAAAAATATATTCATTTCTTTAAGATTTAAAACTTTAGAAAATAAAAATAAATGTATAAAGATGATTTCTCTTATTATATAACTTTAAAACCTACTTATAATCTCAAGTAAAGATGGGTTATGAAATTATTAATCTTCAATTCATCCTAATTAACCTTAATTTAAAGTATTTTGAGATTATAATAACTTTTTCATAGAATGATAGATAAATACTCATAAATATGATAACATGCATAGGAATGAAATCTTTTATGTCTTAATATGCATTAATAATCATGTATTATCATGTTTAATTAACATGTTATCAAGTTCCTAATTGTTGAGGATTTTATGGACAATTTGGATATGCTAATGTGCCCTAAAATTGTGGGTTTGGGTTGACTGGGTCAATACAAATGAATTTTTGGGTTCTGAGGTCTAAAAGCCTTTCAAAATTTTGATCAAAACATCGAATGTAGAGGTATATATTGAATTGGATATCTAAAATAACTAGGCACCAAAAATAGATGATCCTATTATCTAGTATGTATGAGAAAACATACTTACATAGTTTTTTTGAAAGTATTTTTTAAGCTATTCAAATGTCTAACCTCTAGCGGTATCCACACGATCTCTGGATGGTTGGATCTCCACTTCAAAGATCTTCACCAAGAAAGAAAGAGAAGAAAGGAAAAAAACCCTACAAGGATTGTATGGGCACCTTGAGTTGTGGTCATTCTCCCCCTATTTATAGACATTTGGAATGTGGATCTTTTCATAAAAGCCCTCTTAATTATATTTATATCCACTAACATCTATAGACCTTATTTGTGTGACCCTTTAGGTCCATATATCTCACTAGTTAATAACTCTATGGGCCTAATAACACCTTATTGGTCAACCTTAATTAATTATTCACATTAACATATAGATTAATTAATCAAATATCAATTTAACCCAATCGATAGGTTCAGTTGCTAACCCATTGTATGTCAAGTTACATCACGTACTCTAGGAGATATGAAGTATATAAGAACTCTCTTATAGAAGCTTTGCATCATTAGTTATCATGTATATATAATCTTTGTGCACGAGACTCATAAATGACTTAGGTTATGGTCAAATGTTAAACCCTAATCGGTTACTCAAGTAAATATTGATATGTATGGGACATCATCAGGAACTTCTTCAAAAATTTTACTTTCTTGGCCAAGGATTTCATCGAATCTCATTCATTGCGTCAATCTCCTCAAATATCAAAGGTGGATGATCCCATGTTGACCAAATAATCATCTTCAAGGACTTTATGTTGTATCCAATATATGACGTTTAAGAGATCTCATGGCTAAGTATTTGATGAAGCGTTTTATGCGGCCGTTAAAAACACACAAACGTCAGTCAAAAAAATTTATAATTCCGAACTCATAATAACAAAGATATCAAATCAAGTATAGTGTAAAGATCGGATCGATCCACAGAGAACACGGTTGACTTTGATAGAAGAGGTGACTTGGTCAAACTTAGGTTTAATTAAGGTTTTTAAGAAGTGAAAATGATATTTTATTAATAGTAATGATATAAATATAATAAATAAGATATATTAAGAATTTAGAAACTGATTTGATGAAGAACTGTCAAAAGTCAAGGTCAAAGTGTTGACTTTAACCAATAGTTGACTTTCTATAAAATTATAGAATAAAAAGAGCTTAAAATATTAAGAAAAATATATATTCGGAAACTAGAGAGAAAATGAAAATTTTTTATATATAATTCGTGATTATTTTAGAAGAATTAGATTTATTATGAATTATTGAAAATCAAAGAATAGAAAAATCCTAAAATGAACACTTTGGTGTAAATCATCAAATTGGCTAACCAAATGATATCCAAATCTTTATATTCACACATAAATAGAAAGCTAACAACCAGAAGATTCTGGACCAAAATTGTCAAATTTTACCTTGTATTTGGAAACTAATTGTCCCCGCAAGTCAACGCCCAAATTCGGATTGAAAATGAGCAGTCGATGGTCAAACGCCAAATTGAAGGGTCAAATGATGATGAAATTTTACGATTTTGCTATCCATAGAAAGCTAATGAAACAAGAAACCCAATGAAACCAAAATCAAACAATTTAGACTTAAGATCAAAGAGAAATCCTTATTTCAAAATTAGCAAAAATTGATTTAAAAACTGAAATTGACTAGCGAAATCTAATCTAAATTATAATTATCGCAAGATGAATGATCGATTCACACTAGTAACCCGATTGACATGAAGATTGGGCTCCAATTCACATCGATTGAAGTGTATTTGATCGGTTCCTTCTTCGGCGTACTTTTGGCGTTTAAGGGGAGAATTCGATCAAATCTTACGATGATTCGCGATCAATCCCACCCCAATTGGATGCAATCGAGTCTAAATGCGGGGGGATCACGAAGAACTCAGGATTTTGCTCAAAACCCGCTTATTTCCTTCACGATTCAATCAAGAGTTACTTTATAAAGGAAGAACATCGGTATTTATAAGGAAATTCCGTGCGAAAAATCGTGCACCGTTCGATCTGATGAAGAGTGGTTGGATGGCCACGATCACGCGCTTAAACTTAGCCCATGATCCCACGACGTAGGCCCACGCTCTCCCCTTATTTCGCCCGTCCGATCTCGATCGAAGTGTCTCGATGCGTCCACGTGTCTCCCCGCGATGACCCGACTTCGCGATTAATCGCAATCGTTCGATTTCATTAATGAAATCGACGATTAGTATTTACCACGTGCATTGATCTTTGATCAGGTGGACTTTGGTTCACGCGATCGACACATCTCCATCATCGTGATCGCATCCAACGCGCCACACGATGCCATGTCGCCTGCAATTTAAAAATTAAAGGGAACATAGTCCCACAAGGAAGAAATAAATAGAAAACGCAAGTATAAAAGGTGGAAGGCTCTTAAGCCTCTGCGTTACCGCCCCAAACTTCTTACTTGGGCCCACTAACCCGTGGGCCCATCACCTGCTAGCCCGAATACCTTCTGCGCCATGTAGGCATCCACGTGTGTACACGTCGCCTCGTGTGGCTCTGCCACGTGTGCGCGTCGCGCCATGTCAGCTTCGTGAGTCATGCGCAAAAAATTTACCCCTTTTTGCTATTTTTTAATGAAATAAATTTAAAAAAATTCCTAAAACATAAAAAATAAATTCCCTAAAAATCCATAAAATTCATGAATTAATATCTTAAAAAATATAACTCCTTTTTGGCTCAAATTTTCTCCATTAGCTCAAAAATATATTCATTTTTAATATCATGGCATCTAAAATATAAATTAAAAGAAGAATATAAGATGAATTCACAATAAACTTAGATAATCTCTTAAGAAGTCTATTTAATATCACCCCAACATTTTCTTCTTGAAATTAATTCTTCTTATCATCTATTAAAGTCAAAGTAATTCAAGGAAAGTAATTAATTTCTATTTATTTAACCTTGTAAAAGATTAAACATCCATAAAGCACATAATTAACCATAAATAATGCATAAATATGGACTTTACTAAAATGGCATATCAATGGAGAAAATTCATAAAAACTATGATAACATGCATCATAGTTACATAAAATAAGCATGAATATTAGTTAAATAAGATAAGAATTTAAGTTAAATATGCATGTTATCAGTATTCATAAGTCATAATCAAAACATTGTCATCCATTCACAAGATGTCTTTGGTGTCTCAAGTCAAAGGACCATATACACAATCATGACATGAATCAATCTGATTGAAAGTTATGTATAATATCATTCATGGAT
Organism: Lemna minuta; assembly: GCA_024174645.1. NCBI lineage: Eukaryota > Viridiplantae > Streptophyta > Magnoliopsida > Alismatales > Araceae > Lemna > Lemna minuta. The sequence continues at coordinate 2,613,856 of CM044111.1, read as the reverse complement.
TCATATGAATTAATTTAATGAACTCTTTTTCTAAAGAGCGCCCTCTATCTATTCTTATTGTCACCATACTTAAGGTTAAAGATTAGTCATACTCATTATATAAGTCTGATCTAATAGTTGTATTCTTTACGAATAATTTGATGTCTTTCTCAAATATCCTATGAATATGAATGTTTAGAAAATATGTTTAAAGACCAGTGATCACTGTATAATGATCTCATCATAATTTACTTAGTCATTACATATGCTCATTGATAACATGCAATCTTAACATAATAAAACATGATTATTAATGCAAAATAAGGCATAAAACATTCCATTTATATGCATGTTATCATATTTTGAGTGCATTTCTATCATTCTATGCAATTTTATGTTATAATCTCAAAATGCATTAATTTAGGGTTAATTATGATGAATTAAAGATTAAAGATTTTATAACCCATCTGTACTTGAGATTATAAGTGTTTTTAAAGTTAAATAATAAGAGAAATTATTTTTATAAACATTCATTTAAATTTCTAAACTTAAAATCTTAAGGAAATGAGTGTATTTTTTAAATATAAATTAAATCTCTTATTATTTAAATATTTTGAATTTTTAGAATGATAGATAATTAAATTTCAGATCAAATGAAAGAAATTTGGATTAATTTGGAGTTGTATTTTAAAAGATATGATTTTTACAATTTTTAGGGATTTTTCTGGATTTTTTCCAATTTAATTTTCGATTTAAAATCGTTTAAAATGATTAAAAAAATTGGCAAAAATCTTTTTATTTTTCGCGCGGGCCACGTGGATGCGACGTGGCACTGAGGCCACGTGGCAGCGCCACGCGGTGCCTACGTGGCACATATATTTTATTTATTTCATATATTACATATATATAAATGGGTCTTCAGCCTTGCCTATATGGGAAGGGGTAATTGACCCTTTAATCCATCAGGCCTTATAAACCCGTCGGACTTCACTAATTTTTTCCGTGTGGGACTAAAGTCCCACACAATGTTCTAAAATCCAGGCGACGTGGCACACATCGAAGCGTTGGATCGTCGGCGCCGCAGAAGATCTCGCGTGTCGATCGCGTGAGCGCGGTCGACGGATCAGAAATCAAAACACGTGCTATTTAAAGGAGTTATAACGGCCAGATTAGAGGCCGCGTGGCGACATCACACGCGCCGATCGCGTGGTGCACCGGAGATCAATCAAACACGTGCCTATTTAAAAGAGTTATAACGGTCCAGATTCGATCTCGCAGGGAGAATCACGGTCGTCCGATCGCGATCCAAAGGGCGTTATTTGAAGCGTTTTTTTTAAGCGTTTCGTCAGATCAGATCTAGACCATTGGATCGCGATCCAAGGGGCACAAATCCAAGCATTTTATAACGCAAATCGCAAGGATAAATCTGGAGCGTCGATTTGAGATCTGACGATTGCGATATAAGCATAACGTTTTAATAAAGAGGCGGTTTTATCTGGACCGTTGATCGAGCTTAACGCACCGATCGGACGGCTCTCCCCATTTCGCCCTATAAATAGACGAGTTCTTCGTCGTTTGTACTCATTCTTGAGGGATTTGATCTAATCGATGCATCTAAACCCATTCTCTCTTGAATCTCTCTCTTGTAATCTCTTCTAGACTCGAAATCGTGTCCACGGAGTGTTTATAAGAGAGATTTCGACGATCGTGCGAGGAGAATTTGTCTCTTGAACATCGATGTTCACGATTGAATTCGCAGAATGAATAGCATGTCGATCCGGCGATCAATTGGATCGATTTGATCGTTATCTCGGGTTAGAAAAAAATTTTATCCTCTTATCTATCGTCATGTATCATCAATTTTAGTTTTAGGATTTCAATTTAAGTTTAATTTCATTTTAATTTCAATTAGTGTTCTTCGTGATTCCAAAAATTTCATCCCACTTCCATCTTTGATTTCTCCGTGATTACTAATCCAAATAGAGCGATTTTTGATTCCATGGATAGATCTTTGAGTTATCTTTCTAAAAACACCATTTTCCCTAATTTCTCACCTCAATTCTAATGGATATTATGTGGCCTATAAGCCAATCACACTTTCATCAATCTTGTTTATGTTCATTGAAATGAAATTTATTCATTGTCATTCTTGTGTGATGTTTGCAATGAAGTCCATGAGCATGTGCAATGACTAAGTGAATTATGATGAGATCATAATATAGTGATCGCTAGTCTTTAAACACATGTTCTAAACATTCCTATTCGTGGGATATTCGAGAAGGACATCGAATTATCTCGGAAAAGAATAACACTATCCGATCCATCTCATATGATGAGTATGGCCGATCCTATAGCCATCGGTGTGGAGACACTAAGGATAGATAGTGGGTGCTCTTTGGAGAAAGAGTTCACTGAATTGATCCGTATGAATCCTTGAATGGTAATATACCTAACTGTCAATCAGGTTGATTCATGTCATGATTGTGTATGTGGTCCTTTGACTTGAGACACCAAAGACATCTTGTGGATGGATGATCGTGTTTTGATTATGACTTACGAATCCCTAGTCACGGGATATCTAAAACGTCATATATTGGATACGACATGAAGTCCACGAAGATGATTGTGTGGTCAAGATGGGATCATCCACCCTCGGTATATGAGGAGATTGACTCAAGGAATGAGATGCGATTAAATCCTTGGCCAAGGTAGTGGAAATATTAGAGAAGTTGTTCTCAATGATTTCCTACTCGCATCAGTACTAAATTGAGTGACCGATTAGGGTTTGACAATTAACCATACCCTAAGTCATTCATGAGTCTCGTGTGGATGAAGGATTATATGTACACGGTAACCAATGACGGCAAGGTTCCATGAAAGAGTTCTAATATACTCCATATCTCCTAGAGCACGTGGTGTAGCTTGGCACCCACCGGGCTGGCGACTCAACCTGTCGATTGGGTTAAATCGATCCTTAGTCAATTAATCTATATGTTGATATAGTTAATTAATAAGGAGGACCAACAAGTGTTATTGGGTTGGTAGAGTCATTAACTGGCGAGATATATGGACCTAGAGGGTCACACACATAAGGTCAATGGACGTCGGTGGATATAGACATAATAATAAGGGTTTTTTTGAAAAGTTCACATTCCCAAAGTCTATAAATAGGGGGAGAACGACCATAATAGAGGTGCCCATGCAAGCCTAGTGGAACTTCTCCTCCCTCTTCTCTTCCTCTCGTGGTGACGAGTGTTCAAGAGGAGATCCGATCGTCCGGGAGACCGTGTGGATACCGCTAGAGGCCGACGCTTGAACGGTTGAAGAACTCTTTCAAATGATCCAAGTAAGTATGAATTTTATTCTATACTAGATGATAGGATCACCTAGAATGGATGATGAGATCATCTATTCTTGGTGCTTCCACGATGTTGAATGTTTTGATTCAACACCTTCCGCTGCAATCATTATTTTGGAAAAAGATTTGGAGAGCTTTTCGAGCCTCAGATCCCAGCAAATTCATCATCCAATTTGACCAAATTCCAAAAGATATCTCGAAAATACCTAAATTCCCTGTGGATTCGACCCTTATTTACCATTATACCCTTCAATTCACTCTTAATTCCCCAAATTGGTAAATTAAGCTTAATTTTTGACACGAGACCGTGTGAAATCGACGACCTCGCGGTCTCGTCTCGTCACTCATAGACTTCAATGCAAACATCATACAAGAATGACAATGAATAATTTTCATTTTAATGAATCTAAACGAGATACGTGGAAGTGTGATTGGCTCATATGCCCCATAATATCTATTAGTTGAAGCAAGATCTTGATGCATATGTTCCTGAGATAAACATTGACGCATAAAATGGAAGCTAGAACATGATTACAATTTAATTCATGTGAATTAAGATCTAGAACATGATTAAGTTGAATATGCCAATTAGATGACTCATATAATTAAAAACACACACTTAATTAAACAACATGATGCAAAACGTTAATTAAAAACCAGATTATTCACAGCAAAATGTCACTATAATACACAGACTTACTAACTCAGATTAAAGCAAAGTCACCCTTTTAAAATGTATCAGCACCGGTTGAACTATGGTTGAAAACGTGAGAGGTGGAGACCATGTGGAAAAGATGATCATGAGTTGATGCAAATGGGTCGCCAGTGGGGTTGGATCGCTTTGGGAGCTTGGAGATCTAGTGATTAGTCATAGAGCTTTTATCGTTGATGCTTGAAAATGAGAGAAAGCTTTTTGTCAAGAGTTTGCCATTCTCTTTATTCCTTTTCTCTTTTATGTAGTATCCTTGGTGTTCGCACCCACTTCCCAATAAACCATTGAAATATATACTTCTCACTTGATTTTGGCTAAAAGTAGATATAAAAGTATCATTAGTTCATTAGTATAATCATATGTAATTCATTTGAGCACCTTAGAACTAATGCTTAGACCATTTGAAACTTCAGTGGCTTTTGCTAAGCCATTAACATTTGTCTCAAGGATTCCGTACAATACCCTTGAAAAACTTATTCACCATTACTCTATCATTAGAGCTTTCCTTTGCCTCATAATGTTCTCTTTCTATCTCAACTTCTCTCTCTGTATGCAAACATATCTTCCTCCCCAGTTGCTCTCAACCCGTTGTTGATTTGCGCTCCCCTCGGTGTATCTCTCGCTGTCTCTCTCCCTCTCTTTAGAGTTAGTAATTGCAAGCGTAGGGCCGAAAAACCAAACAATAATGTATTTACTCACCATGTTGGCTGATAAACAAGAAAATAAATTGCTTTCATTGTGTTTGACAGTCTCTCTCTCTCTCTCTCTCCAAGTGTAGAGTCATTTCTCTTTCCCATGATATCTCTCACATTCTTCACGTGAATCTAACAATAGAATTGATGTGAATGCGATGACCTGCAAACGGGGATTGACTCAATGCATCTCTTCTCCCTTCTCTCACTCTCTCTTACGGGCCGTGTATCACCAAGACGGGCCGTGAGCCGTGGGCCGTGGGCCGTGGGCCGTGGTAGCAGAAACCGCTCTGAAGGTCATTCATTCTGCGCCGTTGGATCGCGGATACGACTAATCATTATGGTCCATTTCTTTTTTGCATTTTTCTCAACCAGTCTTGCGATTTTTGCTCGATCAATTAAGCTGGCCAGATTTCAAAATTCATGCGCGATCAATCGTCGATCAGCGATTGGGCTCTCCATTAATCTGCTTTGCTCTTCCATGATCGCGGAGCATCTCTGCAACTTCGAGGTGGCTGTCCAATGCGACGAGGGATGCTCCAGGTTCGTTTATCAGTTTGCAGCAGCTGTCGGCCATTGGAATCAATATGTTGTCCAACGGAAGGGTGGCACGTCAGCGTTGACCTGACTCTCTGCTGCTTGGGTTGCAGCATCGGGGCGCCTGAGCTTTCAGCTGGCTTGATGCTGCTCTGAGCTCTCCGCGAATTTTGTCCAAAGTTCATTGCTTTAATCTTGGTCGTTACTCGTTAACGCCCAGTCTCACTGCATCTTGTATACATAGAGAGAGAGAGATAGAGATAGAGAGAGAGAGGTGGTTGTCTTTGGGAAAAGCAATAGCCATCCTCAAAGTAAAAGGATCTTCGTTGATGGATTCATGGTGGAAATCTGTCGACTGTTTACGTGCCATTGCTATTTTAGCTTGCCGTGGAAGCTGCTCTCTCTCTCTCTACAACTCGCGTGTCCGCTGCTGGTAAATAAAATGTGGAAAAGTTCGTCGCTTCTTCCTTCTCGTTAACGCCTAGTCTCACTCCATCTTAGAGAGAGAAAGAGAGCTTCACAGACTCACAGTGCCACGCTTGGCGTTTGACCATAATGATAGTTGTCTCCAAGACTTTGTCTGTTATAATAAAGATACCCCTCCCACTTTTATGCGTCGTCCAATTCTCTTTCTCTCTCTACATTCTCTCTCTCTCTCTCTCTCGCCATTTTTGTTTGAGTTGCGAGGCATCGAGATGGAGTTTTTGGGTCTCCTCTCGCCAGGGGAGTTACCAACGTCGTCGGATATCCTTCTCCCTCTTCTTCGATTTTATTATGTTGATCAGCGCTTGTGCTCACCCATATAAAGACGGAGGAATATGAGGGAGAAGAGACAGGAGAGATAAAGAAATCTAAAGGAAAAGAAAGCGAAAGCGAGAGAACATAAAAAGAGACGTAGAGAGAGAGATACGGAGATTGATTGACAGACTGATAGAGATGGACCTAGGGGTAGAGAAGATAGACAGTGTGAGAGAAAGCAGGGAGAAGATAGTGAAAACAGTTCAATGAGATATAGAGTTCGGTAGACTGAGGGAGTACAGGGAAAAGCTAGCGAGAGACAGATAGAGGAGGGAGGGAGAGGGAAAGAGCACCTACCCTAGAAATTGTCCCGTTCAACTGTTCGAGATAGGTGCATGAGAGAGAGAGAGAGAGCACGGAGAATACCGTAAGAGCGCCAGACAGTTCAGTGGGGGGAGAGAGAGAGAGAGTCGAGAAGATAGTGAGAGACAGGAAGAGCCGTGGTGGTGGGGGGAGAAAGAGATGTAGAGTGAGAGAGAAAAGAATTCATTAGGAGAACTGGAAAGCCGAGAAGATAGTAAGAGACAGGTAGAGAGAGAGAGGAGAGACTACATGAAGACGAGTAAGCCGGTGGCAACAGGCCCAGATGCGGTAGGTAGACCTATCATTTTATGGGAGCCATGGATTTAACGGCGCCCGCTATTCATTTTCCCGGCACCAAGGAATCGTGCACGTTACGGCGGCAACCCTTCTTTCAAACAGATAACCTGCCGGGACCATCTCTCCTCTGTGGTCCGCCGCGACTTTCCCTCTCAACATTTTCAAATCTCTCTCACTCTCCCAGGTTCACTTCATTTACAGCTTTCCTCATGAAGTTTCCTTCCTCTTCATCGTCATCTTCCTCCTGCCTTCACAATTCCCGTAGCGGCTGTTTTCCGGCGATCTTCCGCAGGATAATGGGCCTGGACACCTGGAGTTTCGCGACTCCGGCGACTTCCTGCTGCTGAGCTTCTGCGATGACGATGATGAAGAAGATAGCTTCAGAGAGGTCAAGAAGAGAGAGAAGAAGAAGACGAAGAAGAGAAAGAAGGCGGAGGCCAGCTCGCAAACTACAAGCCCAGTTTCTGTTCTCGAGGTGGAAGAGAATACGGATTCAAGCTCTCCCATCACTGGTGCTTCAAATTCTTCTTCTTCTTCTTCTTCGGCATTACCAGAGCTTCGTATTTACTGTCTTGCTTGTGCAGATGATGAAGAGGGAACGAAAAGGAAGAGCTCGTCAGAGTTGGACTCCATATCCGGGGTTCTATCCTTCGAAGATCCTTTCTCTGAAGCGAGCTTCATAGCTGAAGAAGAATTGCACAAGATCAACTGGGTTCCGCAAAAGAATGAAAGTTTTCGTGAAATCGCGGTCGAACTCGGTCTCCAGATTCTTGATGCCCTGATTCTTGAGGAAGTTCTCTCTCTAGCGAGCTTCAGCAGAGCTTCAGAAACGCTAATGCTCGAAGAATTCGAGTTTTCTGTATTTACGATGAAGATCATGAATTAACTTCGCGTCAGCTTTATTTTCTTTCATCCCTACTGATTGCACACGTGTCAACTCCCCCCGCCGTCAGATCTCACTCCATATCGCCAAGTCGGCGGTTCAAAACGAGAGGAAAGATATTCGCCGCTTTACTACTTCTGGGAAGGTCTCTGACACGCCGTTCTAGAAATAATGACGAATTATTTCAAATATTTAAATACTGAGTAAGCAGTAATTAAATTTGTATTTCAGCGGAGGGTCGGAGAGATTAAATTTCGGATCTCTTTTCTGATTTTCCGTATTCATAAGGTTCTAAAACAGCTTATTCACAATTTTCATGTAATTTTCGGAAGTATAATTACTATATTTTTCATCACCCACCGAGGAAGATTTTCAAGGAATCGCTGTTGAGCTTGGCCTCCAGATTCGCGATGCCCTAATTCTCGGGGAAGCGATCGTCTTCAAGGACTCAAGCAGAGCTTCAGAAACTCCTCTGCTCGAAGCATCCGAGTTTTCTGAATTTACGACGAAGACTGCGAATTAATTGCGCGTCAGCTTCTGTTTTCTGCTCACTGTACTTGTGTCATTTTCTAATGGACGGATAATATCCGATCTGCCTACTTGCCTGTTCGGAATTCAAAACAAAATAGAGAAACTTGCCAATTTACTATTCATGGCGAGTTCTCTGGCGACTGGCATGGAGTTCAGGGAATAATGAATTTTTCAACTAGTTAATTAAATGGATCCGTACGGCGGTAAGCAGTTCTTGTATTTATGTTTAACGCCGTTATTAAATTTCCGATCTCATGTTTGATTTCGCGTACTTAAAAAATTAAAATCAGCTCATTTAAAATTTCCGCAAATAGTTTTTTTTTTCATTTCCGAAATGTTAGCTTCTCGCCGCACGCTCAGGATCATAAACTGCCAAATTTTCTCGGTGCGCTTGCGTTCTTCCCGTACAAATTAAATTACGAGTGAAATCTACAAGTAACTGTTGTTCTTATTTCATTTGAGTTGATGGATTCTTCGGCGCCTGCGACGATAAAACTGAAGGCTATCGACGCTACTCCGGAGAGTTTCGCGGAATTTGGCCAAGTAATCTCTGTTGCTCCTGACGGAGAAAATTTTGGACCGAATGATGCTCAGCTGGAGCTCAATCGCGGAGTTCCCAGGTATAATCGTATCTTCTCCATTGATTTTCGTTTGCTCTTTCGAGTTGCTTTCTTTTAAAATTCCTCTTCCAGAGAGGGATTTTAGGGCTTTAGTTTTTTCTGGTTATCGAGAAATACGTTGTATTATGCAGAATATTGATACTCTCCCGGAATATGGATCTGGATCCGTCTGATTTTTATCGGTGTGATTTGACTTTTCTGTTTCGGCGAAATTCTTTCTTCGTCGCCATAATCATCTCTCCGCGATTCCAAGGTTTTTGTTTTCTGTTTCTGTTTCAATTTACGAATTCTAACGATTAACCGAAAGATAATTTGTTGTTTCTTCTTGTCTGGTCATCGAGAGATTAGAGCATCAACTAGTTAAAAAAACTCTTCCTGGATCTGTATCTGTTCGACAGTTAATATCGTAATTTGATCTTCCGTTTAGGCGAAATTTATCTCGTTTGCAGTTACTCGATTTTTTATTGTCTGCTTCTAATAATCCACCGATAGGAGGAGAAAAAAATGGAAAATGATTTATTCTAGTCTAGCGACAGAAAGATTTGTACAGTCTATTTCAATCTTCTCCGAGTCCTCGCGATCAATAAACCGTGGCACCAATCTCGCCGAATCTTCCTCTCATTTTCTTGACCTTCATCCATAACAGATTCTACATTATGCATCTAAAAGATCGCAGTCTGGAGTTTTCGAAGATCACGCACCACGCTAGTGTGACCCAATGTCTCGGATCCATCGGCGGCGAGGAATGGTTTCTTGGAGTGGCCAAAGCTTCGATCTGTAACGCAGATGACGGCAGAGAAGATGCCAGAAAGATATCAAAATCGAATTGCGGCCACTATTATCTTCCTCCAAACCCTAACGATGTAGTCGCATTCAAGATTTCAGGTCCCAAATTTCTTAAGCTGAGTGTCGGTACCTGGCATGCTGGCCCCTTGTTCAAAAAGAGTTCCATGGATTTCTTCAATCTTGAGCTCTCTGATACCAATGTAAGCGCTTCTTCTGCTTTGTCTCTAAAAGAATAGTTAAAAATAACTAAGAACATAAAGACCATGAATCACTGGCTTGCAATTTTCCATTGATCTGATCTATGATTCTTCGAGATCATTGGAATTTCATCGTTCTGTTTCTCCAGGTAACAGACCACACCGCGCATGACTTCTCTGAGGAAGACGGTGCGGTCTTTTTGATCGAAGAAGATTGAAGTCGCTGTTCGTATTTAAGTCAACGTTGACGGCATGACGGCTTGCTATTAACCCACCTGAAGTCACTGAGGTGGTTCTCCCTCGAAAATCATTGGAAAATAATATCTTTTTAAGTTCCTTGGAACAATTCTCAGATTTTTTTTTCAATTATTGGTCTTTAATGTTCACCAAATGTGATAGATGGACCAATTAGTCAACGCTACTGAAGAGGGGTTGACTATGAGGACGGGGTGGCAGCTCGTCATCCATGAGAGGTGAACAGATAGTCACCGATTCCTCCCCGAGTTGATGAGGTAGAGGCGTAGAGCCGTAGAGCAAGAAGGTAAGAGGGAGAGAGAGACTAGAGAGGGGAGAGAGAGACAGAGAGACACACACAGACAGAGACAGAGACAGAGAGAGAGAGAGGTACGCTGACCCTCGTTTAACCCTTTTTACACCAGGTCGCCAAACCGGCTGAAAGAGAATCGTCCATTTCGGATAAGGTGGATGGATGTTAAGATAAGGTGGATGGCTATCTATGTCAATCGCAAAGATAGATAGATCGCGGTTAAGATAGGTAGGAGAAGCTCAAATAGATACTGTCTAGAAGAGGAGAGAGCGCAATGGTGGCAGTTTTGCACCTGGTACCCTCCCCGGGAAAGACCACAGCGATCCCCACAAGAGCTCAGGGATCCGGCCGAGGTCAAGACCCTATCCGGACAGGCGCCGTCATCAGCATCCCTCCATCAGAAGCCTCGACAGCCCTCCGCAGCGGCGGTTACCAGCTCCTCGACATCAGGCCGCAATGGGAATGGAACAAAGCCCGGATTCCCAGCGCCCTCCACGTGCCCCTCTTCGTGGAGGACACAGACACCGGCCCTCTCACCTACCTCAAGAAGTATATCCACTTCGGCTACATTGGACTCTGGACTGGCCAACTTCTCACTACTTTCAACGGCGAGTTTCTCTACCAAGTGGAAGCGGCTGTTCCGGACAAGGAAGAGAAGCTTCTGGTCGCTTGCGGTGAGGGTTTGAGATCTAGAATTGCGGTGTCCATGCTCTATAGGGGAGGCTTCAAGAATCTGGGATGGTTGGCCGGAGGATTTAGCAGGAGTAAAAAAGGAGATTTTGGGGAAGTAGAAGGGGAGACTGATCTGAGGTATGCCACTGTTGGTGGCGCTTCTTATGTGTTTTTGCGCCTGCTGTTGCTTTTTGGGGCTCTTGACAAGGACAATTAGGGTTTTCTCTCTGACCCATTTGCCTGTGTTTTATCCTATAATTTTGTCATTGGATAATTTGGAAGAATTGACTGGAATTCGGAGAGGAGGTTGTTTATTCTAGCCGTTGTCTGAGGAAAAGAGGAGTCGGTTGGTTCAGCTTGCTTGGTTAGTCCTGAAAAACTGTATTCCGCATTTATTTGTCGATTCAATACGACCTTAGAACCCGGAAGGAAGCAGCCGACCAATGCCTGAAGCGCCGATCGTCGAAGCCCCCTCGACTCTTCAGTGAACGGTACCTTTCAGGGTCACGGAGGCGGAAGAAAATTAGATTTTTCCGCGAAAAACATGAGCACAAAAAGCCAGTGGAATTCCAGAAAACAGGACAATAGAACAAGGCCGTGATGATGGATCCGAAGGAACATCGATATAATTTGTTACTGTCGCGATTTGAGAGTAGATTGTGCCAGAATCACAGGCTTCCGTCTTTAGATACGATTCTCTGACTCATAGAATGCATCTCCCACCTCGATCGCCCGATTCTTGGCAGCTAGGGCACCAACACCGCATAGGACATGGGCCCATTTTGAACATGGGCCGGGTTTAACCACATTACAATGGCCTGGAGGCCCATTATGATAAAATAACAGTGACAAAGTTTTTTATTCTATAGTTAATGGCATATTAATGTTGTAATTTACCCTGATTTTTTATTTGAAATGAATTAAATTTATTCAATGTTTCGAATAGAACTTTATCTCTATCTGATCACTACCTTTCTCATCGTCTACTTAATCATTCTATCGAATGAATAAAAAATAGAGCAACTTAGTTTGCAAAAAGTAGAAAATAATTGCACTTTCATAAACTAAACATCGGTTATGAAGAAGTAACGTTCAATTGAAAAGGGAAGAGAGAAAATCAAATTCTAGATTTGTAAAAACATTAATTATCTAGTTCTAAGGTTATTCTAGATATTATCATCAGAATGGCAATAATTGATTAAGCTTCTTAGTATGATTAATTTTGTAGCTTTTTTTTTGGGAGTCGATTTGTACTCGCCGTCTTTCCCCTGGCCACTTCTTACTTTGGCTCAGACAAGAGCGCCCCCCCCCCCCCCACCCATACTCGCCATCATTGGTTTTTCCACAAGCGCCATAGTACTTGACTAGCAATAGCATATTCTTGCATATGAACTCTTGAGGGTAGGGTTTGACTATCATCATCCAATACATCATCTAGTACTAGTATCTCGCGGTACCGTCATCTAGTAACTGATACCCATTACTCGATACCATCATCAAGTTCTAGATATCAGATATCGAATTATCGATGAGAGTAGGTGTGGTACTGGAGGATAATAGTACAGTTCCAGTACCGATGACGGATGACTGTATTGGGTGACGAATGATGATACTGGGTGACGAATGTTGGTACCGGATGATGATACAAAGAAGAAAAGAGAATTTTCAAGATTTGATAATGATATCCAAAAGGGAGTGTTCTTATTAACAACACATCTAAAAATGACATAAGATTGAAAAGATATTTTCAAGATTTTATAATAGATTAAAAAAACAAGAAAATGACAAAATTAGGATAGAAAAACACTGAAGCACCGTAGAGAGAAATTTTGAGTGTTGAAAAATGGAGAAGGATATAAATTGCAGTTCAGTGAATAGAGAGAACGGAATATTGACAAAAGTGAGAGATGGTAGTAAAAATAAAGCACCGAACAGAGCGTCGTGATTGTTGATTGCCAAAGAGTCTCAAGAGTCCTCCGTGTCGTGATTGCTGAAGACTGAACGCCATGTATTGGTGTTTTCTCTCCAGAGAGCATCCTTAAGCGTCGTCGTGAGTGAGGACGGCGAAAGTGTGGAAGTACAGATTGTCGGACTGCGGAAGAGAGATTATAGAGAATTGAGAGAAAAGCCGAGTCGATAGAATATTAGGTATTTGGGTTATTTCTCTAATCGGTTTCTGGATATTGGATATCCTATATTGACATCCAAACTTCTGCTGTTAGCGGATGTTAGAATTGGACATAGATATCGGAACCCAATATCGACATCCACAAACCGATATCGATATGTGGATATCAGTAACAGGTACTGTAGGTATCGGGTATTGTTTATGACCCTAACGGGACGCGATACCATTACCATAACAGATACCGGTATTCGATACCGATATTGGTGGCGTACGACCCCCGTCGCCACCAAGACACGATACCACGGCGCCGGAGGAGCCCTTTTGCGCGCGCGGATCTATCCGCTTATCTTTACTTCTTTATTTCTTTATTATGGATCTTTTGACCCGCACGTGTTTAAGCGGGTCCTCGTTTATTTCTTCTCTCCCTTTAGGCTTCCGGGTGGGTTCTTCCCTTTTCGGGATCCCATTTGTGAAGCCCATTCTTCTTTGTGAACCTTTTATTCTATTTCTATGAGTATGGGTGTGGGTTGTGGGCCTCAAGTGGGCCCTTTCCTCTCTTGGCCCAACAAGGGCTCTATAAGAGGGGAAGGGACCCCCCCACAATCCCTAGCCGTCATTTGAAGAAAGAAAGGAGTGCTCTCCCTCTCAAGTGGCTGCTCAAGGAAGGCCGGGGAAGGAGTCCAACCGCCGTCGTCGCCGCCGCCGCCGCCGCCGCCACTCCTTGCCCCGGCCACGCTGATACCCCCCTACTGCTGCTCCAGCCGCCGCCGCCGACCTAGCGCCGCCGCCGCCGCCTTCGAGCCGCCGCCGCCGCCCTTGGTCCGCCGCCGCCGCTGCCGTTCAGCACCACCTCCACCTCCACCTCCATCTCCTGCTCCGCCTCCGGCGATAGCTTCTCCTCCACGGACCTCACCTTCCGCTCATCCCCCCTCCACCTCCATCTCCAGCCCATCTCCGGCGAACCGCCCTGCCACCGTCTCCGACCATCTCCCTCCCCCACGATTTTGCCTCCCTTCCTCTTCCACGGACCGTCAGCCCCCCCCCAACATCCTCTTCCACCGCCATCTCCGGCGGATCTCCTCACCACCGCCGCCATTCCTCCTTCTGCCCCGATTTTCCACCATCAACCACCCGGATCTCGCCGTCGTCGCCTTTCGCGGCCTCCACCTTCCCCTCCCATCGCCGTCGACGCCCCGCCCGCCGCCAGACGCCACCGCCTCTCCGAGCGCTTCCCGTGACCACCTCCGCGATCACCCGCGCCGCCGTCCTCTCGCCTCCCGCTTTTCCCGCAAGGTTCCGAGCTCGCCCCCGACTCGAGGACCGTCGCCCCGCCTCCTTCCACCGATCCGCCGCCTGGAGAGCCTTCCATCTCGCCGGAATCGACGCGTCGCCCTCCATCGCCACGCGCCGCCACAATCGCCACAGGGGAAACCCTAGGGTGAAGTGGACGATTCCCGCTGAGTCAACTCAGCGGGGACCGTCCTCACCCCACCCGGGATCGCCCGAGTCAACCCAGGACCAACCCGGACCGGCCCTGGCCAGACCGGGCCGCCCAGTTCGAACCCCGCCCAGCCGGTCCAGGTGACTCCGCGCCAGGCCAGGTCCACGCCGGGCCTGACCGGCCCAGACCGGGCCGACCCGGTCCAGACCACCTGGACCGCCCAGGCCGATCCCCGCCCAGCCTGTCCGGGTGAGTCTGCGCCCGACCAGGTCCTCTCCGGGCCTGACCGGCCCAGACCGGGCCGAACCCCGGTCCGGACCACCCGGGCCGCCCCTGCCGGTCCGAACCGGCCCAGGACGACCCAGGCCGGCCCAGACCGGCCCACCGCGGACCAGACCGGCCCAGGACATCCCAGACCGGTCCAGACCGGCCCGGATCGTCCCGAATCGGCCCCGACTGCTCCAACCCGGCCCCGGCCGCCTCCTCCCGCCTTCCCGTGTTCACCGCGACCCGTCTTGCACGCCACAACGCGTCTCCGCCCCGCCCCCACGCCGACTGTTACTCCGCGCTCCCTCGCCGACTCGCCCCGGCGTCCGACCTCGCCGCCGCGCCCGACGACCTCCCTCGCCACGACCGACCGGGCTCGCGCCCCGCAGGTTAGCTTCGACCCCTCTTTCAAGTTAATTACTTTTCGAATCATTTCCTTTACTTGTCTCCACCGCCGTCGGACGACGTAGATAGGATAGAGCGGATATAGGATCGAGATCTCTCTCGCGTACGTCAGGTCCAGCACTGAGCGTGAGCTGCAACCTTCCGGCTACTCCACGACGAGCGACCTCCACGCCTCTGGACGTGGATCGAGAGGATCTCACCCTACTCATCATCGCGAGTTTTCCCCGGGTCACCCGGAGTCGATTCCGCTGATCGGCACGTCTGCCTGTACTTAGGTTTAGGTTTGGTTTCATACTTAGGGTCTAGGATTTGCTTATCCATAGGTTAGGGTTGACCGGCTACCTCCGGTCAACCTCAGTCCCATTGATCAGGCACGAGGGTTTTCACCACCGCGTCCTGCATCAGATATGTAAACGGTCGAACCCTACTTGAGGGTTTTGGAAATCATTTGTGCATCAACCATCTTCTCCTCTCGGGTTTCCTAATTACCCGGATGCCTAGGTGATAACATGCATTTATAACTTAATTTCTTATCCTAATTAACTCATATTCATGGTTATTTTATGTGAATATGATGCATGTTATCATACTTTTTAGGAATTTTCTCCATTGGTATGTCATTTCACTAAAGTCGATATTTATGCATAAATTAGGGATAATTTCATGCTTGATAGATGATTAGTCTTTTGTTAAGTTTAAATTAATAGAAGTTAATCTCTTTTCTTGAATGATTTTGACTTTAGTGCATGTTTTAAAGGATAATTTCAAGATGAAATTATGATTAAGAAGAGTTATTAAGAAATGAGTTAATTAATTTTTAATTCATCTTGATTTCTTCTTTGAAAATATATTTTTAAATGATATGATGTTAAAAAGGAAGAAATTTGTGATCTAATGGAGAAAATTTGGATTAAAAAGGAGTTGTATATTCAGAGTTATGAATTTATGAAGTTTATGCCTTTTTCTGATTTTTATTTTATTTTTAAATTGATTTTTCCTTTATTTAGAATCGTGAAAAAGGGTTTACTTACCTATAGGTGCTGACGTGGCGAGCGGGATCAGCGCGCAAACTGACGTGGTGCGCGGGACCACCGCGCGGATGCGACGTGACACTAAGGCCACGTGGCAGGGCCGCGAGTGGCCTGCGCGAGGCGCAGGTGGCGCATAGGGCGCGGACACGTAGCAGGAGGCCACGCGGGTCCACGCGGACGCCCGTGAGGGGTGCCACGTGGCAGGAGGGTTGGCATTTGGAGGGCCCACGGGTTAGTGGGCCCTGGTAAGATGATTGGGGCGGTAACGCAATAGCGTTAAACCGCCCCGATATTTAAGCTTAACATCTGTCGTCATTTCTTCCGTGTGGGACTATGTTCCCACACATTTTTTCTGTTGCAGGTGACGTGGCCGCATCGCAAGCGTTGGATCCAAGCGCGCTTCGTTGATCGCGTGGACCCGAGTCCACGCGATCACTAATCAAAGCACGTGCGCAAAATCTGGGATAAGTGGCGACGATCGAAAGGCTTACCTGATGACACGTGGCGAGGATCTTCATCAATGAGAATACCGTGCGATCGCAATCAGACGGCCATGATGAAGCCAATCTTCTTCTCATCGTGGCGACGCATGGAGCGTCAGATCTTTATCGGACGGACGGGGCTGGATTCATCGCGAGTGCACAATTGTGGAGATCGTCATCGGACGGTGGATCGAAATCTTCATCAGGAGGCATCGGAAGGCTCACCTGCTGACACGTGGACGAAAATGGAGCGTTCGATCGTCATCAAATGTGCAATCGCGATCGACCACGCGATCTCCATCAGATGGCCACGATTCCCCCCGATCTTCATCCCACCTTGGCGATGCGTGGAACTTCCTGGAGCGTCGGATCTCCATCAGACAGGCACCGCAAGTGGAGCCATCACGATCGAGAAAATAGAGATCGGACGGCAGCGATCAAAGGTGAACCATGATCGTGACTCACGATCACGGTTCGATCGTGGCATGATCGCTATGCGATCGTGGCCCGATCGCCCCGCGATCGGGCGATTCAGCGTCAAATTGGGAGCCACGACGCCGCCAAGTGAAGGGCCACGATCGCCGTGCGATCGTGGCCATCAAACCTCTCCCACGACCGCATCAAACGGCCCGAATTTTCGAGCCAAAATCCTCTTTAAAAAAACGATGTATTCTCCTTTGTTCTTCAACTTTTTATCGATTCGTGAAGGTAATTAAGCGAATTTTGAGGAAGGTCTTAAGTTCTTCGTGATCCCCCCACGTTTAGACTCGATTGAGAAGCAATTGGAGCGGGATTGATCGTGAATTCCTCCTTGATTTCATCAAATTTTCCCCTTGAATTCCGAATGTCCACGAGGAAGAATCTGAGTAAATTCGCTTCAATCCACTAGAATTGAAGCCCCATTCTTGCGGCAATCGGGTTAGTAGTAAGATTCGATCAATTATCAAGAGGTAATTTGAGTTTTTATTAGATTTAGAAGTTTAATTTTGCAAATTAGTTCTTAGTGTTCTTCATTTTCCCCAAATTTGAGTCCGAAAAATTGCTGATTTTGAAAATAGGATATCTCTTTGATTATAATTTCAAATCACTTGATTTTGATTTCATTGGATTCCTCTTTTCATAAAATTTCCGTGGATAGCAAATTCATCGAATTCTGAGTTCATTTGACCCTTCAATTTGACGTTTGACAAAGCACTGTTCATCTTTCATCATAAGTCAAATGTTGACTTTTGGGGTCAATTACTTTCAATTTAAAAATCAGAATTTGATCATTTTGGTTTCTTTAGATTCCTCTGGTTCTTAGCTTTCAATTGATATATAAATTGCAAGATTTAGATTTCATTTGACAAATCAATTTGAAGATTTCCTCTGAGGTATTTATTTCAGAGATTTTCTGATATTTGATTTTCAATAATTCATAGTAAATCCATTTCTTATCCAAAAATCACGAATTCTATATCAATAAATTTTCTCTCTAGTTTTCAAATATATAATTTTCGTAATTTTTTGACATCATTTGATTCTCTGATTTTACAGAACACCTAATGTTGGTCAAAGTCAATACTTTGACTTTGACTTTTGACTTTTCTCTATCAAATCCGAGATTTCAATTCTTAAAACTTCTTATTTAGTCTATTTGTATCATTTCCACTCATTACATCTTATTTTTACTTCTTTAAAACCCCTTTTAAACCTAAGTTTGACCAAGTCAACCTTGCTCTCTGTGGATCGACCTGATACTTACACATTACTTAATTTTATATCTTATCTTTGTGAGTTCGGTTTATAAATTTTTTTTGACCTATGTTTTTGTGTTTTAACGACGCACGAAAACGCTTTGCCACTAGGGTCCATCAGTACTTTAGATAGACTGGGTGCCGCTATGCCTAGACTACATTTCCCACCAGGTCACCCATCCTTGAAATGCTTTAGCCTCGACAAGCTTACCTTTGGAGTTTTTATTCACCCTAATACCACATCAATGTTAATTGAAGGATAATTTTATAGTTTGTTCCATTGAACTTCTCCAATCTCGACACGGCACACCGTATTTTTAATTGAACAAAAACTTGAGGATCTATCAAATTTATCGACCAAAAAAATGTCGTTAGACAAATTGACTATCATAAGAAAATGTGATTGTTTTTTGTCCATTTCAAATAAAGTTTTTAAGAAAATCTCACAGAAGTATCTCATCTTTCCAAGTAAACTTTGGAAAGAAGTTTATAGGAGAGAGCTCTTACTATATAACCATGAACTAGCCGTCAGATACGATTCAACCGTACAGTAAAGAACTATTTCTGACCGTCCGATCCCCTTCAATCTGAAAAATCCGCAACTATCGCCCCTGTTTCATGCTTGGCGTCTCCGAAATATCATAAATGGGCTGGGCCGTTTATTTATGGCCTATGAAGCCAGCAAATTCACGACAAACTACTTAGTCTCCGCAGAAAGGGGAAAGGAAAGCCGAGTTTGGAGGGGCGGGAGTGTCTCTTGAAGGCGACGGCAATCTTACCTCCCGCCCTTCAGCAGTTAGTTACCAAAGGCGTGTCTTGAAGATATCACCAATCTTACCTCCCGCCCAATTGTGAAGGTTGCGCGAGAGAAATTTTGTGGGCAGATATAAAGTTCTGATCTTGCCACGATGACCGAGCCTTTCAACAGGTATGAAAGCCTAGGGTTTTCAGTTGCTCTCTGAAGTCATTTCGTTTTATTTCTAATTGTATCTGACTTTTACTTTGTTTTTAACTTTTTATTATGTTCGTGGTTCATACGCTTGAATTATTCAGGTTGGTGAGGCTTGCTGCACGTGCATTTTATGATGATTTCAGCACGAAGGGGGACAACCAGACGAAAACTGGGAGAAGTGACAATCGGGGAATGGCTGTTGTAGTCCTCGATGCTCTTACTAGGTACATTGCTTTCAGTCATTGTTAGTCGGAGTAAAATTTTGTTATGATATTGATATGCGAGGAAGCGGATCTGGACTGTGTGAAAATGTAATGCAAGAGGGGCCCACACTGGGCAGTGTGGAACAATTCTACTCGTTGAAGGCGTCATTGTCGACGAGAGATCCCTGAAGATGGATCTTGGGCATCGAGGGAATGGGGAATGGGCGAAGGAGAAGAGAAGAGAAATAAGGAGGGAGAGAACTCTTCAGTTCTGATGGCTCTAACATCCGTCTAACTGCCCATAATTTTTCTTCAGTCTGCCGTGGTGGCATAATAAAGTTTTGAAACCACCGTGATATAATATTTAAATAAAGTGATTACATGGTTTTTCAGGCATCAGTGGGTTCGCGAGGAGGATTTGGCAAAGTCTTTGAAGCTTCATAGCAAGCAGCTTCGGCGGACTTTACGATTTTTTGAGGAAGAGAAGCTGGTCACCAGGGATCATCGAAAAGAAGTGAGCATTTATCCTAAAAATGATTACATTAGAATCCTAATCGTGTTCTTTAATTGATGTTTGAATGTTTCAAAAAAGAAAAAAAGAAAGCTTTACAACTCCTTGATATTTTTACTATGAAGAAGCATAGAGCAGGCCTATTAGACTGCCTTTTGTGTACTTCTCTATGAATGTTTCTGAATGTTTCTTATGGCTATCATCTAGTTTAGATTTTAATTCACGTTTCTTTCGTGTGGTTTATTTTAACTCTTTTTAACAACTATTCAGTATTTATCTCAAGTAGGCTTCGGGGGTTGGGTTGGATATTGATGATCAGATGATGACTATGATCTGACTATGACCATCACTAGGCTTCCCTGGTCATGACTGATCAGTTGCCTGGGGATTTCTTGAATGAGGTGATCATTTCTTCTCCAGAAAGAAGTGACAGAGTTGGTGGAAGCAGCAGAGAAGGCGACAAATCTCTCTATCCCCTAGTATATCAGTGTCAATGTGAGTGGTTGGATCTATCGTAAGACAGATCCAATAGCCCTAATTAAATATTACTAGACCTTATTTTAGCAATCGGTGATAGATTAGAAGGCCCTTGGGAGTTGATAGAGTGATCTATCTGGATGCCAATCACAACCTATTGGTCAATCTCAAGCAGTCAATCCTGGAAGCTGAAGTCTGAGAGAGTGTAAGAGTCTTTGTCACCTTCTGTCATAAGTGAAAATTGAACTCTTACCCATATGATTTTGATATGATCCTGGATTGTCTTTTGAAGAACTGACGATTAAAGTTAGCCAAATTCTCATAGACGAGGGGGATGTGCTTCGAGAGGGATCCTGAGCCTCTTCGCCCAATGAGCCACAATTGATCTATTTCTGTGGTGTCTTTCTCCTCCCAACCTACCACCTTTTTTATCATTAACATATTCCATTAGTGGGATATAACAGGCATACCCTTACAACTGCCCTCGAACAGGAGCTACATTGATCTTTTGTCCGTGTTCTGGAGTTGGCTCCAATTTAGGGTCAAATCTGTTGAGAAGGAGATTGAAACCTTAGAAGTGCATTTCAAGACTTGCTGCTGAGTGCACGCCGGTTGATGACCCTAAAAAATAATCATTATATTAAATGCACTGCAATGTTATAGTTACACCATAAAGTCCTCTTTTTAATAGAGGGTACAGTCCCCTTTAACGAGGGGGTAAGACCATCATTCAATACAGTCATTGTAACGGCTATATCCACATTGACAAAATCAATGAAGCTTAATTTCTCGCAAATGGTGGTGCTCTCTGGTTCTCAAAGAAAAGGAAATCACACCTTTAATCTCAGGAATTCTGGAGGAAAATTTTCTTCTTTTAAAAGAAGCCCTCTCATTTCAATCAGATGTGCCTTGGGTTTGAATAATTTTCTTTCTTTCCAACCCCAGTTGTTCTTTGTGTGGTTTTTATTCTAATGCGATTGCTGTGTCTCACTTCGGTCATGTTATATGCACTAATTGTTAGATTTAGGGGTGTATTGCTCCCTTTTCACATTATTATGTTCCATGTTGACTTCTTGCAGACCGCCAAAGGTGCAAAGATATTTAGCGCCGCTGTTGCAGCTTCAGCTGACAGGCAACAACTTGCAAAAGAGGGAGAGGAAAAGACAAAACTGCACACCCATTCCTACTGCTGTCTGGATTATTCACAGGTTTAGATAAAAGAGACATTAAAGCTGTCTTTCTCCCTTATTTTCATGAGTTAGTACTAAATTCGCATTACATTGATTGCTTCTGTTGAAACTTTCTTACATTTAGAATTTGATTGCACCATCCCTCTTAAGTAAAAAGGGGGACACCAGGGTGGAGAGGAACTCCACAGTTAAGCATGCTCAAACTTGGGCAGTGCAGTGATGGGTGACCTCCTGGAAAGAGGGACCCCAGGGTGGAGAACTGTAGAATTAAGCATGCTCAGGCTTGGGCAGTGGAGGGAGGAGTGACCTCCTGGGAAGAAGGGATGCTGGGTTGAGAAGAATTTCAGGATGAAGGGTGCTCACGCTTGGGCAGTCCAAGGATTGAAAACTCTTGGGCAGGTAGAAGTACTTGTACAGGGTGATCACTGATTTTGGGTTATCATTCTTTAATGTTAATAAAGAAAGAACTCGGTTACACCTTTCCCAAAATTTTGTTTGCAGCATTGCTAAGTTCCTGTTCTATTTGTTATTCCACATCTAGATTTTGAAAAATCTGAGTGTCCTTTCTATTACTGCCACTGCGCAGCATAATGAGAGAATTTTCCATTTCAACATTTTTTTCATTACCTCCTTTCCGTATAAATTCAGGTGACACATCAACTTTGATTGGATGGGTCGCTATTGAGCCATTATGAGAACCTGGATATCTCCTATTGTGTCTCACGTATAAGAATGATATCTAAGTCTAATTTTATACCTGCATGTAGCACAGCAAACTAACACAGAGATGCAATACAAGAATAAATTGGAGTTCTGCTAATGCCACTTTTATATATCATTTTATTCTGGCTAATCATGATACAGTCTAGGATCCATTTTGCCTCAAAAATGTGTTTGTTGGATGTAGATATATGACGTCGTGAGATATAGATTGCATCGGATGAAGAAGAAGCTGAAGGACGAGTTAGACAATAGGAACACAATCCAAGAATACATATGTCCCAGCTGCAATAGAAGGTAATTTGAGACTCAATTTTAAAAAAAAACCGTTAAATTCTTCATCTTCTGTATTAAATGCTTTTTTATATTTTTTATTAGGTATTCAGCTTTTGATGCAATGCAACTTGTGAGCATGGAGGACGAGTACTTTCATTGTGAGGGCTGTAATGGTGAGCTTGTTGCCGAAAGTGATAAACTAGCAGCTGAGGAAGTGGGAGACGGAGATGATAATTCAAGGCGACGTCGTCATGAGAAATTGAAGGACACACTTCAAAGATTGGAGGTAACCGGAATGATATTGCTATTTATGGGAAATGGAAATGTATCTAAAATGCGTAAGATATCCACATTTTAAAAGCTTATCAACAGTACATGATATCGAGTGTTTCCTCATATCCTCTTATCTCTCTGTCCATCTCCCTGCTCTGTCTTTTGTGCCCATACTGTTGTGTAATATTTTTTTGGGCTTCTAATGCATCGATGATGTCTTATTTTTCTTTTTCGAACTAAATAGTGGCAAATCATCCATGCGGCAATATGCCCAATTTCTTATCAGATATATACTTTACCAAACTGTAAACAGTAAACTAGAAAAAAATATCTTCACATTATCCTCTGAATATTGAATTTCTGGCCCTTATTCTAAACCATAAACCTGTTTACTTGAAAAGCTAAGACCTGAATTCGACTACTGACTTTTAACCTCAAGATTTACCTCAAGACCTGTTCAGATTTTCTAAGTTGAGGCTTAGAGAACCGGTGAATGCAATATTTTTTTCACTCATGTAGAAACTGGTTTTTATATTTTATAAAAAATGCAGGAACAACTGAAGCCATTAACTTTCCAACTAGCCAGGGTTAAAGATCTATCAGTTCCTGAATTTGGAACCCTTCAAGCGTGGGAAGCGAGTATCAATGCTGCTAAACGCGGAGGAAACAATAGTTCATTAGCAACTGATGCATCCAAGTCTTCTCAACCTCATGGATACTCTGGCTCTCCTATGCCATACATTGGCGAGACCAAGGTTTTTCTTTTTCATAGATATAATTTTTTTTTTCAAGGGCCAGTAACAGATGTCCCACTGGATAATATATATTATATCTCCCACCGGATTATTGCTTATATTATTTCCAAAAATATAGAAAGGTGAGGCCAATGCAACCAATGTTTTTATCGTACACTGATATTGGACAAATTTCAGGAGAACCCATTTTATACTCTTTCAATCTGAAAAGGCCTTCAACTTTATTCCTCAAGAGAGAAAACCCTGATGCATTTATGTAGAAAACCTCTATCTTCTGATTTTTTTTAAATAAAGGTCAAAAGTTGTCATTTTCTCATAAATAATTTTTATCAGTGGTGACTAACAGAGATCTTGTTACCTCACTCTCAATCCCCTGGGCTAGGGGGATCGAGTACTCATAGATCGACTGAACAATCAATGACTCAATCACCCCTGTGGACCTTAAAATTGAGAAAGATTCAACCTGGACCACTGGTTGGTCTTCATAAAGATCCGATAAACATGATTTAGAGATAGAGAGAGAGAGAGAGAGAGAGAGAGAGAGAGAGAGAGAGAGGAGAAAATTCACCAAAGAGTTACAATCTGAAACTGCCCTGGAAAATTCACCAAAGAGTTTTTCTTCTTGCAGATAAAACTCAAAGGCACTTTTTTCTTTAAGGCCCTCCATCTCGATTTCCGTTTAACCTAATTTCAACATTACGAGGAATCTGATTTTTAGTTTTTTTCCTAGGTTGAAGTTACAATATCTGGCACCGATGTTAAAGACGAAGGCGCAGAAGCTGAAGCTTCTGCATCATCATTGAAGGTCTTGCCACCATGGATGATCAAACAAGGCATGAACCTCACCAGGGAACAACGAGGGGAGTTGATTTCTGAGACAGAAGTCAAAGGCCAAACTGACGAGAAAAAGCACGAACAGAAACAGGAAGAAGTGAAGAGCTTGGAGGTTAGTTTTCTGGAAATAGTATTTAATATTTTTGGTATCTATAATATTGTATTTGTATTTATACCCTCAGGAGGAGTATCTCACGGCATATTATGAGGCCTATGCAAAGATGCTTGAAGCTTCCAAGAAGACAGAAATATCTCAGGAATCTACGTCTAATTATCTCAATGGAACTTCTGATGGTAATCCTGGTCGACAAGTTGGTATGAAATCAAAACAGGATTATGATGATGATGGGATTGAGTGGGAGGACGAATCTATTGGTAAGTAGACGGAAGAATATTATTTTAAATATTGTATAAAACATCATATGAGCGAGTTTTCAATATTTAGGATATAATGTCAAACTGTAACGTTGTGCTTTCATGGCAGTGCTGATCACGATGGAATGGTTTTGCAGGAATTTCAAATAATGTAGCACCCGTTAATGATCCAGAAACCCAAGCTGATGATTCTGGAGATGACGATGATGAGATAGATTGGGAGGAAGGTTGACTGTGGAATAAGCACTGGGTTTAGCTTGATGATACCAGTTATGGTAATTTTTTCTGGACTTGTATGCTGGGTATTTGATTGTCAATTGGGTAACTTTCTAATGGGATTTCTGTATGATTATATAGATTTATAAAAATATACCATAATTTCAAATATCACTCTTTTCCATTGTTGGAGTTTCAAGTCCAGAATATCAAGTGGGTCTGGATCCCTGTGAACTGAGTGGTCTAGTCAGATCTAACAAGCCAGATTCCAAGATCTGAGGGGAGAGTTTTTACGAGTTTCCGGGAGTAGATTTCAGAGAACTCGGAGAAACAGAAAGGAAGAGTATGGAAGGGGAGGGGAAAAAGAGAGAGAAAAGAGATAGCGAGGAAGAAGGGAGATAATGGTGGCTGCTATCCTGTTCAAACGAGAAGTGCACTACATCACTACGGGGGAGTCACGCGCGAGAGAGAAGGAGAGAAACTATGAAATTTTCAGTAAAACCCAAAAACATTGGCATCACAAGAAAATCTCAAAGGCATCACTCTGAATAAAAAGACTATTTCATTGATTGCCTTGTGCTCATTAGAAGTTGAATATTTGTGAATAAAATCAAGTAAAATTCCTCACTCAAACTGAACTTGTCATTTATCACTAATAATTGCCACATTTGAAATGTATCAATACAATTATATTTTTCTTATTATTGCACTTTAATAGACCTACTTAGGTGTGCCCACTTACTCCTTCATAGATTAGACCTCCATTTTCCCTCATTTTCTCCTCTTAAAAACAATGATGTTTGCACCGCTTGCTTGCAACCGCCTCTTATGGATCATGAGTAATCAACTTGTCAAGGTTGTTGCCAACATCGATAGCAGTCTCACCGAATTCAAAATTGCCATTTTCTATGGAATAAATTAACCTACTAGAGAACCTTAGGCTTCAACCCAACCCTAATGACCAAGTCATGTGCTTCGTAGCACACAAGCTACAATGGGCATACTTTACACACAACATAAACTAGCTACATGGAGCAAAACACACTCAATTAGGAGGTGCATGGTTCGTGTAGTGTCACAGGAGTGGGATTCTTGCACATGCAGCAAAATGCATAGCCAAAATCATGCGGTCTTTAAATACACGTGATTATAGGTGGACAGAAAGTCCGAACTCTCTTTAATTGATTATTCATTTAGTAAAATCATGAGCTAGGTCAAATTCACTAAACATTAGGTTTAAAGCATGATAATCTTTAATACTTGGGAGAATTCAATTAAATTGGACAATGATATTTTGGATAAAATGATGTATTTAGAAACACTTCAATATCTTTCGAATGAATCAAATCCCACATGAATCAGACTTGAATCATGAGAGAAATTGAAGAGAAATGTTAGACAGGGAAAATCATGCATGAGGGTGGACAAAATGAGGACATAAATTAAAAAGAAATTAATTTAAGCTTTGAAAAATAACTATAAAGCTATGGGGTGATAGACTTAAAAATAATAATAATCAACTAGCCCAAAATACAAAAGAAATTGATCCAATTAGTTACCACAACAAGGGCTTTTATTTTGAAAATCTCAAAGATAAATTTTGGCATTCAAGCTTAAACTCTCCTCAATCTCTAACCAAAATCTTGACTTTTGGGGATCAATAAAAATTAAAATCAGTCGAGAACACATTCAAGTCAAGAGATCCAAGAAAACAATGTCTTTTTTTGTTCAATCAACAAGAACTTTTAGAAGTGGAAAGACTTTGTATAATCCTTAAAAAAAATTAACAAAGCAACCATGATGTAGATGATAAGGAGGAAGAGGTAGCACCTTTTAAGACTAAAATGGGAGTGATAATAGTTTTAATGACGAGTTAGTAGGAGGAGGAACAACAAGAGCAGAGCTAGATCCAGACCTTTGAAGCCTCCCATACCTTGTTCACAAGTATTGAGCTGACTAAAGAACAATACTAGCGATAATGAAAACTAAATATTGGAGGCCTCCAGGCATATTCCTTAAGGGCATGTGCACACCTCGGAGGAAGGAAAAGAGAAGTCAATGGAGTGAGAAAGACTCCATCATGTGAGATAAGAGGGATAAATTCTCTTAGACCTTTATAGATTTATAAGTTTGTCATACAATTATGTTTATGATTAATAGTTGCTAGGGGATCTGCAACCCTTTTCATTAAATTATGTTTGGTAGATCGATGTATGGGGAAAGCTCATAGTCTTGTGGAGGATGGGGTTGCCAAAGTGAAGAATAGTCATTTTTCAATAGATTTATTACTAGTTAATTTGAAGATCAAGAAGAATTTAAGCCAAACTCTGATTATTTTAGTTGATCATTTTCAACTACCCCAAAGGTCATCACAAATTGGGGAAAAGAGAAGTTGAACCATAGTTGAGTGAGAATGCAATGAACATACTTCCAAGGTTTACTTAAAGGAGTTCTTGAAGTTGTTCAATATTCAACCTATAATGGTATCCACATGATCGTTGGACAGTTAGATCTCATCTTCAATGCTCTTCACTGAGAGGGAAAGAGAAGAAAATAGAGAATTCTCATACGGCTAGCATGGGTACCTTGAGTTGTGATTGATAGATATTATGTGGCCCTAAGCCAATCACACTTTTATATATCTCGTTAATATTGATTGAAATGAAATTTATTCTTTTGTGATGTTTGCAGTGAGGTCGATAAGCATAGGTAATGACTAAGTCAATTATGATGAGATCATATTATAATGATCACTAGTATTTATATATATGTTCTAAACATTCATATTCGTGTGATATTTGAGAAGTATATCAAATTATTCAAAAATAATGACTATCTTATTCGAGTCATATTATCAGTATGACTGATCTTGTGGCCAACGGTGTAGAGACACTAAGGATAGATAGTCGGCATTCTCCCCGCACAAACCATGAATTTTTGTTGACCGTGATTGTCGATTGGATTGCTGGATTGTCCATATGACAATTCAGAGATCCAAATTTCATTCCTTAGTTATGAAATTGAGGACAATAAGAGATAAAATAGGAGAAAAAGAAAGAAGATTAAGAAGATGAGAACTGGTGAATAATATCTCTCTCCCATTGATTCAAAGCATACAAATGACTTTTTGATTTAAAATATCTTCAAATAAAGGATAAATAGAATTTGCTTTAAAATAAAAAATTTGTATAATTAAGCATGTAATTGGATTTTTTTTACAGTTTTTTTTTCACTTAATATATGACTTGGTAAATAGTATTTTGAACATTTTTATTCTTCATTGTCATGATTGTCACATGAATAACATGCCAAAGTCACTCCTTGGCCAATAAGGAAAAATGTGGTTGACATTATTGACAAACGCCCATCACTCATCTCAGGCTTCTTCGCTATAAGTTTTATGAAGCATATATGTTGAGATTGTCTTTTCATGTCGTAGATTTTCTCACTATGCCTTTTGATGGAGTTTTCTACCACATGATTGTAAGCATGGTTTCTCACTAAACCATGCGCTACAATTTCTTGATGTAATGATAGTCGACCTAGATATATTTATCCTATATAACATAAGCTAAGGTTTCATTTTTGTTTTCCATGATATTTAGTCAACTTTTATAATTTCTTATTAAGGTTATCTACTTCACCTAATCACTCATACAAAATCCATATCGACCATCAACATGCTAAATGTTATATTATATGATAAATATTATTTTTCTTAACTAGAACATGTAAGTTCAAAATCGTATAAATGTTGTAATATATGATATATTTTATTTTTCTTAACTGAATGATGTAAGTTCAAATGTAAACTTACAAGATTCAATGCAGAAAAAATAGTATCCGACATGAAATTCACAATTTTGTGACTTGGATCACAAATCTTCCTCCATCGGTTTGACGAGAGCCCGAAAACTACGTTCAAGTTATAATGCTAATTACATAGATACAATGAGGGACACATTTTAGGGTCACATTTGTAATGAGATGAGCTCCAAGAAAAATTAAAACACCACCTCTATCACTCTCATATCATAATATTTTCATCCTACTCTTGGTATAGAAAAATTTGGGAATTGACTCCATCAGAACTCCAAAGTGAACAAAATATTGTTACTTATTTCCATTATGCTAATTCTAGTTGTGAGAATATCGAATTTAACTGGTTCTCGCATAAATAAAAAATATCATCTTGTTATAAATCAAACATTGGGCTCATTTTTGTTCAAGAATTCTATCATTTCTCATCATCCAAAAGAATCTTTCTCATCATCATTCTATGCAAAGTTAAAGTTCCTCACCACAATTTAATTCTCATTGTGCTATAATTGACTTTTCATCCTCGTTGCTTCCAATACAAACGTGCAAAAATCTTTGCTAGGCCATAATATCCCATTGTATATCATCAGATTTTGAGTTTTCTTCTCTACTTTTGTCTCCAAGGAGAGAGATTATCAGAGTCACGACATAGACTTTTAATCCATAATCGCAAGCATGCTTTGAACTTGAAAGAACTCTCTTGCTGACATCTTGGACAAAGAATAATGCTCTATTTTTGGCAGAGATTCTTCACTACAAGTTTAATCATTATTTAGGTTTGATCATATCATCCCAGAATGCACCATCAAGACCTGCATGGCGCATGTTCTGAATTTCTCCATCCAAGCCTGATATAAACTACTTCGGCCTTTGAACTGCAACAGAAAATGACAAGATCTCCAAGGGAAACGACTTGGGAAAAAAGGAAGTATTATCCATATCGAATAAAAAATTATCTGAGTTGCTTCAGACAAACAATCAATGCAATCAAAAAGACTAGTTCTAGCACTAAAATATGTGCAAAAAAAAATTGTTCAACAAAAACAAGCCAGCTATAAATGTGGACAATATGGAGCCATCTCATAGAAGAGGGTATGGGAAAACGTGGCTGAAGATTTCTCCAAAATGTCAGAACCAAATTACTCATAGATGCCAACGAGAAAGACATAATATTACAACTCAGGAAAAAAAAAACCCGTGGGAGTCAAAATTATAGCCACTACCTTAAGAAGAAAAGAGAACAAACGCTGAAGGTCATCATCTCATCTTCACCAAGAAACTGATTTTGCTAGTTCCATCTATCATAAAAAAAAGATTTTTTTCATCAAATAAATTAATTAAAAGACTCGTGGGTTAAGTTCATTTGACTCACTTTGGATCTTGAAATTCTTCTTATCTAAATTAGCCTTCTTCTTTTTGTTGGCTTCGTCTTTGACTTTTAAGATGCCTTTTCCATCAAATTCCACTGCGGACTTTGACTTTTCAGAGGATGAAGAACTCTCGTAAACAGAAACTTTGGATCTAGTGCCCTCTTCAATAATGGAAGAAATGTTAGCCTCATCTGACGTAGGAAAGTCCTTGCAATTACTGGGAGAAATATTAGCCCCATCTGACATAGGAAAGCCCTTCAAGGAATCACTGGGAAAAGTATCAGTGCAAGAACCAGAGTTCATACCACCAGATGAATCGTCAGATTTGACATTGTTAGTCTTTTCTTCTTCCATCAAATCCTGATGGGAAACGACACCACCATCGTCTGATTTCTCACATTGAATGTTTTCCAGGATATGATGTGATACGATCAATGAATTACCCTGATTGACCATTACTTTTGATGATTCATCGCAAGGAACAATGATCTCCTTGTTTGCATTCAAATCCTGATGGAAAGGGACAGCACAATTGTCTGATTTTTGACATTGAACATCTCCAGGATAATCATGAGATTTGATCAATGTATTACCATGATCGACCATTACCTTCCATGATTTATCGCAAGGGACCACTATCTCTTTGTTTGCATCACCGGCATCTGCATTTTCATTTATGATAGAACAAAGTGATTCTTCAGGAGCAATAATCGTCTCATCCAGAGACCCAAACTCAAAATTCTGGGTGGATTTCGTTACTGAATCAACATTTCCTTCAACTGACGGGATCCCACAGTCAAAATTGATCAACCCAAGGTCATGTTCTCCATCAGATAAACCATAATTGCAGGAAATCTCTTTCCAGACATCTACAACAGTCAAAGAATTATGACGAGAAAGATATCCTTTGAGCTCACTTTTCAAGCTTCTCGCTGGCTGGAAAAGAAAAAACCCAAAAGCATCAAATAACAGAATGTGGTTAACTATAAATAATTAACTGAAAAAATTACCTCGGCGTTACACTCGAATGCGAGTTTGAAGAACGACGCTGACACAAAGTGCTTCCCAACTGATTCCGCCAGCTTAATCTGGCTAAGCCAATACGGCGCATACTCTAATTTATCGAATCTACAATTACTGCAACTCTTCGCACTATAATACGGCGTCCCTGGTTTAACCGACCTGATTCGAGATTTCGGAGTGAGAGCTCCGTCCGCGAGTACTGGGACTTTCTTGAAATTTTTCTCAGCCGGGAGTTCCTGATCTTGAAATCGAACGGCAGTTTTTTTAATTTCCAGTTTAGGTTTATCTTTAGGTTTCTCTTTCATTGAAATCGCATTAGGTTTCGACGGTTTTGGCTTCTGGATGTTCACGTTCGTGTTTCTCGCAGTACCGAATGTGCGATCCGGTCTTTGAAATAAAATAAAAGCAATATTTAGTGGAAAAAATAATAAATCGTTTAAATTTAGGGAGAACTGATTTTCGTCGTGCCTGTGGCGAGGAGCGGCGAGAGTATTAAGGCGACTGGTTGTTCTGAAACTTTTATCAAGGCCTTCTGCTTTGCGGAGTTTCCCTGCATTATGAAATCGAAAATAACGTCGAAGAGAAGAGAATTTGGAGGAATACAGGATAGAGCGAGAGACGAAGAGAGAAGGGAACCTGGGAAGGAAGAGACTGGACGGGGGCGGCGCTCCTCTGCTGCCATGGTTCGGGGATAGAGAAGGCGGGAGAAAGACGAAATCTATGAACTTCGGAAGTTCGAAAGTAGAGTTGTCGCCTAAATCCGGTATAATGATCCTGCGGGAGAGGATTACAGAGAAATACTTCTCTACGTGGCTTTTTCTCCCTACCTGATAGTCCGTTCCTTGATGCTTAATCTACTACGGAGGAACTTTTTGACATGGGACTTAGTAAATGATAATCATAGAATGCGTTTTGAGATGGGAAGTGGATGTATAACCAGTAAATTGAAAATCCGATTTGAGTCAGCTTCAATCTCATAGGTGAAGCTTTGAGACATTTTCAATCTAAGCTCTTCGTCATGAAGATTCTTCGCATTATCCTACCGATAAGTTCATGGCTTCCATTGCAGGTGATGCAGGAGAGGAATCTAGGATATTCAAAACCGCTCATGAGTCCCTCGCATCATATAAATATTTTCCATGAATATAAATAAACCTATGAATAACTTAATTGTGCCTTCAACATTTGCGATAAATTATTTAAACTTAGTGAGGTCATCATAAGATCCGATCATGTCATGTTTTGGTCCAAGCCCCTATATTTTTATTTTAAATATTTGAAAAGAATTATTTGAAATTCTTTTGAAAAGAATTAAGGATGTCCAG
The DNA here is from genome assembly GCA_024174645.1 of Lemna minuta. Classification (NCBI taxonomy): domain Eukaryota; kingdom Viridiplantae; phylum Streptophyta; class Magnoliopsida; order Alismatales; family Araceae; genus Lemna; species Lemna minuta. Next base: position 2,581,135 of record CM044111.1, on the reverse strand, counting down.
TTATTTGAAAAGAATAGTACCATCTCATCTGGCTCATATGATGAATATAAATAATCCTTTAGCCATCGGTGCGTAGACCCCAAGGATAGATACTAAGTGTTATTTGGATAAAGATTTCACTGAATTGATTTGTATGAATCTATGTCAATCATGTTCATTAATGCCACGGTTATATATATGGTTCGTAAACTTGAGATACCAAAGATATCTTATGGATCGATGACCATGTTTTGACTATGATTCACAAATCCCTAGCCATCGAATCTCTAAAATGTTATATATTAGATACAGTATAAAGTCCTCGAAGAAGATTGTGTGCTCAATATGCAACTCGTTTATACTTAATATTTGAGGATATTTTCTCAAGGAACGAGATGCAATGAAATCCTTGGTCAAGGTAGTAGAAATAATGGAGAAAGAGTTTTAGATGATTTCATGCATGCATGCATTAATAATAAGTTAAGTGACAGATTAGCACTTAACAATTGACCATATCTTGAGTCATTCATATGAGTAGTACGGATGAAGTATTATACGTACACGATAACCGATTATGAGAAATTTTCATACACGAGTTCTTATACACTCTATATCTCTTAGGACACGTGGTGTAGCTTAGCACCCAATGAGTTGGCAATTCGATATGTTGATTGGGTTAAATTGATGCTTAATTAATTAATCTATGTGTTGATATAAATAATTGATAAGGTTGAGCAATAGGGTGTATGGAAAATAAAAATGAGAAAATAATCTTGATTGAGAAAATTAAGAGAGGATAAGATATACATACAAGGGAGAGGAGAGAGAGTAACAAATCTAGAATTACAAATGTGTCATTCTGGCCTATATACTCTCACACTCTCCCTCAAGCTGGAGCGTAGAGATCAAACAAGCCCCAACTTGCGAGAAATGGAATCACAAGAAGTTGTGATTAGTCTATTTGTCAAAATGTTTGCCAATTGATAGGAAGAGCCAAATATGAGGAGTGGTGATTGACGAAACAATTTCGTGCGGTTGTTGAATAAACACAATCTGGTGTCAAAACAAGTTCCAAACTCACCAAATTAAAGATTAAATCACTAATTTTAAAGTATAGTGGTGAATAAGGGTCGAGTCCACGGAGAAATAAGGGAAATTTTGATTTATATTTGAAATTTGATCAAATCAAACAATGAATTGATGTGAGAAATTAGGTATTCTAGAATATTAAGATAGATAACTCAAGTACAAATCCAAAAAATAAAAAATCACTAAATTTGGATTAGAATTCACGAAAAAATCGAGATTTAAAATTGAGAAAGAAATTGGATCTCGAAAATAGATGAAAACTGAAATTAAAACTAAAATTAAAATAGAAATCTAATCTACGATTCAAAATATAAATCTAATGTTAAAGGAAGTTAGATTAGGATGAAAACACGCAATCTAACCCGAAGTCGTGCTTAAAATGATTCAATTAATTGCCGAATTTAAGGCTTTTCATTCCGCAATTTTGATAACCAAGTTCGGCATTGAAGATGTGATTTCTTCCAATTCTTTCAACCAATTCTTGATTCCTAAAACTCTTCGGATGTGGAAATGAGTCTAGAAGAAGTAAAAATCAAATGATTCTCAGATTATGATGTCTAAACAATTCAATTTGCTCGAAAAATCCATGGACATGTTTTCCATCAAAGAACATTTCAATTTTATAGGCAAATTTGGGCGCAACCATTGGATGCGTCGTTTTGATTTGATCAACGGCTAAGATTAAACGTCATTTGGTGAATCTTCGTCTTTAAGTCACATCCGTTCGATCTTCATCGGACGATCGCGATGAGTCCACGTGTCCATTGGGCACATTTAATCTCGACTGTTATAACTCCCTATATAAGCGGTTGAGATTAAATCATCTTTAAATCGAATCGTCACCTAATCAAATGCCGCCACATACCCCTGCGAGTAAGTGATATCAAACGATCACGATTTAACCTCGCGATCGAATGCTTCTCATTGTGCCATGTCACCTACAAATAAAAATAAAGGTACAAAGTCCCACATGATAAAAATTTATATTATTGAACGTGTATATAACGAGTAAGCATATAATGGGTTAGTGTAATCCGTAATGGATGTTTGAGCCCACTAATCACTTTCACGCGCGCACACACACACGCGCACACGTTGGAACACACTTACGCATACATGCAATGTCACGTAGTGTGTACACGCGTCGCCACATGGCGATGCTTTACCATGTCAGTGCATGATTAATATATTTTTTATTCTTCTTTTTATTCTTTAAAAAATCAAAAATAGCTTTAAATAAATTCAAAAAAATTCTAGAAATTTCCTAAAAATAGGAAAATCCATAACATTCAAAATGCAACTCCAAATTAATCCAAATTGATGTTGTTGGATCAGAAATTGAATAATATATCATGATAAAAAGTCAAAATATTTAAATTACAAGAGAATTAATTTTAATGTCAAAAATACACTCATTCCTCTTAGAAAATAAATTCAGAAAAATACATGAGTATAAATAAAAATATTTTCTCTTATTATTTAATCATAAAAATATAATTATGATCTCAAATATAAATAGGATTAGCATTACATTATTTAAGTATGTATAATTATTGATAAAATGATATATTTTTAGATCATAACCTAAAATTACATAAAATGATAGAAATGTACTCAAAATATGATAACATGCATACAAATAAAATATTTAATGCCTTAAATAGCATTAATAATCATGTAAATTCATGCATAAATTGCATGTTATCAGTGATAAACCTGATAAGTACTTGATAGCAAATAGCATGACAATCAATCTCAATGTGTTTGGTGCATTCATGAAAAGTAAGAATGTTGGCAAGAAAGATTACATTTTGGTTTTCACAATACAAGGCCATGTATTGTTACTATATTGAAATTCAGGAGTATGGTTATCACAATACATGGCCATGTATGGTGATCACAATTCAAGAGCTTGGTACTATACTGAAAAACCAAGCTCTTGAAGAAATGAATGTACCAAAAAATCTAAGAGGAGGCATGAGCCATAGCACGGTATTTTGTTTCAGGACTGGAGTGAGAGATAACATGTTGCTTTTAACTCCGCCAGGTGACAAGGTTCCCGCCAACTAATGTGTAGTACACAAAAATAGATTTTTGATTGTTGTGTTCTAAAGTTGATAAGCCTTCTGAAACTTCAATCAAAACATCGAATGCAACTGAATACATGGAACCAAATATTCAAAACACCAAGCCACCAAGAATAGATGATCCTATCATCTAAGATGTAAGAGAGAGAAACATACTTAGAGGGTTCTCTTGAAAGAGTTTTTGAAGCTATTCAAGTGTCTAGCCTCTATCAGTATCCACACAGTCTCCGGATTATTGGATCTCCTCTTCAATGCTCTTCACCAAGAGAGAAAGAGAAGAAATGAGATAATTCTCATAAGGTTTGCAGGGACACCGTTATTTATGGTCATCCTCCCCTATTTATATACATTTGATATATAGATTTTTCATAAAAACCCTAATAATTATGTCTACATCTATCAACATTTATAGACCTTCTATGTGTGACCCTCTAGGTCCAGATATCTCACTAGTTAATAACTCCATAGACCTAAAAATATCTTATTGGTTAACCTTAATTAATTATCTACATAAAAATATAGATAAATTAATCGATGATCGATTTAACCCAATCGATAAGTTGAGTTGTTAGCTCGTTGGGTACCAAGCTAAACCACATACTCTAGGAGATACGAAGTATATAAAAACTCTCTTATAGAACCTTTCCGTCATCGATTACCATGTATATATAATCCTTCATCTGCTCAAGACACATAAATAACGTAGGGTATAGTCAAGTGTCAAACCCTAATTGGTCACTCAAGATAGTACTGATGCGTGTAGAAAATCATCAAGAACTCTTTCTCCGATATTTCGACTACTTTGGCCAAGGATTTTGTTACATCTCATTCCTTGAGTCAATCTCCTTGTGTATCTATAATCTCTTGACTACATAATCATCTTCGAGGACTTCTTGCCTTATCCAATATATGACATTTTAGAGATCTTGTGGCAAGGGATTCGTAAGTCATAATCATAACACGATCATCCATTGATAAGATGTCTTTGGTGTCCGATAACATACGATTTATACATGTAATGATGAGATTATTAATACAAATTTAGGCATAAAACATTCCATTCTTATGCATGTTATCATACTTTGAGTGCATATCTATCATTTCATACATTTTAAGTTATAATATCAAAATGCATTATTTTAGGGATAATTAAGTACATCTAAATAATATATTTAAGAGTAGATTATTCTCATCTATAGTTGAGATTATAATTAGGTTTTAATGTTAAATAATAAAATAAAATACTTTTTATACACTCATTTATTTTTCTACAAATGATTATATTTTTTTAAATGAGCATATTTTTGAAATAAAAATTTCTTGTCTTGTTATTTATTAAATTTGATTTTTAAAATGATAGATTATTTAATTTCTGATCAAAAATAAATTTAGAGTTATATTTTGAAAGTTATGAATTTTCTAATTTTTAGGGATCTTTTTGAATTTTTCTAGATTTATTTTGAATTTATTTATATTTAAATTAATAAAAATTTATTTATTTTTATTGCCATGATGTCGTATCGTGCTTAGATGTCAACACGTGGAGTCGTATGTGCGCGCCACATGTTGCACACGTACGCACGTCATTAAGCACGCGATTAGGTGGTTAAGCACCCTCTTAAGGGATTATGCTAACCATAAATATCGCGTATACTTTTATGAGCGATGTTTTTCATCATTTTTCTTGTGTGGGACTATGTTTTTTTTTATATTTTCACAAGTGACATGGCAAGCTTAGAATCGTTCGATCGACACGAATTAATGAAATTTAATCTCAGCCCCTCACTTTCACTTATGTGAGGCGAGTACGTAGTAGCATCTGAGTGAATGATGATTTGTTTTATTAAATGGATCAATCCTGGTCGTTAATCTAACGAGTTATATCGGCCAGGATTTAAAGTGTCATTTGAGAATATGAAATGTTGATTCACGATCAGATAGACGAGATCACGCGATGCTATCTCTTCACGCGATCAAATGGCGCGATCCTGACGCTTCGATGAAGATCTGACTGTCCTGACTTAAACATAACAATTCGCCTCTTTGAATTCCATCGCCATCGTTGATCGCATCAAAGAGAATATACGACGGTCATGCCCAACTTTTAAAATATTATGAATTCTCTCTCTTCAACGGGGAATGTATTCTTGGATGTTTGAGCTATCAAACTATTTAGACCTCTCAATTCTTGAATATTTTGATTCCTTCCTCTTCTAGACTCATTTACGCATCTAGGGAGTGCTTGAAATCAAGATTTTGTTAAAAGAATAGGGAGAAGTCGCCTCTTGAATGCTGAATTTCATCTTTAAAATTGAGGAATGAAAAGCCCTTGATTTGGCGATCAATTGGATCAATTCAAGCGTGAATCGTGGTTAGATTATGTGTTTTCCTCTTCATCTTTTGTCTCATATCATTATCTTTTAATTTCGAATCGTAGACTAGGTTAATTTTAGATTTAACTTTGGTTGTTCTCTCTTCTTGTTATCGATTTTTACCCAATTTTTGCTCCATGATTTCTCTGCAAATATTGATCAAAATCGAGTGATTTCTCTTTCCAAATCTACTAAAATCTTGAATTTCTCATCTCACTTCATCATTAGATTTGATCAAATTTTGAAGAACACCTCAAAAATTCTTTAAGTCTATATGGATTCAACCCTTATTCACTACTATACTATTAAATTCTTGATTTTTTTATCTTAAATTGGTGAGTTTGGACATTGTTTTGACACATCTCTATGTGTTTTCAACGACTGCACGAATACGTATCTTCAAATAGGTGATGATGTTTGCGCTTGACAAAACTATTTTGTTGAGATGTGTGAGGACACATGGTTTGGTGGAGGATGCCACGGGAGATGTATAATTCCTATAGAGTAGTTTGAACAAATTCTTGTTTGACGGTTTTGAAGATGATGCTTGACGAGACGAGACCGTGAGGTCGTCAATTTCAAGCGGTATCGTGTCAAAAATAATTCCAAACTTACCAATTTAAGAAAATTTACTCGAATTGAGGGGTATAATGGTAAATATGGGTCGAATCCAAAGGGAATTTAGGAATTTTCAGAAGATCTTTTAGAATTTGGTCAAATCGGACGAGAAATTGATGGTAGAAATTGGGGAAAATGGTATTTTTAGAAAGAAGACTTGAAATCGATTCCACGGAATCAAAAATCGTCCAATTTGGACTTGATTTCGCGGAGAAATCAGATTTCGAAGTGGAGAGAATTTTCGGATCGACGAAATCGCGATTTAAGATGAAAATTGATGAAATTGAAGTTGAAATACTAATCTAAACAGAAATTAAACTTGATTGGGAGGTAGAGAATGAAAAACCGCTTCCACTAAACCCGTTTTTACGATCAAATCGTCGTGATTATCATGAATAATCGCGAAGAACACCAAGAACGCGATGACGAGCTTCAAGCGTCGATTTCTCACTCGATACTTCACCAAATCTCGACTTCTACCCCTCCTTGGACGCGGAAATTGAAGAGGAAGAGGAAGAACTCGAGAGAAACAAGCAAGGAAGGTGTCTAGACAGTCAATTGGATTGATTCTTGCTTGGATGCTTAAGAATGTCGAAGAACACATGTATATATAGGGGGAATTTTCGTAACCGTCCGATCAAAACGATCGACGGTTACGATGAAACGGTCCATCGTGGACCGTTTCAGTTAAGTCGTGACCGTCGGATCGCGATCGACGGCACGATTAGATCCGTAACTAAGCGTTTAAAAACGCTAAAATTTGCATCCGTTGGATCTTGATCTGACGGCCGCGATACTCCCGCTATCTTTTAATCTGGGCCGTTATAACGCCCCGATTTTTATCACGTGCTGATTGATCTCCGGTGCACCCCGCTTCCACGCGATCAACGCGCGTGATGTCGCCACGTTGCAGCCGATCGGACCGTTATAACTCGACGTAAATAAGCACGTGTTTTGATTGATTTGGTGGTCCGCAGCTCACGCGATCGACGCGTGCGATCGACGCGTCGACTGGATCCGACGCTCCTCCTCGCGCCACGTCACCTGAAAAGTAAGAAGCTTGTGGAGATTAGTCCCACACGGAGTTTATTTATAGAAACGGTCGGGTATATAATACCCGACCGTTTATACGGGTATGACCCTCCCCATATAGGGGAGGACAAAGAGCCATTTTATACTTATGTAATCTAAAAATATATATGATATATTCAAGCGCCACGTGGGCGCTGCGCGGGCCTGCGTGGCGTTGCCACGTGGCCCTGCGTGCCACGTCGCATCCACGCGGGCCCCGCGCCCCTTTTTAATTTTTTTATTTATTTATTTTATTATTTAAAATCGAAAATAAAATAAAAAAAACTGTTTTAAAAATCCGGAAAAATCCTTTAAAAATAGAAAATTCATAACTTTTAATATATAACTCCAAATTAATCCAAATTTCTTTCATTTGATCCAAAATTTAATTATCTATTATTCTAAAAAGGTCAAATTAATTAAATAATAAGAGTTAAAAATTATTATTTCAAAAAAATACATTCATTTATTAAGATTTTAATCTTTAGAAAAATAAAATGAATGTTTATAAAGAGTTGTTTCTCTCATTATTTTTATCTTTTAAAAACAGTTATAATCTCAAGAAAAAAATATGGGTTATCAAATTATGAAACTCTAATTTATAAAAAAATTAACCCTAAATTAAAGTCTTTTTGAGATTATAATGACTTTTTAAGAGAATAATAGAAAAATACATATAAATATGATAACATGCATGTAAATGAAATCATTTAAGCTTTAATATGCATGAAAAATCATGTTTTGTGATGTAAATATAGCATGTTATCACACCCCCCAACTTAAATTATTGCTAGTCTCTTAGCAATTTACTACATGATCTCCCTAGAAAGTCTTTTCATCCTTTGATCATACCACTAAAAAGGTGAAGTGTATAAATGTATGATCACGTTTTCCTCATAGTGTAGGCCCTAATGATCTAGATTCCATTTCTAGGTTGACTTCTTTAGTGCATGTTAGGGTAGTGCTCATCGGCTAATACTCAAGTCTAATTCTTGATTGTAATCAAGGTGAGCCTATCTAAGGTATGATGCTATGGTGCTGAAAATAAACTCACTCTCTCATGAGTGGATGTAATTCCTTACCCTCTCCAAAAACACATCACTCCTTCCCTCAAATTGGAGGCTACCTAGTACTTAGAATTCCCCTCAACTCGCTTTCCTCCTTAAAAGAGTGCAATTCAAATGGATTCCTATCTTTGGATGCATCGTGTGAGGAGGCTGAAGGAAATAAAAGATGCTATTTCTAAGGGTGTAACTTGGCTAAAAGCAAATATGTTGATAAAACAAAGTGGATGATAAAATCAAAGAAGGTACCACTTATGATGATTATACTCCCAAGTGAGGTGGATGATGATGGATAGGGTAGATGATGGAGATGATAGTGAGGTAGAGATAAAGGTAGAAGATGTTCCCACTTATTTTCCTTCTTTTTGTAACTTCTTATTTCTCTCTTTCTTTTGACATTGCTCCTCTTCCTTTTCTTCTTCAAAAAATTTTTTTTTTTTTTTTAAGCATTTGAGAAGACTAAAATGATGATGTGGAGGAGTTTTTAGGATTTCTGAAGAGAGTGTGTAGCAAATGAAGTATAGTGAGGGTATAAACACATGTGGGAGAAAAAGTGGAAGGTGGAATGGATGTGTGGATTCACTTGGGAGTGTTCATCATCAAAAGCGAAGTTTAAAACAAATATGGTGTTACTACTTGACTGCTTTGGAAGAGAGAACTACATGCCTATAAGGAAAAGATAGGTGCTACAAAGATTATGGATCATTGCACTCTTTAAAGGGAAAAATCTAGCTTCGGAAAATTCCTCATACTAAGCAGTTTGGGCTAATAATAGGTAGAGGATGGAATTTTATCTTCTCTCAAATACTCTCCTTTCCAATCCCATAGCATTTCAACCTCTTGATTACTCTTTTTCCTTGGTGCCTGTTAGGTACCCAACCCCAAAGAAGTCAACCACTACTCTAATCCATTGGTCTCTCTAGATCATTTAGCTTTATTACTCAAAATGTAATCATATGGACTATAAGGTCCTCACTTCTACATCTCTAGTAGGTCAGATCTCTAGATGAAAAGACTTCTAAGGTGGGGTAGATTAGATCAAAGATTTTGAAAAATAGGAGTTTTTAGAAGATAGAATTTTAAAATTTTTGAAAAGGATAGAGCTTTTTCTAAATCCTCACCCCCCAACTAGAATCATTCATTGCCCTCAATGAATACTACATGCTCATGTGAAAAAAACTCATCGCATCATGGCATGAAAAAAACAATAAAAAAAGTGCGGTGAGATGGGTTTAGAAAAAGCTCATTAGTCCAGTGATGCTCGTGGGATTTTCCGGTGCAGGTGCGCCCTTTCCTAGTGTAGTTCTTCAACATCCAAAAGCAAACTGAAATTAAAAACACAAAAACTAAAAGGTAAGATAATCTTGGGGTGCCTCCCAAGAGCGCTAAGTTTAACGTCTTCAGCCGGACTAAACAAAAAATGAAAACCTAGACTACCGATGGGTCGAGGGTGATACCGTCACGTCCTCGAATGCTCGGGAAGATGCAGATTTACCTTATCTGCTGGTGCGGGTGGCTCTGAAGTCAGGTACGGCTTAAGACGATGGCCGTTTACCTTGAATTGTCGACCGGTCTTAGGATCGGAGATAAGCACTCGCTCCGCCGTCGAACAATTCCCGGAACCACGTAAGGACCATCCCATCTGGAGCGCAGCTTTCCAGGGAAGAGTTTGAGGCGGGAATTGTAGAGCCAGACCTTGTCGCCGATCTGGAATGATTGTCGTCGGATGTGTTGATCGTGGAAGGCCTTGGTCTTCTCCTTGTAGATTGCCGCGTTCTCGTACGCGTCGTGCCTCAACTCTTGTAGTTCCTGGAGCTGGAGAAGTCGTTCCTTGCCTGCTTCGTCCAGTGCGAGGTTGAGCTTCTTGATGGCCCAATAAGCTCGATGCTCTAGCTCAACCGGAAGGTGGCAGGCTTTCCCGTAGATGAGCCGGAAGGGAGACATCCCGATGGGTGTCTTGTATGCCGTCCGGTATGCCCATAGTGCGTCGGGGAGCTTATGTGCCCAATCCTTCCCATCTGGACGAATTATCTTTTTAAGAATAGTTTTGACTTCTCTATTACTTACCTCTACTTGCCCATTCGCCTGGGGGTGGTATGGCGTGGTGATGCGGTGATGAACTCCGTATTTCTTCAACAGCGCCCGGAAGTGCGAGTTGTTGAAGTGTGAGCCGCCGTCGCTAATGATAGCTCTCGGACAACCGTATCGGGCGAAGATGCATCGTGTGATGAAGCGTAGTACCTCCCGATGATCGTTTGTCCTGGTGGGGATTGCTTCGACCCACTTGGACACATAGTCCACCGCCACCAAGATGTACTCTTTCCCGTCAGAAGGTGGGAAAGGTCCCATGAAATCTATCCCCCAAAGGTCGAAGATTTCCACCTCAAGGATCGGCCGCATCGGCATCTCGTCTCGCTTGGAGATGTTGATCGCCGCTTGACATTGTAGGCACTCCGTGTAGAAACGGTGGGCGTCCTTGAAGATGGAGAGCCAGTAGAAGCCGCTCTGTAGGATCTTGTCCGCGGTTTTTTGTGCCGCGAAGTGTCCTCCTCACGTCGATGAGTGACACATCGCCAGTATGTCTCCCTGCTCCTCCTCTGGTGCGCATCGTCGGATGATCTGGTCGTATCCTAGGTGGAACAAAAGTGGTTATTCCCAGAAATAGTACTTGAGCTCGTGAAAGAACTTATCTTTTTGATGCCGGTTCCAATGCTCCGGGATCGATCCAGTGACGATGAAGTTGACGATGTGTGCGTACCAGGGGGCGTGACTCGAGATGGCGAGGAGATGCTCGTCTGGAAATGTCTCTCCAATGTCCTTTCCTCCCGAGATGTGGAGACGCGATAAGTGGTCCGCCACCGAGTTTTCGCTGCCCTTCTTGTCTTTAATCTCCAAGTCGAATTCTTGAAGGAGCAGCACCCATCGTATGAGTCTTGGTTTGGCCTCTTTCTTGGAGAGCAAGTACTTCAGGGCCGCATGATCAGTGTAGATGATGATCTTGCTCCCCAAGATGTAAGGCCGGAACTTCTCGAGAGCGTAGACCACCGCCAGAAGCTCTTTCTCGGTCGTCGTATAATTAATTTGAGCTTCGATGAGGGTCTTACTTGCGTAGCAGATGGCCGTCGGCTTCTTGTCCAGTCGCTGCCCCAAGACTGCTCCCACCGCGTAATCCGAAGCGTCGCACATAATCTCGAAGGGTAAGTCCCAATTAGGACTTTGTAGAATCGGTGCTTCGATAAGTGCTTGCTTCAATGTCTTGAATGCGCGCTTCCCTTCTTCGTCGATGATGAAGTCCTTGTCTTTGCAAAGAAGGGTGGTGAGAGGCTTGGAAACTTTCGCGAAGTCTTGGATGAATCGTTGATAGAAGCCGACGTGCCCGAGAAAGCTCCTTAAGTCCTTCACGGTATTTGGGAGAGGGAGGTTTTGGATGACCTCTATCTTGGCCTTATCCACTTCTAAGCCTTTGCCCGAGACGATGTGCCCGAGCACTACTCCCTCTTGTACCATGAAGTGGGATTTCTCCCAGCTAAGTACCAGTCGTTTCTGACGCATACCTCCGAGTATCTTCGTCGAGTGAGCAAGACAAGTCTCGAAGTCGTTTCCAAAGACGGAGAAATCGTCCATGAAGACTTCTAAACTGTCGCCAAGAAAGTCGGAGAAGATAGCCGTCATACATCGTTGGAAGGTTGCGGGGGCGTTGCACAGTCCGAATGGCATGCGTTTGAAGGCGAAGGTGCCAAAAGGACAAGTGAACGTGGTCTTCTCTTGATCGTCGGGGTGGATAGCAATCTGATTGTAGCCCGAGTATCCGTCGAGGAAGCAGAAGTAGTTGGATCCTGCCAGTCGGTCCAGGATCTGGTCGATGAACGGTAGCGGGAAGTGGTCCTTCTTGGTCGCGGAGTTCAGCTTCCGGTAGTCGATGCAGACCCTCCAATTCGTCGGTAGGCGCGTCTGGATTTCCTCGCCCTTCTCGTTCATCGTAACCGTTACTCCGGCTTTCTTCGGGACGACGTGCACCGGACTCACCCATTGGCTATCGGATATGGGGTAGATAATTTCTGCATTTAGCCATTTAAGAATTTCTTCTTTTACGGCCTCCCATACCCTTGGGTTGAGTCGTCTTTGGGCCTCCCTGACGGGTCTTGACTCATCCTCTAGGAAGATGCGATGAGTACATAGTGAAGGGTCTAGCCCTTTTAAGTCCGTCAGGGTCCATCCGATTGCTTCTTTATTCTTCCTTAGCACTTCCAGTAATCTCTCTTCTTGCTTGAGGTCCAGCTTGGACGAAATAATTACCGGCTTTGCTTTCTCGTCGTCAAGGAAGGCATACTTGAGTGTAGACGGGAGAGTTTTGAGCTCTAAAGTTGGCTCGTCCATCGGAAGCTCCTCATATCTTGCTTCTTCGTCGATCATCATTACTTCTTCTACGCATTCGTCTATGTCTTGATCGTCGGCGAAGTCGATGGCTCCCAAATCTTCAGATGCTCGTGAAGGGTATTTCATTAGCTTGTTGATGTCGACCTTCACGGTGTGCTCTCCCACTTTGAGAATAACTTCTCCTTTCCCCCAGTCGGTTACGGCTTTCGCGGTAGCTAGGAAGGGTCGTCCTAATATGATCGGGGCTTGGCTCAGCTCCTTAGTCATTTTCATATCGACCACTAAGAAATCTACCGGGAAATAACAATCTTCTATTCTAACTATGACATCTTCTACTAGTCCACGGGGTTTTCTAACAGATCCATCGGCTAAGCATAGTTCTACAAGGAATGGTTGTAACTCCCCTACATGATGACGATCGAATACAGCTTTAGGGAGGATGTTTATACTGGCTCCTGTATCTAGTAGGGACCTAGTAAAGGACATTCCTCCGATTTCACTCGTGATCATGGGTGCTCCCGGATCTCTCTTTTTTACGGGTAAGGAATTCATCATTATGGAGCTTACCGTCTCACTAAGTTGGATCCGTTTAGGGTTTCTATGGGGAGTACATATACCTTTTAGGTATTTTTGCATAGGTAGAGATATGCTTGATGGCTTACGTTAAGGGAATAGTTATGGTTACCTTCTTAAAAGGCTTCTAGTAGATTTTCGTCGGTTTCATTAGTCTTGGCTTTTGGTCGGTTTAAGGCTTGAGGATAAGGCACGGGGGCTTATATTTGTCGGGGGTTAGGTTCAGCCGTAACTCTGTTCTTCCTCGTCCTCCGAATCTGTGTCTTGCTTGACGATAATTGGCGTTTCCTCTTCTTCTTTTTTTGGCCTTGGTGGAAAGGATGATCCTTGTATGGATCAGGCAGAGTTTTCCCACTCCAGAAGGCTTGATACGGCCAGGCTGATTCTACGGCTTCTTCGTCGACGTGTATATGGTTGATATTATGGAGTGCAGGGTCGACGAAGCTCCTTGATTTCTTGGATTTGCCGTGGCTGCGAGGGTAGCCCGAGTCGATAAAGTTACTTGCTTACCCTTTTTGTCTGTCGTCGGTCGGGACGTTCGTCTTGACGAAGTCCTGAATTTCGTCCACGCGTGAGTTCATCCTCGTCATTTGCTCCATTAATTGCGAGATCGCGCCGAGGATCGGGTCGGATGCCGGCGTGGTTTTGGCGTGGAGCTTGCGTGTATGCTTGTGGTTGAGTCGGCGGGACGAACGACGACGATCTTTGATTCGGGTAATTTTTGCTGACCGTTGTATTGTGGAGGATAGGGTTGATCGTTGTTCCTCCTATAGCCATTATTCTGCAAGGAATTGTTAAAAAGCAGGGTATTATACTTGGTTAGAATAATTACTGGATAATTTGGTCGTCCCCTGTTGACTTGGTCCTCCCGATGGACCTTGTCTATACATTCCTTGCCCTTGTATTGCCATGACGGGGCAATCTAATTCAACGTGGTCGAATCTTGAGCACGTCGCGCATGGTGACGCTTCTTGAAGTGAGACGGGGCGAGTCCTTCGAACCGTTGCGGATGTTGAGTCGGTCCAGGAGTAAGTTACGGACTTCCGCCATTTTGTCGATTCTTTCGAGGAGCATCCCGTTTCCGCTGACTTGGCGTCTAGAGCTTTCGGCATTGCACCTCTTCCAAACGGTTTCGCCGCATTATGGTGACTATTTTCCGCCACCGTTTCGATGAGGTCCATCGCGTCGTCTTCATATTTGCTCATAAAGGTGCCGCCGCTATTTGCATCCAAAAAGGTATCTATCTTGCGGGCCTAACCCGTCATAAAAAAATTTGAGTTAATTCATGGTTAGATACACCATGGTGTGGGCACTCCCTCGTAAGATCTCTTAGTCGTTCCCGGGCCTCGTGGAAGGTTTCGGGACGAGCCTTGGGTGAATTCTCGGATGGCTTTTCGGACGGAGGTGGTCTTTCCCTCTTGAATAATATTTCCTTAAGAACTCTTCCTCCATTTCGGTCCAACTTGTGAATTCTTTCCCTAATTTTTAAAAACCAGTCTTTGGCTCTATCTCTAAGGGTAGCGGGAAAGAGTTTCATCTTCATCGTGTCGGCTGGGACATTTTTGAAGGTGGTTGATCTCACAAACTTGGGAAAGCTCATCTACATGTCTATAGGGATCTTCGGAAGGCTTACCATGAAAGATGGGCAGCATGCTCATTACATGGGAGTCTATTCTAAAATTGGCCCCTCTTCCTAGGGGTGCATGAATTCCAGTGACGGGTCGGCTGGAGGACGGGCCTAGCATAGTCACTAAGGCGTTTCCTAGCATTTCCTTCATCATTCAGGGCCATTTCTACTTGGTTCGGTAGGATCAAAAAGTTGAGTCGGTCTCGGTAGTGTCGGTCTCGGTAGCTTCGCGAGTCTGCGAGGATCGTTCAAAGAGGTCTATTTCTAGGGGATTATTCGGTACTCTCCGAGCCGTTCGTCTTCTCATGAAGAGTGGATCGAGTAGGTAGATGGATAATAACTTATAAATACTTAAAAATATATTAAAAAAATTGAAATCAGTCGTACACGAGTGTCGGTATCCGTGAGAGTTACGCGTTCTTAACGCGATTTTGAGTAAGTGATCGCCCGTAATCCTTAGAAAAGGAGCGAAATCACTTATTCTTATCAAATTAAGGATCTCGAAGATGGATTTCTACTTCGGATCACTCAAAATACGATTGAATTGCTTGAATTTCAAGAAATTAAGAGAAAAAACCGCGTTGACCAAGTCAAAATTGACTTAATTTGATCGAAAATTGCCTTAATTCCTCGGCAACGGCGCCATTTGACGAGACGAGACCGCGAGGTCGTCAATTTCAAGCGGTATCGCGTCAAAAATAATTCCAAACTTACCAATTTAAGAAAATTTACTCGAATTGAGGGGTATAATGGTAAATATGGGTCGAATCCACAGGGAATTTAGGAATTTTCAGAAGATCTTTTAGAATTTGGTCAAATCGGACGAGAAATTGATGGTAGAAATTGGGGAAAATGGTATTTTTAGAAAGAAGACTTGAAATCGATTCCGCCCTCCTCGATTAATCTGGTGGTCCGCAGCTCACGCGATTAATCTGGTGGTCCTCGATTAATCGATTAATCTGGTGGTCCGCTATCTTTTAATCTGGGCCGTTATAACGCCCCGATTTTTATCACGTGCTGATTGATCTCCGGTGCACCCCGCTTCCACGCGATCAACGCGCGTGATGTCGCCACGTTGCAGCCGATCGGACCGTTATAACTCGACGTAAATAAGCACGTGTTTTGATTGATCTGGTGGTCCGCAGCTCACGCGATCGACGCGTGCGATCGACGCGTCGACTGGATCCGACGCTCCTCCTCGCGCCACGTCACCTGAAAAGTAAGAAGCTTGTGGAGATTAGTCCCACACGGAGTTTATTTATAGAAACGGTCGGGTATATAATACCCGACCGTTTATACTGGTATGACCCTCCCCATATAGGGGAGGACAAAAGAGCCATTTTATACTTATGTAATCTAAAAAAATATATGATATATTCACGCGCCACGGGGCGCTGCGCGAGCCTGCGTGGCGCCGCCACGTGGCCCCTGCGTGCCACGTCGCATCCACGCGGGCCCCGCGCCCCTTTTTAATTTTTTTATTTATTTATTTTATTATTTAAAATCGAAAATAAAAATAAAAAAACTGTTTTTAAAAAAATCCGGAAAAAAATCCTTTAAAAAAATAGAAAAATTCATAACTTTTTAATATATAACTCCAAATTAATCCAAATTTCTTTCATTTGATCCAAAAATTTAATTATCTATTATTCTAAAAGGTCAAATTAATTAAATAATAAGAGTTAAAAAAATTATTATTTCAAAAAAATACATTCATTTATTAAGATTTTAATCTTTAGAAAATAAAAATGAATGTTTATAAAAAGTTGTTTCTCTCATTATTTTATCTTTTAAAAATAGTTATAATCTCAAGAAAAATATGGGTTATCAAATTATGAAACTCTAATTTATAAAAATTAACCCTAAATTAAAGTCTTTTGAGATTATAATGACTTTTTAAGAGAATAATAGAAAAATACATATAAATATGATAACATGCATGTAAATGAAATCATTTAAGCTTTAATATGCATGAAAAATCATGTTTTATGATGTAAATATAGCATGTTATCAATGCTCACAAAACTAAGTATTTTTGAAAAAGAGGCAAGATTGAAGGCATTAAGCCACATTTAAAATGTTTTTTTTCGCGAAATAGATACTTTCAATGCTTCTGAATCTAATGCAACAAGTTTCAAGTTAATATGACCTCTAATGAGAAAGATATAACCAATTCAAGATGATTGCAAGGAGAGGTCTAACAGAGCAGTGGAGAGATGATGCGCGCGCGATGATGGGAAGATCCAATGCCACCACGAGGAACCCTAGGTTAGGGATCTGATACTATGTGAAAAATGAAAATTAGAAAATGATATTGATTGAGAAAAATAAGGGAGGAGAAGAGAGATATATAGGGGAGAGGAGAGAGTGTAGCAAATCTAGAATTAGAAGAGTCTCATTTTGGCCCATATACACTCACAAGGTGTTATTAGGTCTATAAAGTTATGAACTAGTGAGATATATAGACCTAGAGGGTCATACATATAAGGTCTATCGATATTGGTGGATATAGATATAATTATATGACATTTTTTTGTAAAAAAGTTCACATACCCAATGTCTATTAATGAGGGGAAAACCACCGCAATTTAAGGTGCATGTGAAAGCCTTATAAGAATTTTCTCTGTTCTTCTCTTTCTCTCTTGGTAAATAGCATTAAATAAGAGATCCAAATGTCTGGAGATTGTGTGAATATTTCTCAAGGCTAGAAATTTAAACACCTTTAAGAATTTCTTCAGTTGAACCGTGTAAGTATGTATTCTAATATATGCTAGATAATAGGATAATTAGTTATTGGTGCCTTGGTATTTTGAATATTCTATTTAATGTATTATGTTGTGTTTGATGTTTTGATCAAAAAAATTTAAGGTTTATCGACCTCAAATCTCAACATAATGGACATCCATCTTCAAATTTTAGGATGTTTATCCGTACATTAAAATACATGTCTAGTATATAATATTTCAGAACACAAAATACCTTACAAGAGTACTATGGGTGCACTCAAGTGATGGATATTATGTGGCCTGCAAACCAATCACAGTTTCATCTTTCATTAAATATTCATTGAAATGAAATTTTATTCATTATCTTTCTTGTGTGATGTTTGTAATGAAGTGATGGGTATTATGTGGCCAGCAAGCCAATCACACTTTCATCTTCTGTTTATATTCATTGAAATGAACTTTTATTCACTGTCATTCTTGTGTGATGTTTGCAATGAAGTCCATGAACATATGCAATGATCATGTGAATTATGATGAGATCATAATACATCGATTGCTGGTCTTTAAACATATGTTCTAAATATTCCTATTTGTAGGATATTTGAGAAGGACATCGAATTATCCGGAAAGAATAGTACTATCTGATCTGACTCATATGATGAGTATGGCTGATCTTCTGACCATCGGTGTTGATACACCAAGGATAGATAGCGGGTGCTCTTTGGAGAAAGAGTTCACTGAATTGATCCGTATGAATCCCTGAATGGTATTATGCCAAATTGTCAATCAGGTTAATTCATGTCACAGTTGTGTACGTGGTCCTTTGACCTAAGACACCAAAGACATCTTGTGGATGGATGATCGTGTTTTGACTATGACTTACGAATCCCTAGTCACGGGATCTTCAAAACGTCATAGATTAGATACGGCATGAAATCCTCGAAGGTGATTGAGTGGTTAAGATGGGATCATCTGCCCTCAGTATATGAGGAGATCGACTCAAGGAATGAGATGCGGTTAAATCCTTGGCCAAGGTAGTAGAAATAATAGAGAAGTTGTTCTCAATGATTTCCTACTTACATTAGTACTAAATTGAGTGATCGATTAGGGTTTGACAATTAACCATACCCTAAGTCATTCATGAGTCTCGTGTGGATGAAGGATTACACGTACACGGTAATCAATGATGGTAGGGTTCCATGAAAGAGTTCTAATATACTCGATATCTCCTAGAGCACGTGGTGTAGCTTGGCACCCACGGGGTTGGCGACTCAACCTGTTGATTGGGTTAAATCAGTCCTTAGTCAGTTAATCTATATGTTGATATAATTAATTGATAAGGAGGACCGATAAGTGTTATTGGGTTGATAGAGTCATTAACTAGTGAGATATATGGACCTAGAGGGTCACACACATAAGGTCGATGGACGTCGGTGGATATAGACATAAAGTCTATAAATAGGGAGAGAACGACCATAATAGAGGTGCCCATGCAAGCCTAGTGGAACTTCTCATCCCTCTTCTCTTCCTCTCGTGGTGACGAGTGTTCAAGAAGAGATCCGATCGTCCAGAGACTGTGTGGATACCGCTAGAGGCCGGACACTTGAACGGTTGAAGAACTCTTTCAAATGATCCATGTAAGTATGAATTTCATTCTATAATGGATGATAGGATCACTTAGACTGGATGATGAGATCATCTATTCTTGGTGCTTCAACTTTGTTGGATGTTTTGATTCAACACTGTCCGCTGCAATCATTATTTTGGACGAAGACTTGGAGAGTTTTTCGAGCCTCAGATCTCAGAATGAAGTCCATGAGCATATGCAATGACCGAATGACTTATGATAAGATCATAATATAGTGATAATTGGTCTTTAAACATATGTTCTAAATATTCTTATTCATAGGATATTTGAGAAGGACATCGAATTATCTAGAAATATTAATATTATCTCATCCGACTCATATGATTAATAAGGCTAATCTTGCGGCCATTGGTGTAAAGATACTTATGATAGATAATGGGTGCTCTTTGGAGAAAGAGTTCACTGAATTAATCCATATGATTCCCTAAATGGTATTATGACAAGCTGTTAATCCGGTTGATTCATGGCATGGTTGTATATGTGGTCCTTTGACCTCATACACCAAAGACATCTTGCGGATGGATGAACGTGTTTTGATTATGACTCATGAATCCCTAGCCAAGGGATCTCCAAACGTTATATATTGGACACGATACAAAGATGATTGTGTGGTCAAGATGGAATCATCTGCCCTTAATATTTGAGGAAATTGACTCAAGGAATGAGATGCGATGAAATACTTGGCCAAGGTAATAGAAATATTGGAAAAGGAGTTCTCAATGATTTCTGACATGTATTAGTATTAACTTGAGTAATTAATTAGGGTTTAACAGTTAACTATATCTAAATCATTCATGAGTCTTGTGCGTACGAAAGATTATACACAAATAGTAATTGATGACATCAAGGTTCCATACGAAAGTTCTTATATAGTATATATCTCTCAAGTATCTGGTGTAGCTTGGCACCCAACACGCTGGCAACTCAACCTATTGATTGGGGTCAATTGATCCTTGATTAATTAATCTATATTTTGATATAGATAATTAATAAAGGTTGAACAATAAAGTGTTTTTGGGTTTATCGAGTTATTAACTAGTGAGATATATGGACTTAGAGGGTCACACACTTAAGGTCTATAGATGTTGGTGGATATAGACATAATTATGAGGGTTTTAAAAAAAATCCACACACCATATGTCTATAAATAGGAGGAGAACGATCCCAACATAAGATGCCCATGCAAACCATGTGAAAATTCTCTCATTTCTTCTCTTTCTCTCTTGGTGAAATTTTTTGAAGAGGAGACATAACCATCCAGTGTGGATACCACTAGATGCTAGACACTTGAATAGCTTCAAGAACTACTAATGAACCATGTATTTCTTTTAATATATGCTAGATGATAAGATTGTCTAGTCTTGGTGCCTCGGTCTTTTAAATATTCAATTCCATGTATTTTTCTGCACTTGATACTTTGATCAAAATTTTGGAAGGTTTATCAACCTTAGATCCCAACAAACGGGTATTTGAGAAATGAACTCGATAAACCTTTTGAGTTTGCAAGGTAGACAACAAATACCCTTTAAGAGCGTAGGGATCCAATTTAGAGAGAGAGAGAGAGAGAGAGAGAGAGTGCATGGTGCTAGATGAAAGAAATGCAACCAAAGACTCGAGGAGGAAAAAATAAGAGTAGGGAATTAGGTGAGAGGTGATGGAGGAGAATTACTCCAATAAACAGACTAGAGGAAGGCTAATTTTAGAGATAAGTGGTCATCATGAAAGCATTTGACCATTAGTCATTCATCTCAATGAGAAGTGTGCAAGCAATGTCAAGAAATTGATGATATTTCTATTTAGCTAAAAAATTATATTAGGACGTATGTGCAAAGTGCTCTGATGGATAATGCCCTAATCGACACAAAAAATGCAAAGTAAGTCTTGGACAAAGTTCAAGAGGACTACTAGTGCAAAGAATCTTGGGCATTGTCGAATTATAGGTGAGGACCTTGGGGATAAAAGAGGTGACAAAATCGAAGACTTGGAAGCGGTCGCATAAAAGGTAGACCCAACTCACACGAGTGAAGTCGTCAACAAAGATAGTGTAGTACAGAAGGCCCGAGATGAAAAGAGTGCAGGAAGGCCCTAGATATCACAATGAATGAGGCCAAAGGGTGTTGAAAATGGAATCTCATCTCAACTCAAGTAGGTGAAGTGATGATGTTTGTCAATTGATGTAATTGGCATACAAACTATTTGAGAGAAAGCTGAGGTAATTTTTTTTAATTAGTCAAAATAATGATAGCCTAAAGGCGATGCCACAAAAGAGAGGGGGTGATTTTAGAGGCTAAAAAAAGGTCCCAAAGACCATAGGAGTGCTCATAAAAAATCAGCTCATAGATTCCCCACCTATTCTCATGACCTAAGCCAATCCTCTATTTGGTATACATATCCTAAAAGGTATAAGGAAATGAAAAAAAATGATAACAACATATAGGAGGATATGAGTAATAGCACTAAGGGGTAAAAGGTTTTTAGTAAATACCATAACATAGAGGACTTACAGAAGTGGAAGACTAGGAGCGACGATGGTGGTGTAATGACCTTAATTGGACAAGGTCGGCCATCAACAATGGTAATTTGTAGGATGATAAATGGGCGAGAGTAACAATCATGTGAGTGGAACTCCCCCCCCTCCCCCATCTTCTTATCATCAATGATCCGTGGTGATGAAAAATAGGAAGAAAGAGCACGTTGATAACTTGCAATCTTAACATGATAGTACAAGATTATTAATGCAAAATAAGGCATAAAACATTCTATTTGTATGCATATTATCATACTTTGAGTGCATTTCTATCATTTCATGCAATTTTAAGTTATAATCTCAAAATACACAAAATTAGGGATAATTATGCATAATTATGAATATATTTTAGAATAGATTATTCTCATCTAAATTTGAGATTATAATTAGGTTTTTAATGATAAATAATAAGAGAAAATGTTTATATACACTCATTTATTTTTATAAAGTTTTATTTTTCAAAAAGAAATGAGTGTATTTTTTAAGTAATAATTTATTCTCTTGTTATTTAAATATTTTGACTTTTAATAATGATAGATAATTAAATTTCTAATCTAATGAAAGAAATTTGGAGTTATATTTTGAAAGTTATGAATTTTCTAATTTTTAGGGGTTTTTCCAGAATTTTTCTAAAATTTTAATGAATTTCTAAGGATTTTCCGGAATTAAAAATCGATTTTTCAGAATTTTTAAAGCGCGTAGGTGATGTGGTGCGATCAGAGCTGTCCGATTAGATAGCGATCAACGATCGCGATGAGGAGGCGGCGTTGCATCGTGAGGAGTGTCCGATCGCACATGATCCTTATCAACCCTTGATCTTCACTTCAATCAATAGGACACGTGGTTAAATCGGGTTCACCGGATAATTTTAATCTCAACCGTTGATCGTGAGAGTTATAATGGTCGAGATTAAATCACGGAAAAACGCATCTGATGCGTCTGATCGCGATCCAACGGCGACCGTTTCAAGGCGTTTTATAAGGCGCGATCATGTGGCTTCATCTTAGCTCTCCATTTGCGATCCAACGGACGGGACTTAACGGTAACGATTCACATTAATGCGATCAATCAGAGCCATTGATCAAAGAGGAAACACCCGATCAGACGGTTACGCCCAAAATCACAATAAATTGAGATGGTCTTCGACATTTTGATGTATTCTTGGATGATTTCGCTAAATTGATCTATCTATACACATCTATCCTTGAATCTCTCGCTTCTAATATCTTCTAGACTTATTTCCGCGTCCACGGAATGATTAAAAGTGAGATTTTGTCGATCGATTAAGGAGAATTTGTCTCTTGAACACCGACGATCGTTTTCGAAATCGCGGAATGAAAAGCCTTGAATACGGCGATTAATTGGATCATTTTGATCGCTATCTCGGGTTTGATTACGTGTTTTCCCTCTAATCTTTCGTCATGTATCATCAATTTGTAATTTAGGATCGTAATTTAGTCTTTAATTTTGGTTTTTCTCTTAATCACATTCGGAAATTTCTCTCCACTTCGCTTTTTGATTTCTCTGCGAGTACTAATCCAAATCGCGTGATCTACCATTCTCCCTAATTTTTATCACCAATTCATCGTCCGATTTGATCAAATTCCAAAAGATCTCTAAAAATCCCTTATTTATCTATGAATTCGACCTTTCTTTACCATTATACCCCTCAATTCGTAATTAAATCATTAAATTGGTAAATTTGGGTTTATTGTTGATACGAATCGGTGTGCAATTAACGACCGCATCGATTCATTCCGTCACACATGTACTTGACATAAATGGAGTTCGAAGAGAAGTGATGTTGGAAAAAGGGGAAGCATTGTTACCGCTAGAGCGGTGATGTGCATCATACTCTACGAACGTCAAAGTCCCCTATAATATTGGAGACATAATAGTGGATGGCGACGAGAAGGTAGATAGAGTGGTGGTGATCGTTTGTTTCACAGAGCTTGCCTGCCAAATTATTTTCAACACTGGATCAATGGATGATTTTACTTGCCACAATATAAGCACAATGGAAAGGAGTTGCATCCTTTACCATCAATGAATGTGATTGATAGATATTATATGGCCTACATGCTAGAAATAAATTATTCATTTAAATAAAAAATTATTCATTATTAGTCTTCTGTGATATTTTCAATAAAATTTATGAGTATATGGAATGACTAAGTGAGTTATGATGATATCATAATACAACAACCACTACTCTTTAAATATATGTTTTAGACAATTCTATTCGAGGGATGCTTGAAAAGGACCATTAAAATACTAGAAAAAAACACTACTTGATCTAACTCAAACGATGAGTATAACTGGTCGTGTGATTATTGGTACAAAGACACTTAGGATATAGTAGGCATTTTTCGGACAAAGAGTTCATTCATGAGTACTAATTTGAGTGACCCATTAAGGTTTGATAATTGACCATACCTTACGTTATTTATGAGTCTCTCACAAATGAAGGACTGCACATATATGTTAAATAACAATGACTAGGTTTCACAAAAGAGTTTTTATATACTTTATACCTTGTAGAGCACGTGATGTATCGTGGCAACTAATGGGCTAGCAACTCGACTTGTCGATTGGGTTAAGTCAATCTTTGATTTATTAATATATATGTTGATATATATACATAAAAATGTTGACCAATAAGTATTATAGGGTCTATAAATATATTAATTAGCGAGATATATGGACCATAGAGGGTCAAATACATAATTCTATAGATGCTGGTAGATATAGACATAATTTTGAAGATTTTTATGAAAATGTTATATACCCAAAGTTGATAAGGAGAGAATGACTACACCTCAATGTGCTGATACAAACCTTGTTAGAAACTCTCCCATTATTTTCTCTCTCTAGTGTTAAAGAACTTTAAAAAGGAGATCCAATTGTCCAACGATTATGTAGATACAATAGAGGTTAGTCCCTTGAAAATCTTCAAGAAATTTTTAAATAAAACTTAAGTATGAATTTTGATCTATACAAGATGGTAGGATTATCAGTTCTTGGTGCCTCATTATTTTGTCAATTCAATGTCTGCCGTTGTATTCAATGTTTTGATCAAACTTTTGGAGGCTTATTGAACATCAAATTCTAACATATCCCAGCTTGAGAAAGCTTTCATTTGAGATTTTACTTTGGGGGGGGGGAGGGGGGCTCCTCGATAACATGCAATCTTAACATGCAATTACATGATTATTAATGTAAATTAAGGCATAAAATATTCTATTTTTATGCATGTTATCATACTTTGAGTGCATATCTATCATTTCATGTAAATTTAAGTTATAATCTCAAAATATACTATTTTAGGGATAATTATGCATTTTAAGAATATTTTTTTCAATTAGATTATTCTCATCTATATTTGAGATTATAATTAGGTTTTTAATGCTAAATAATGAGAGAAAATATTTTTTATAGACTCACTTATTTTTATAAGTTTTAATTTTAAGAGAATTTAATATATTTTAAAATAAAATTTTATTCTCTGGTTATTTAAATAATTTGACTTTTTATAATGATAGATAATTTAATTTATGATCCAATGAAACAAATTTGGATTAATTTAGAATTGTATTTTGAAAGTTATAAAATTTCTAATTTTAGGGATTTTTTAAATTTTTTTAAATTTTTTTTGAATTTTCTGAATTTTTTTGAATTTAAAATTGATTTATTTAATTTAAAATCGATTTTATAAATCGCACACGTGACATGGTAAAATCTGGAGCATCCGATCAAATCACGATCGTCGATCTAAGCAGGTGGTGACGTGGCAGCACGTGGAGAGTTCTATCGCGCGATTAAATCGCGATCGTCGATCGTCACTTAAAGGCGAGGGGTACGTGACACATTATTACTCATCGGAAAATCATTTTTAAAATGATTTAATCACAGCCGTTCATCAAAAGAGTTATAACGACTGAGATTAAAATCAACAAAAATGCATCTGAAGCGTTAGATCAAGATCAGACGAATGTCGTTTCATGTATTTATTCTTCACGCGCGACGTGGCAAAATCTCAGCGGTCTATCTCCGATCCAACGGCCACGACTAAATCCTAGCGATTCGCATCCGCATATTTCATCAGAGCCATTGATCGAAGATGAAACGCCAGATCGGACGGTTATGCCCAAATTAGCTATAAATTGAGATGTTATTCGATATTGTAATACATTCTTGGATGTTTTCGAGTAATTGAACTATTTAGACACCACCATCCTTGAATATCTTGCTTTGAATTGCTTCTAGACTCATTTCCGCATTGACGGAGTGGTTGGAAGTGAGATTTCGTCGATCGAATATGGAGAATTTGCCTCTTGAACACCGATGATCGTTTTCGAAATTGCGGAATGAAAAGCCTAGAATTCGGCGATTAATTAGATCATTTTGATCGCTATCTCGGATTAGATTATATGTTTTCCTCCTAATCTTTCGTCATATATCATTAATTTGTAATTTAGGATAATAGA
Organism: Lemna minuta; assembly: GCA_024174645.1. Classification (NCBI taxonomy): domain Eukaryota; kingdom Viridiplantae; phylum Streptophyta; class Magnoliopsida; order Alismatales; family Araceae; genus Lemna; species Lemna minuta. Next base: position 2,554,890 of record CM044111.1, on the reverse strand, counting down.
TTTAGTTAATTTAGTTTTAATTTCGGATTTCTCTCTCTTCGCGTTCAGAAATTTCTCTCTAATTAGCTCATCGATTTCTCCGTGAATCTTGATCCAAATCGAGTGATTTTTGATTCCGTGGATTTTTCTTTGAGTTCTCTTTCCAAAAATACTAATTTCTCAAATTATTCATCTCAATTCATTGTCCAATTTGATCAAATTTTAAAAGATCTCTTAAATTCCCTTATTTCTCAGTGGATTCGACCCTTATTTACCACTATACCTCTTGATTCGTGATTATTTCATAAAATTGGTGAGTTTATTAATATTTTTGACTGTTGACCGTATGTTTTCAAGGACCTCGCGGTCTAGATTCGTCACTCGTCTGCACTCATGATTTACCCATAAGGTTAAAGAATGACTCTTTGTGAGTCTGAAGGAATCTTAATGAGTGAAGATGATTTTTTCTAGTGAGAAGTCCTCAAAAGACAGAAAGTTGCATGAGTAAGAGACCACATTCAAAGCATACTACCCCCAAAGCGTGAGCATCAGCTCATGCAAACCAGATGGCCTTGACCTGTCTAACCAGATGGTATGGTGATTTAATCATTCTGACTCTTCGTGGCTTCACCTCCACGCCAAACAACCCTAGCAAGGAAATTATCGTCTTTCCCAAGCAAGCATTCAAATTGCACTGAAATCCGAAACACCCCTTATATTGTATATAAACCCTTCTGTCCCATCATATGCCGCGAGGAACAGTTTCCATTTGCACCAAAACCTTTTTCTTCCTATTTCTCGAAGGGTTAGCGTTCGAGCTTCTGCCTCTCGAGTTTGGCTTCCTTGAAGCTTCGTTTTCTCTTCTGCGGCGGAAAATTAAGCTCGGTTAGGGAGTATACTGTCGCGTAATCGATAATCCGATGTTCGCGTGAGCTTCTGGTTTGCCACCGTGGCAGAGGCATTCATCTTCCGGATGCGCGGTCATCCTTTCATCGGTCGATCCTATCGGAAATGGTAAGTCATGTAATATATCCTCGATTACTGAACGATGTATTAATGATACTTCCAATCGCAGTAAAATCAGGGTCATGGATTTTAGTTTTTTCTGCCTTTTTTTGGTTTATCTTTTTGTATGGAATCAAGTTTTCCGCGAGGTTGAAATCACTGGTCGTTTATTGTAAAGTCCTAATCGGATTTTTTTAATTTCATGGGATTGAAGCTCCTTTCGCGGATTTAGTGTCAGAGTAATTTCGATACCATTGACGGATTTAAGGAATGTTTATTTTGATCTTTATTAACACGCTATCTAGACATTTGTTTTCAATGGTTAATATGTATATGTGTACTTCATATTTATACTTTATATCATGATCAATTTCCATACCCTTGGCGGGTTTTATGAAAGTTTATTTTGATCGTTTTTTAAACGATATATAGAAATTTGTTTTCAATGGCCACATTTGCCGGTTGATATTTATGTGTATTATTCGTAGTTAAACTGCATATCATGATCAATGTCCATTCCTAAGCAGACATCCCCTCTAATAGCCGGGTTGGCAGTAGCGGCCACTGCTCTTGCTGGAAGATATGGAATTCAAGCATGGAATGCTTACAAGGCACGACCAGTATTCCCTCGAATGCGGAAGTACTATGAAGGAGGCTTCCAGCCCACGATGACCCGAAGAGAAGCTGCCCTTATTCTCGGGGTTCGGTACGCCCAAATTATACACCATGAGTCTTGTGCAGTTACTATTGTTTTATCAGTTATTTTTAGTTAGAATAATAGTCTCAATGTGCTGAGAGAGTGAGAATGGATGCTGAGAGAGTTAGAATTATAGTCTCAATGTCCTCTTGGTCCTCGACTTTGTCTTGAACATCGATGTTTGTGATGATAAGCCATTAAATGGCTGATTGTTTGAGATGTTAACCCAGGGAATGAGAGAGAGGTGGGAGCACCGAAATAATGCTAAGAATCTCTCTCTCTCGTTCACTCTATTGACCTACATTAGCAAACCACATGGATGAACAAGAAATCGTTCATATGTTCTGTTGGGCGAGTCACTCATTCTTGTGTTCAATCAAGAGACATACAACAGTCCAGATTATAAAACTGTTAGTCACATGTGCATCGCATGCACATGATATTCTTTGCGTGCTGTTATATCAGGGTTTTCGGTTATCATGTGTTCATTTAGGTCCTCAAATTTGATCTGACTCACGAACTTGAATGATAAAACCTGAACTCTGAATGAGAAAAGTTACGGTTGGACAGTGGAAAAAGACCCTCATTCACTTATAAGAGAAGGAAGAAGGGATTTAGGTCCATACTTAATGGTGTAACGACATCTGAGTCTGGGTGGGAAAAATGTGGACAGTCCCAGAAAAGGGTGAACTAGTGCATCACTTGTAAATAAGGAACCCGGGCACTTATGGAAGACATCAAGAAACAGAATCTTGGCAAGAAAAGCCGAGGACTCTAGGATCACTGTGCTTTAGAGAGCTGTCACCCTGACAGTTCTATGTTTGTCCCCTTTTCTTCTCTATTCTTCTTTGTACTTCCCTCTTTGGGCAATTCAAGAAATATTTTTCATCCAAATATCTGGAGTCCTTCCTGACATTTCTTAAACCATTCAACTTAATTCATTCAACTAATGATCAGACAAGAGTTATACAAATTACTTTAAAACTCCTAATCTCAGAATGATACGACTCCCCACTATTCCACTACTGTAGCAGTTATTATCTAGTTAGTATTATCACTTTTAGATTCGGGGAGAGATGTAGAAGGTGGGGCGTCTCTCAGTTCAGTTGACTAGATTCTGCCTTAGATGGTCACTTGAAAACCTATTACAAATTACATTAAACTACTCTGATAAAAAATAGTGAGGGCTGGACACCGCTCAGTTCATTTAACTCATGTGTGTCTTAGATGTCCCTCGAGGATTACAAAATAATTAGGGCTGACAAAAACCCAATACAAATTTTATTTAAACCCTGAAGTTCCTTGATGATTAATCTCTGAAAATAATGGTTCATTTATTTTGTAAGCGACTGTTTTTCAGCATCAGCTGATGTCTACATTGCATGCATGTTTTTTTACGTTAAACAAAAGATCACCCGAAATTGGTGATCAATGGGTACCAATACTCCCTTCTTCCCATCCAGAAGTCACCCATCCCTGGGCTGCCCAAGCCTGACCACCCTAAAACCTGGAGTTCTTCTCACCCGGCGTCCCTCTTCCTGGAAGTCATCCATCCCTGCACTGCCCAAGATTAAGCAGGATAACTCTGGAGTTCTTCTCCACCCTAGTGTTCCTCTTATATTTAAGAGGGACTAAATTTTATGCATCTTGATTATCTAGCTGTCAATTTTGATCATTCAACCAATTAAAAAAAAAAAAGAGCATGTCTTGTTTATTCTTGGTGTGTTAATATTTGTTTTAATGAGAAATGCTTCTCGGATGATCATATTTTTTGATTGGTTAGGTTCTAATTCGAGCATGTTCAATTTTGAATGAATCAGTGACTTTGTGTTTTAACCAGGAAACTGTCGGCGCTGAGAAAGTCAAAGAGGCGCACAGGAGAGTTATGGTGGCCAATCATCCTGACGCGGGAGAGGAGCCATTATTTGGCCTCCAAAATTAACGAAGCGAAGGATTTGCTACTCGGAAAGACGAAAGGAGGAGGGTTCAGCCTTCTGATGAGATTTGGTCATCTGGTTTACCTTCTTTTGGCAGACTTGGTTTTTTTTTTCCCGTTCTTACCTCATTAAGTTTTATTTTTTGGACATGGCTTCATTATGCTCCAGAGAAATGGCTTGATTACCCCCATTTTCTCCTGGAATATACAAAAATTTCTGTTGCAATGGAAGCGGCCGGCGATATTCTCCATTCGTACTCTCTCACCCTCTTCTGGCTTCTTAAGTAGTGTTTTCGCGTTTTTGCCCTCGTTCTCCATCCTAGCTTTTGCTTCCGCCACTTAAGAAAGTTGTTCTTCGCGGATATTTGGCACCTTCCTCCACGCGACAAGTAGGTCCCGCGAAATTGCTTTTCAAACCCTAGTTTTCTTGTTATATCTTTTACACTCCTGATAGTAATAGTTTCTCTCTTTCACCCTGAATTTTCGTGGTTCTTGAACTCTTTCTCGCATCTTTGCCAGTGATCTCATCATCTGGGTATCTCCCGAAAAAGTTTATTTTTTGAAGGGTTAAACCTGAATTTTCGTGGGTCCTGCGGAGACAGACGGTTAACCGTTGTTTTTGCTCTTTAACCTCCGAAAAGGATATTTTTGACTCTGAATTGCGAAAAAACCTCAATACACTTCATTTCTTGCGCTTTTATCCTTTTTTTTCTGCTCTTATTCCTTCCACTTTAGAAAAAGATGGTATTTGTTATTAGCACGTCGGCAGGGTTAAAGAGAGGAGAAGAGAGAGAAAGTGGTGATCGAATGAGACGAGAGAGATAGAGACAGTCTGGCGGACAGAGGGCGGGAGAGGAGAGAAACGGCTCTCTGGAGTTCCAGTGAGCGGCGGCCGCGGCGAGATACTGTGCCCTCGGCGGTGGGACCCGCAGTTGTTGAGATCTGTTTATTTTTAGGGCGAGGTCCCCATTCCTCTCTCTCTCTCTCTCTCATCTTGTAGGTTATCCAGCTGTCATCTCTCTCATCTTGTGGCCGCCTTCGCACTCTTTCACCCAGATCTGCTCTCTTTCTCTCTCGTCGTTCTATCTCGGTAGAGTACGTGGGTTAGTCGTCGCGATCCGACCCGAGCTTCCTGATCTCGCATTGAAGAGTGCGCTTTGGTGTGTGTTTTCTTTATTTTCTGTTATTGTGGAGCATGGTTGCGGGAATTAGGATTTTGTTGGATGGTTTGAGAGGATTTTGGGTTTTCATTGTTATTTTTGAGAACTCGCGTGGGAATTGGAATTTACTTGGGGTTTTGAGAGGATTTGGTGGTTTTCATTGGCTTTTAGAGATCTCGATTTTACGAGGGAATGCCGTGGCAGAAAGGAAAGATCTTTAGAGGGTTGGGGATTTTTTGTATTCTGATTGTTGGCGTGGCTTCTGCTCTTTCTCTTCATTTGTTGTTATTTTGCTCTTTCTGAGGTCCTTGAGATTTAGTATTTTTCGTTGATTGTGGGAATAGATTCCAAGAGGGGAATGCTATAGAAGAAAATGGGTAAGAAAGGGAAGTGGCTTGGCGCTGTAAAAAAAGTCTTCAGTCCGGAATCAAAGGAGAAAAGCGATCAGGTTGCAAAATTTTCTCTCTCCTCTCTCTATTTCTAAATCATTACAAGTTCTCTTCTGAGATTCACCTTATATTAATTCTCATTGCTATTACTTCTTTTACCCTAGAAAACACACAAATCCGATAAGAAATCAAAGCACCCCGAATCAGGCTCTTCTGTCCCGGAAGTGTCCGAGCCACTTGATTCAGATTCTACGGCTCAATTAACTGGAAATGAAATCAATCAAGCTGCAGAGGTCACTGCCTTCGAAGTTTCTGAAGAGATCAAGTCTTCCTCTATCGTTGACCCTCCCACAGGAGATGCCCGAAGATTCCCCGGAAAGTCAACGGAAGAAATTGCTGCAATTAAGATTCAGACCACTTTCAGAGGATACTTGGTAATATATGATTGGAAGATTTCAGCACAAACGTTTATATGAGTGCGTTGACTTTTCTTGGTCAAATTCTTAGGCCAGGAGGGCATTAAGGGCACTGAAGGGATTGGTTAGACTGAAGTCACTCTTGCACAGCAATGCGGTCAAACGTCAATCTGCGGCCACATTACGCTGCATGCAGACCCTCTCCAAAGTTCAGTCTCAAATCCGGTCAACGCGAATCCGGATGACTGAAGAGAACCAGGCCCTTCAGAAACAGCTCCAACTGAAGCGCGAGAAAGAGCTCGAAGCTTTGAGGGCATCGGTGAGTTGAATTTTCTTCCATCTCCCCCTGCATGACGTGTGCCTTTATTTTCCTTACACGCGACTCTGGGTCGACTTCTTGTCAGATGGGAGAAGAGTGGGATGACAGTCTGCAGTCCAAGGAGCAGCTGGAAGCTAACTTATTAAGCAAGCATGAGGCGGCCATTAGAAGAGAGAGAGCACTGGCATATGCGTTTTCCCGCCAGGTGCTTACGATCTCCACAATTTCCTCAAACAAAATAAATATCTTACTCAAAATCTTAATCATATTTTTTTTTCCATGGGCAGTGGAAGAATTCATCAAGGTCCGTTAACATGCTTTTTACTGATCCAAGCAATCCTCACTGGGGATGGAGCTGGTTAGAGCGCTGGATGGCAGCCAAATCCTGGGAGACACGTGGCACACCAGGAAAGGAAGTCAACTCAACCAATGCCGACCTTTCTTCAAACAGAAATGTTTTTGTTGATGCAGAGCCCAGAAAGCCTCTTTCTCACAGAGATATCAATCTGGACAAATCCTCTCCTGCTGCTCAGAGGTTGACCATGCCGGTCAGCCGCCATTCCCCTCCCACTCCAATCTCGAAGTCGCTGACTTTTTCTGGCAAGCTCAAACCGTCATCTGGTGGGGCCCATGATGACGACATCAGGAGCCAGGTCAGCATCCAGTCAGAGAGGACCCGCCGCCACAGTATAGCTGGTTCTTCCATAAGGGACGATGAAAGCCTGGCGAGCTCCCCAGCCGTCCCAAGTTACATGGCTCCCACCCAATCAGCAAGGGCCAAGTTGCAAGCACAGACTGCATTGACTGAGAGACTTGAACCTCCTGAAAAGTCTTCACCAGGGTCAACAAAGAAACGCCTTTCATTGTCTTCCAAGGACAAGAAGGGCCCGTCTCCGGGTATTGGAAGACGCCATTCGGGTCCACCAAAGGTTGACTTTGGGCCAGTGAGTACCCCGCCTGTAAGTGAACGGCCTTGATTCTCTCTATACCAATCCTACACAGCGGCCGGTTTATTCATTTTTATTCCACATGTATTAATTATTGCCTTCTCCAGGTTATCTTTTATGGTCTTTCCCAACTGTTCTTCATGATTGTTCTTCACTTTCATGATTGTTTGCTATTTTTCCTCAAATTATATAGTTGGGTTACTCCGGTGTTCTACATAAAATTTATAACAGATTTTTACCACTTTTGGAAGTACTAGAGTTCCCCTGAGAGAAGTGAAGGTACAAATGTTAATTCTTATAAGAACATCTAGAATAAGAACAATTCAAGGAAAACAGCCAACATCCATGGAGAAAAATTGAAGCAGGGTTGGGGAAGACCGAAAACGATAACCTGGAGAAGGCAATAATTAATATGCATGGAATATATACAAATAAATGGGCCACTGCGTGAGACTAATATTTTAGTCTTTAGGAAGACACAAGGCATAAATTCAAGATAAAGCTCTCCAATGACATCAGTATACTTATTAATTTCTATTTATATCATCCACTCAAGTGAGACTATTGAATTTCTGTTTCTCATTTCTACCTTATGGTTGAGATGATTGAATTTCTTCATAGTGTTAACTAGGCAGAATGTGTAGCTCATTATATACGTGAAGGACGTGTAGCTCACTACTTATTCTCTAATTTTTCCTTGAAGAAATGTTTGTCAATCTACATGTTCTTTATCTTGCCAAGGTGAAGCAAGTTACATTCACATGGAAATCTTAAATATGATAAAATCCCCGAGACCCATGAGACTTCAGAAATATGGTATTGCATGATCTTGACTCCTCCTTTGTGATGGATCAAGATACTTGTTGCTTTTTGTTTCTCCATGTAAGTTTCATCCAATGAATATGCATTAGTCATGAGTGATATCTTTGATCTATTCATAAATGTGAGATAGTAGGAAGAGTGTGAGATAGATAAATGAGTTTCCAATAAATTTTTATGAGTGTTTATTTGTAAATTTTGATCAATTTGGGGTTGAATTATAAAAGAGTTTTGATCAATTTCACCATATCCACATCCCAAGTTTCATTTCTTTTCAAGATCTAATATATGGTTCTCTCATGCGAGAAAAATCCCCTTGGGGGATTGAGCTACTTATACCCCTACATAAGTATTTTCATGGTCGTTAACATGTAATTTTGGACGTACAATTATATGATCATTGATAACCTTAGGAAGATAGTTCATACATTTACTGTGCATGTTATCATGACGCAAAGATGACCATGTCATAGGTAAAAAAGACCACCTCTATGAGCATGCTTGAGATATGTGAGAACACGAAGAGCAGATTGCTAATGGATCTCTAATAACATGCAATTCATGCATTAATAACATATATTTTATGCACTTTTTCTTGAAAATCTAATTGTAAATGCATGTTATCATGATATAAAATGATTAAAATGATAATTCTTATATTTTAGAGGATATTATTGATTTTTCATAAATTAATAACATTTTGGTATTAGTAACATAATGTTATCATGTTACTGTGTGGTCGTTGAATTCACACAAAATTGTGTCAAAACTAAATACCAAACTCACCAATTTAGAGAAATAATCACGAATTGCATAGCATAGTGGTGAATAAGGGTCAAATCCATGGAGAATTAAGGATTTTGAGGTATCTTTTGAAATTTGATCCAATCAGATAATGAAATGAGGTGAGAAATTGGAGATTTTGATAGATTTGGAAAGAGAACTCAAAGAAAAATCCACATAATAAAAAATCACTTGATTTGGATCAAGATTCGTGGAGAAATCAGAAAGTGAATTAGAGAGAAATTTTTGAACGCGAAGAGATTGAAATCGAGATTAAAAACTAAAATTAACTAAATCTACAACTCTAAATTACAATCTAATGATATATGACAAAATATTAGGAAGAAAACACATAATCTAACCCGAGATAGCGATAAAAATGATCCAATTGATCGTCAGATCAAAGGCTTTTCTTTCATGATTTCGAAGACACGATATTCAAGAGGCAAATTCTCCATATTCTCTCGACGAAATCTCACTTTCAACCACTCCATCGACGCAGAAATGTGTTTAGAAGCGATCGGATGCAAGATATTTAAGGATGGCGGTGTCTAGACAACTTGATTACTACAAAACATCCAAGAATGATTTACAATGTCAAAGAATATCTCAATTTATAGTAAATTTGGGAGTAACCGTCCGATTTGCAATTTCATATTTGATTAATGGTTGAGATGAAAGTCAGGCTTTGAATCGTTACGGTTAAGTCGTGGCCGTTGGATCGGAGATGGACCGCCGAGATTTCATCACATCGCGCGTGAAGAAGAAGTGCATGAAACACTATACATCTTATCTTGATCTAACGCTCCGAATGTGTTTTCATTGGTTTTAATCTCAGTCGTTATAACTCTTTTGATGAATGACGTAGCGTTTTATGCGGTCGTTAAAACACACAAAATTCAGTCAAACAAAATGTATAATTCTGAACTCATAATAACAAAGATATAAAATCCAGTATAGTGTAAAGATCGGGTCGATCCACAGAGAACACGGTTGACTTTGATCATAGAGTTGAAATGGTCAAACTTAGGTTTAATTAAGGTTTTTAAGAAGTGAAAATGATATTTTATTAATGTTAATGATATAAATATACTAGATAAGATATTTTAAAAATTTAGAAACTGATTTTAAAAAGAAATGTCAAAAGTCAAGGTCAAAGCGTTGACTTTGACCAGTAGTTGACTTTGTATAAAATCAGATAATAAAAATAGCTTAAAATATTACGAAAATTATATATTCAGAAACTAGAGAGAAAATGAAAATTATTTATATATAATTCGTGATTTTTCAATAAGAAATGGATTTATTATGATTTATTGAAAATCAAAGATCAGAAAAATCTCGAAATGAACACTTCGGTGTAAATCTTCAAATTGACTAACCAAATGATATCCAAATCTTGCAATTCATATATGAATGGAAAGATAAAAACTAGAGGAACCCAAAGAAATAAAAATTATCAAATTTTATATTGTATTTTAAGAGTAATTGATCCCGCACGTCAATGCCCACATTCGGATTGAGAATAAACAGTAGATGGTCTAACGTTAAATTGAGGGGTCAAATGATGATGAAATTTTACAATTTTTGCTATCCATATAAAGCTGATGAAATAAGGAATACAATGAAACTGGAATCAAACGATTTAAACTTAAGATCAGCAAGAAATCCTTGTTTCAAAATCAGCAAAAATCCGAACCCAATTTGGGCAAAAATGAAGAACAATTCGAGTTAAATGATGAAATGAACTACCTAAATCTAATCTAAATAAAAATTTTTGCAAGATGAGTGGTCGATTCACACTACTAACCCGATTGACATGAATATTAGGCTCCAAATCGTGTCGATTGGAGTGTATTGGCTCGGTTTCTTCCTTGGCGTACGTTCGGCGTTCAAGGAGAGAATTCGATCGAATCAAGCAACGACCCTGCCTCAATCCGATCGGAATTGAGTCTAGGACGCAGGGGGATTGCGAAGAACTCAAGATATGCCTTCAAAATTGCTTAATTGCTTCACGATTAATCAAGAGTTAAGATTCAAAGAGGAAAGAACACCATTTTTGTAGAAGAAATCCCCGCGAAAATTGCGGACCATTCGATCTGATGAAGATCGGTTGGATGGCCACGATCGCGTGCTTAAGATGAGCCATGATCCCACGACGCGGGCCCACGTTCTCCCTTTCCTTTTGCTTGTCCGATCTTGATCAGAGCGTCTCGATGCGTCCACGTGTCGCCCCACGATCGCTAATAGCGCGATTAAGTGTTGAGCTTTCGATGTCACTTATGTCGCAATTCACGCACGTGTTGAAATGATGATCCGATGGACTGAGATCCATCGGATTAGCGTGCAATCTTTGGTCAGTTTTTGATCCAACGCATATCGCTCTGCCACGTGTCATGGGCCCACTAACCCGTGGGCCCATCACCTGCCAGCCCGAAGACTAGTCTCATGCCAAGTAGGTGCCACTCGGGCGTCCGCGTGGACTTGCGTGGCCCTGCCACGCATCCGTGCCACCTCCGCACCACGCAGGCGCTTGCGTGGGTCCGCGAGGCGCTGCCACGTGGCCTTGCATGCCATGTCGCATCCACGCAGGTCCCACACCGCGCCACATCAGCCCGCGGTTCCTGTGGGAAATTAACCCCCTTTTTGCCATTTTAAAGGAATTAAAATCGGTAAAAATCAAAATAAATTCCGGAGAAATCCAGAAAAATCCTGAAAATTTATAAATCAATATCTTTAAAAATATTAACTCCTTTTTACTTGAATTTTCTCCATTGGCTCACAAATTTATTTCTTTTTAATATTATGCCATCTAAAATAAATTAAAAGAAGAATATAAGGTTAATTCCAAATAAACTTAAATGAGCCTTATAAGAAATGTATTTCATTTCTTAATTACATTCAAAATGTATTTAAAATTAATTCTTCTAATCATCTACTAAAGTCAAAGTAAATCAAGGAAAGTAATTAATGTCTATTTATTTAACGTTGCAAAATATTAATCATCAATAAAGCACATAAGTAATCCTAAATTATGCATAAATATGGACTTCAGTAAAATGGCATATCAATGAAGAAAATTCATAAAAACTATGATAACATGCATCATAATCACATAAATTAAGCATAAAAATTAGTTAAATAAGATAAGAATTTAAGTTAAATATGCATGTTATCAATGAATACGTGAGATTAAATCATTTTTATAAAATGATTCGCTGACGAGTAGAAATGAGCCACGTACCCCCCTCCCCCGCCTTATGTGACGATCGACGATCGCAATTCAATCGCGCGATCAAACGCTCCATGTGCTGCCACATCACTTGCGCACATAAAAATGTAAAAATAGTCCCACTTGAAGAAAATGAAAGCATATGGGCGCGTGTATAACTAGAATGAAAATAAGGAGTCAGCAAAAATCCTTAATAGGGTGCTTTCTCCATATTTACACACGCGCGCACACACAGGTGCACACACTCGCACACGCGCGCACATGGACAAGTGTGTGACATGCGGCGACAAATGTCGCCACATGGCGCCGTCGTTTTCGTCCATGCCACATCAGCTGCCATGTCAACACACAATAAAAAAATATTTTTTTATTGAATTTAATTCAAAATAAATTGAATTCAATTCATAAAAAATTCAGAAAAATTCTAGAAAAATATCTAAAAATTATAAAATTCATAACTTTCAAAATACAAGTCCAAATTAATCCAAATTTATTTCATTGGATCAGAAATTAAATTATCTATCATTATAAAAGGTTAAATTATTTAAATAACAAGAGAATAAATTTTTATTTCAAAAATTTACTCATTTCTCTTAGAAATTAAAACTTAGAAAAATAAATGAGTATATAAAAAGTATTTTCTCATATTATTTAATATTAAAACTCAATAATAATCTCAAATATAGATGGGAATAATCTACTTTAAAATATACTCTTTAAAATGCATAATTATCCCTAAAATAGTGCATTTTGAGATTTTAACTTAAAATTGCATCAAATGATAGATATGCACTCAAAGTATGATAACATGCATAAAAATAGAATGTTTTATGCCTTAATTTGCATTAATAATCATATAATTACATGTTAAGATTGCATATTATCAAACATCTCCTTTTTTTGTTTTGCTGGCATGCCTTCAAGGAATCAAGTGATTCAAACTGCTTCCTCTTGTAACAGTTCTCTCCTTGTGTGCAAAGATACTCATGATCTCCTTTTAAGCTCTCTTAGTCTTACCTCAAATAGGCACTGGTACCACTTGAAGTAGAGCAGAGAAAGAGAGTGTACTCTGATGCCATCTTGACTAGGACTCGACGATGGATTGCAGCACCAACAACTATTTGGGGATGCTTGTATGTGCTTAGGTTTTCCATATATCTCTCTTTTGTTCTCAAAAAAATGCCCTTAGATAGCATTACAAAAGTTATTGGTTTGGACAGTAGGTGTCAATGAGTGGACTCACTTAAGGAAATAACTATAAATTACATGAGTAAGTTGTACCTCCGTAAAAGATGAAAAAAGGAACTGAGCTAGATAGAGAGTCAACCTTGACATTCTCATTCTATGCGTGTCAAGTTGAAGAAGTAGCTTCATTCTGATTTTTCTGGTTACATTCTTAAATCAAATGTGGTATGCTCTTTATGCTTACAACTTAAATGTAAGATCTACTAACAAAACATCTGCTATGCTTGAACTAAAGAACAAATGAAGATTTTTAAGAACTTGAACCTTTTTTTTAGGAGCCATTAAATTAGTCAAGTGGGTAAAAAATTTAACCGCATCAACAAAGAAGAAAGCTGAGGACTGAGATTGCTTGTCAGAAAGGCTTTATAAAATGAAGTTGGAGCAACACATTTGTATGATAAAATATTTAAAATTTCATAAATTTTGTGCAGATGTTCTTGGCATAATATAATATTTGTTCAAGTTGATGAGCTAGATAGTTTGATATTTCCATCACACTTTTTTCTTAGATTTTTAGGTTTCGTTGTTCTCCTCTACCAAATTCAATGTTTAGCATTTAAAAGTTAATAATTTTAAGAGCATCATATAATTGATTACAAATCCACAGGAACAATCATTCGAATGAATCTGAGTCTTGCATCTTGCAAAGATGCCTCTATAGAATATTCTAGTTCTAAGACCAGTTTTGGAAATTCTTTGATTGCGGGTTTACAGATAGTTGAAGATGGTTTCATTATTTCAAATAAAAACACAATTAAGTGGGGAATTTTTATATACAATGGCAGAGATTTATTCTTGAAAGTGTACCGACTTTTCTTTTGATGTGCTTTACCATTCCAATAGTTTTTTATTTTTTCATGCAAGGTAATTTGGGAGAAGTAGAAAAAACTTCATATTTGCTTCAGAAGAGGCTAAAGTGGGCTTTGGAGAGTGAGATCCACATGTAGCTTCTTCATTGAATAATCTGGTAATTGGATCTATTTTTTGCTTCTATTATGCATTAGTTGCAATATTTTCAATGTTGTGCTCTCGATTCCATTATTTCATTACATTACCATAAATGAGCATCATGGAAAAATATTACCAAATTATTCTAATGCAACATATATTGGCATGCATCACCATTACTACCGAGGAACAAGGATCCTTCATATACTAATGCATGTATATCATTTTAAGAGCTACTAAGTGGTTGATAACATGCTATATTAACATAATAAAACATGATTTTTGATGAATATTAAGGTATAAATGATTTCATTTCCATGCATGTTATCATACTTAAGTGTATTTTTCTATCATTCCATGAAAAAGTAATTATAATCTCAAAATACCTTAAATTGGGGTTAAATATGATGATTTAAGAGATAAATAATTAATAACCCATCTTTACTTGAGATTATAAATTTTTTTAAAGTGAAAATAATGAAAGAAAACGATTTATAAACATTTATTTATATTTTCTTAAGTTTAAAATCCTTAAAAATAAATGTGTTTTTGAAATTAAAATTAAAAACTCTCATTATTTATCAATTTTTATTTTTTAGAATGATAGATAATTAAATTTTGGATCAAATGAAAGAAATTTGGATTAATTTGGAGTTATATTTTAAAATTTATGAATTTTCTAATTTTTAGGATTTTTTTGGATTTTTCTGATTTATTTTACGATTTTTAATGATAAAAATACGATTTAAAAATGCAAAAAGGGTTTATATTTTCGCGCGAGACCCACGTGGATGCGACGTGGCACTCCGGGCCACGTGACAGCGCCACGCGGGCCCACGCGGCGCCTATGCGGCGCCTACGCGACGCGATATTATTTACATATATTATTTATATACTATATAAGGCATAATCTTCAGCCTTCCGTATATCGGAAGGGTATTCAACACCTTAAAAGCGTCGCCCGTTATAAACCTCTTTATGTTCTTTAATTTTTTCCGTGTGGGACTAAAGTCCCACACAGTCTTTTGACGCAGGTGACGTGGCCTCTCGCGACGCGCTGTGGATATCTATGCGTCGATCATGTGGTGCGCGGACCACCGATTGTGATCAAAATGCACGTGGCATTTTAAAGGCGTTATAACGGCTACGATTCGATCGCGTGAGTGAAATCCAGACCGTCGGATCGCGATCCAAGGAGCAAAATCGCGTGAGTTTTATAACGCATCTCATCAGATTGCATCCAGACCGTCGATCGAGATCTGACAGCCACGACTTATTTGAAACGGTCCACGATGGACCGTTCCATCATAATCGTTGATCATTTCGATAGGACGGTTACGATCAAGAACCCTATATAAAGAGATGTTCTTCAACGATTGTAAGCATTCGAGTTGGAATTCAATCTAATTGAGCTGTCTAGACACCTTCCTTCTTTTTTCTCTTGATTCCATTGTGTTCCTCTTCCATTTTTGCACCTCCGGAGCCTTTGAAGTCAAGATTTGGTGGAGAAACGAAGGAGAAATCGCCACTTGAACGTCACGACCGCGTTCTTCTTGTTTTCGGTGATTGAGAGGCTTAATCACGCTAATTTGATCGCAATCGTGGGTTAGTGGAAGCGGTTTTTGCTTCCTAATCTTCCAATTAGGTTTAATTTTTGTTTAGATTAGGATTTAGAATTTAATTTCTTCGAATTTTAGCTGAAATCGCGATTTTCACGTTCAAAAATTTCTCTCCACTTCAAATTTCGATTTCTCGACAAAATCAAGATCATTTTCGATGATTTTTGATTCCGTGGATTCGTTTTGAAGTTATCTTTCATAATATATCATTTTCCCCAATCTCTACCATCAATTTCTCGTCCGATTTGATCAATTTCAAAGATTACATCAAGAAATTCCTTATTTCCCTGTGGATTCGACCCTTATTTACCATTATACCCTTCAATTCGATACATTTTCATCAAATTGGTAAGTTTGGAATTATTTTTGACGCGATACCGCGTGAAATCGACGACCTCGCGGTCTCGTCTCGTCAGTGGTGAATAGGTGTTATAAAATATTTCATCTACACATTGTCATTATATTTTTTTAATAGAGTATCTGCATTGTCAATTCATTATTTTCATAGGTGACTTCATAGAGTATCTGCATTGAGGGTCACATAAATAAGGTCTATGGTGATTTTTGGAGAAAGAGTTTACTTAATTGATCTATATGAATCCTTGAATGGTAATTATACCTAATTGTCAATCATGTTTATTTATGTCATGGTTGTGTATGTGGTCCTTTGACTTGAGAAACCAAAGACATCTTGTGGATGGATGATTGTGTTTTGATTATGACTTACGAATCCCTAGCCATATGATATCTAAACCATCATATGTTGGATATGACATGAAGTCCACAAAGATGATTGTGTGATCAAGATGGGATAATCCACCCTCAGCATTTGAGGAGGTTGACTCAATGAATGAGATGTAATGAAATCCTTAGCCAAGGTATTAGAAATATCAGAGAAGGAGTTCCCAATGATTTCCTACACGCATCAATACTAACTTAAGTGACCGATTAGGGTTTGACAATTGACTATACCCTAAGTTATTCATGAGTCTCGCGGGGATGAAGGATTATATATACCTAGTAATCGATGATATAAAGGTTCCATAAGTGAGTTCTTACATACTTCATATCTCCTTGAGTACGTGGTGTAACTTGGCACCCAACGGGCTGGCAACTCAACCTACCAATTGGGTTAAATAGATCCTTGATTAATTAATCTATATGTTGATGTGGATGATTAATTAAAGTTGACTAATAAGGTGTTATTTAGTCTATAGAGTTATTTACTAGTGAGATATATGGACCTAGAGGGTCACACACTTAAGGTCTATGGATGTTAGTGAATATATACATAATTATGAGGGTTTTTATGAAAAATCTACATACCAAATGTCTATAAATAGGGGGAGAACAAACACAACTCAAGGTGCCTATACAAGCCTTGTAGTAATTCTCTCATTTCTTCTCTTTCTCTCTTGGTAAAGAGCTTTGAAGAGGAGATCCAACCATCCGGAGACCGTGTGGATATCGCTAGAGGCTAAACACTTGAATAGCTTCATGAACTCCTTCAACGAAACCTTGTAAGTACATTTTCTCATACATACTAGATGATAAGATCATATGTTCTTGGTGCCTCAATGATTTGAACACCCAATTCAATGTGTTCCGCTGCATTCAATGTTTTGATCAAAATTCTAATGGCTTATCAACCTAATAACCCAACACTTGGTTCCTAAGTATTTTGATTTTTCTTATTCAATGTATTTCATTGCAATCAATGTTTTAGTAAAAATTTTAAAAGCATATCAAGTATCATATCCCATCAGGAATGGCTTCTACCCAGAGAGATACATAATCCTTTGCAACCAAAATGTAATCATACCTATCAGAATTTAGAAAAGGTCCCATAAAATTGATACCCCATAGATCAAACATTTAAACCTCTAAATTTGTCTTATTGGGCACATGATCTCTCTTATCAATGTTAATGTCCGCTTGACACTTCAAACTCTTTAAATAAAAATCATGATAATATTTAAATAAATTTGGCCAAAAAAAAACAATTAGAGGACCTAAGATGTGTAATTTTATATTAGTAATGACCTCCACAAGGCGATGAATGACATGATTCTAATAATTTCTCTTGTTTTTCCTCTATAACACATATTCTTAATATTTGATCACATTTTAAGTTAAATACTTCCATTTCTTCCGAAAAAATAATGAGGTAGAATTTTGAATAAAAATCTCTCTTTGTAATTCTACTCAACAAAAATTTTACTAGCAACAAGATAGTTTACAATATGCACATACCATGGAGTGGATCTAACTTTCACTTCTATGGTGTGTTCATGAAGGAAAGAGTCTCTAATAGGTAGATATGATATATCATCCATAATATTTCTTGATGAATGGTCAACCATTAATTATCATTCCCTCTTTTATCTCTAATTTGATATCAAATGCTTGCACCAATATTATCTAACTAATTAGCCTAGATTTTGCACCTTTATTTTTCAAAAAAATTTCCAAATAGAATTATTGAAAAAACAATTATTTTAGTATCAAGCGATTAAGGCTTTTCTAATGCAAAAACTATAGTTAGTAATTCTTTTTTAGTTGAATAGTAATTTACATGAGCATCCACGAAAGTCTTAGGAGCATAATAGATGGCCACCATCTTCTTGATGATTCTTTGTCCTCAAACATCTCTAACCTCAAAGTCAAATGCATTTGGTAGAAAATGGGTTCTACTTCTCCAAATTTAAACTTATCATATAATTTTTTTGGTAAAATATTTACATTTGCACCCGGATACAACAAAGACCTTGAAAGTTTCATTCCACCAATATAGCATGTAATCAAATGTTAACCTTGACATTTTCCTTCTCCAGAATTTAATTCAAAATCATAGAACTAATATTTTCACCAAACTTAACTCTTGATGGCCTCTCATGAGGTGTACAAAGCTCTTTAACAAGTTGGAAAAATGAGAGATATATTGAATGACTTCTTCTAAATCAAATGGGGTCTCTTTTAAGTATTTAATGATTTTATTGTTAGGTCTAATCTCTATTAAGTGGACATAGTTATGTATTATTGTGGATTAGCTATCATTTAATCCCATTAAGTGATTCAATTATGTTTAATGTGGGGATTACCACATTCATTTATGTGTGTGGAGGTTAATTATGTGTAGAGGTAGTAAATCAGTCATTAGTCATTAATGGGCTGACTAATGACTGATTAGAGGCTTAAGCTTTCCTCATCTCTATAAATAGGAGGCCATAGTCCACTTGGATAACCTGATGCTCATAACCCTCAAGAGATAATCTCATTTCCTCTAGAGATCAGGAGGTTACATCAGGGATATTTATGAAGACTATTCTCCACTTCAGTAATCTACTTCGCATGAAGATTAATCCAGTGAATCCAGGTATGGGTTTAATTCCATTTTGTGAATCTGATTATTCTGATGAATCATGATGCATACTCGAAGTTCTAACATTTATTACTATGCTCAATAGGTTTGGAGGATTTCAGACTCTTTAGGGAAAATAATTGGAGGTTGGAAGTATCATGAGTGGCTCTTTATCACTTTTTTTTTCTAATTGTAACTTTTCTTCTCCTAAGTTTCCCTCTTCACTACTTAATTCCTCTTTCCTTTATCTTTCATTCTTCATATCCCATGGATCAGCTATTTGTTTCCCATTTCTCAATTTCTTTATAGCATAAACACCCTCACTATATTCATTGAAGAAAGATATTTCATTTGAATCAAGGGTAGATATACTGTGAGGATTAATAGAAGTTGAGTTAGAAGTTCACCTTTTTGTTTACCTTTAATGTTGTTTAAATTAGAGCTGACTTGATTTAACGTCTCCATCTTGAGTTGTTCCATCTATCTAGTCATTTACTTCATCTTCTCATTCATGTCATGCATGCCCTTTGAGCATTGCTCCATCTTATCTTGCATAACCTACAAGGTGTATTTGTTCAAAATTTTTGCACCTTAGGTTGGTGGTTATAAGGCTGAAAGTAAGGAATTTTCTAATATGATGGCAAAGGGTTTCTATTATAGGTCCCATTTATGTGCATGCTCCATTTGTGTAGGGAGGTTCTTAGTTTGTCATTTTCAACTCTTCATTCTCCATGTATTCTCCATCACCAAGATTTCTGTTATAAAGCGCAAAACAAGGAATATTTTTCAGTTTATAAATGTTAGAATTATTCTCCAAATTTTTTTATTTATTTTTCTCTTTTTCCTATACTAGACTCTATTTGACCTCTTTCTCATTAAATCCTTTTCAATCTTTAACTTTAGACCCTTAAAATGCAAGAATCCTCCTATTTTGGGCTGTACATTCCTACCATGGTGACTTAAACTCAAATGATGAATATCTTTTTCAGCCAATTTTTCAATTAATTCTTCTAACTCATCATCACATTTATCCATTATTGATCCAACACATATACCATCAACTCTATTCCTTTAATTTTCACTAAACCCTTCATTAAAAATATTCATCAATTGTCAATTATCAAATTCATAGTGGGGACATTTAATAGTTAAATCTTTAAGAACGTTTTCATGCTTCACATAATGATTCCTCCCCTTGCCTAAAAAGCTTGAATAGCTTGTCTACATGTTTTGGTTTTTCCTTATGAATAATTTTTTTTAGAAAGCATTCTTCTATTTAATCCATCTCACAAGTTTTAGCCCAATATTCCTTAACCAATTTGTGGCACTACCTCTCAAGGTTGGGGAAAAAATTTCATTTTTAATACTTCATGAGAAATTTTGGGTATACTGTATAAATAGATTTTGTCTTCTATTCTTTCAAGTAAATTTAAGAATATTTAATAGTCAAACCATGAAAATTAGGTAAAAAATAATCAAGACTACATCAATTTTGATGATCACATATTCTTCCAAGGGACACCTTGCTCCTCGTCCAGAGCGCTAATTGATGATCTCGATTTCAAGGTATTTCTAATCATCGTCTGAAATCAATTTTGTACAAAAATATTTATATTTTCATATGGTAGGTTTAAGTAAGGATCAAATCCTTAAAGAGCTAGGTATTAAGATTATAATATTCTAGAGAGAATAGATACTTGTATGGGGAAGATGGATGTGATGAAATTATGGAGAAATGCGGGGCATTGATATGATGGGTATGATATAAATCTTATGATATATATATATATCTGTGTGTGTGTGTATAAGGAAGAATAATAATGAGAAGAGAATGAAAATGATAAAATGGAGAGATAAGAAAGGTGAAAATCAGTTTTTGAGATAATGATGAGATATAGATGGATATAAAGATTTTTTTTTGATTAAATGATAAAAAAATAAAATTTAAAAAGGAAAATAGGTTCTAGATTATCCATGGATGAGATTTCTTTTTTAGATGTTGTTCATCGACTCATAGGTTTTAGACTTGATTCGACTCGTTCCTCTACTTGATCTTGCCTCTTTAAAAAGCTTTAAAAATCAAACAATGCAAAGTTTGGGCCAAAAACTCTCTTTTTATTTCCGATAGCAAAATACTAAGAGATAGCAAAAAACAAGTGAGGAGAGAGAAAGTGACAATTTTAGGTTTTTTAGGATTCGTGGACAGCTAAGGGTAGAGATCATCCACCCTTGATGACCCCTTAGCTTCATCCTAATTAAAGGTAATGGGGCCCCATCAAGGACATAAGGTTAACTCCTTCAGGGGAGAGCATCAAACCCCCACTTCCTAATAAAGTATAAACACTTCCTTTAAATTGGCTTGGGCACCACTTTCAAAAGTGGCAACCTTCTCTTTTCAAAACGAGATGGGTGATGAAACAATTTTGTGCGGTCATTCAAAGCACACTTCCTCGTGTCAACTTTTTTTTCAAACTCGCTATTTTTATGATTGAATTTGGAATTAATTAGAATAATGGTGAGTAAAGGTTGAATCCACAAAGAATTAGGGAAGTTTTTAGGATATATTCAAATTTTGATCAAATCAAACAATAGATTGACATAAGAAATTAGGGAAATTGATATTTTCATAAAGAAAACTCTAAGACAAATCCACAGAATCAAAAATAGATCAATTTGTATTAGTATTTACAAAGAAATCAAGGAGAGAAATCAAGAGAGAAAATTTGATCACAAAGAGAGAGAAAATGATAAAATTTTGTAAAATTAAAGTAGTCTACTAATTAAAAAAAATCTAATGGTATATGAAAAGGTATTAGGAGGATAACACGTAATTTGACCCAAAATTGCGCTTGAAATGATCCAATTAATCACTATATCATGGCTTTTCATTCCACGTTTCGAAAAACAAAATTCAAAGTTCAAACTGCAAAGTCTTCCTATTCTATCCACAAAATCTTGATTTCAAACACTCTTTAGACAGAGACATGAGTCTAGAAAAAGGAAGAAAGCAAGAAATTCAAGGATTGTGTTCTCCAAAAGATTCTATCTATCAAAACTCCAAGAATACCTTACACCGTCAAAGAGAGAGAGTATAAAGAGGCAAAAATTGGACGCGGTCGTTGAATTTGACGATTGATCTTTGATCAACGGCTTAGATGAAACTCCAAGATGTAAATCATCACTATTAAGTCCCTTCCATTTGATCAAAGATGAAGCGCTAAGATTTCACCACGTCGTGCAAAAAGAAGTGTCATGTAATGATTGTAGTTTGATCTTCGTCAAGCTCTCAAGATGCAGCCATGCGTCCCTAGAAGTCTATCAGTGATGTTGAATCCTGGTCGTTATAACTCTCGTGATGGACCGCCAAGATTCATAAAAAATGCTAAGATGAATTGTCACCCAATGACAGATGACCACAGACCCCCTCCATTTCAGTGAAAATAGAGGGCCGCGATTAGATTGCGAGATCACACGCTCCAAGATGCGCAATGTAGGGATGGCCAAAGTGATGGGTTTTGAGGTCAATAAGCTTTCTGAATTTTTTATCAAAACATCAAATGTATCGAAATACATTGAATCAGATATTCAAAACCTTGAGGCACTAAGAACATATGATCCTCTCATCTAATATGTATGAGAAAACATACTTACACAACCATGAAATTAATTAACCTAATTGACAGTCTGGTATACTTATCATTCAAGGATTCATACAAATCAATTCAATGAACTATTTATATAAAGAGCACCCACTACCTATCCATAATGTCTCCACACTTATAGCTACAGGATCAACCATATGCATCATATGAGTTGGATCATATAATGCTATTCTTTTTAGATAATTTAATATCCCTCCTGAATATCCCACGAGCAAGAATGTTTAGAATATATGTTTAAGGACTAGTGATCACTGTATTAGGATCTCATCATAATTCGCTTAGTCCTTGCATATGCTCTTGGATTTCATTGTAAACATCACACAAAAATGATACTGAATAAATTTTGTTTCAATGAACATAAACAAGATACATGGAAGTGTGATTGGCTTATAGACCACATAATATCCACCACAAAGATCGATCAGAACTTGAACAACCGAAGCGGACCAGGATCATCTGTCCCTCGAAATGGCCCTTTCATGGTCTTGGTCCAATCTAGACACAAATTTGGTCTTCAATAGAGTTAAAAAAAATGCCTTGCCTGAGCTCATACCCTCGTCCTGAACTTGCGCCGTAGAAATTTTGTCAGTTTCTCGTCTCCTCGTGGTGACCCTACTCATATGTATTGGTCTCGTTGTCCTAGAGATTCCTCGCAGTGGTCGTCTTGATTTTCTCATCTCGTGCAAGTTACTTCGCACCCTAGTGATTTGATCTACATCCTGGTGACTTAGCACTACTCTTGGGGCTTGGTTGATTTGCGCTCTTGTGGTCTATGATCTGCTCATCTCATCTTGGTGACATCGCAGCCTAGTGATTCTATCTGCATCATGGTGACCTTGGTAACATAGTCTTGACTAAGAAATTTGACATCAGCCCAACAGATTGAGATCAGGTTGGTCGTGTAGTCCGTTAAGAGTCCTACTATTTGTCTATCTCTTTATCTCTCTATATATATTCCTCTCTTTCTCGATTCCATTGATCCACCAGCTAGAAAAAACTCAGATATCTATATGTTGATATCATGAGAAAGAAAGGTGAAATAGAACCTCATAAGGGGCAAAGCTAAAATGGCATCTGGAAGAAAGTGGCGGGTCTGAGTTTTGGATGATTGTATTGGATGTCAGATATTAGACTTATGAAAAATTAAGGATCATTCAAAAATGAAGGATGAATGAGGGATATCAGAGTACTCTATCCAACATCTATCATCCAAGACGAATATCGAATACCAGGTATCTCCTTAATCCACCAGCCAGATGACAAAATCAGCATCTAATACATGCATTGATATATTCATCAGCAATTTGATATATCCTTTATCCACCACTTTGACATATTCATCAGCATCTGATACCAAGAGGGTTAAACCCTATTTCGGAGAGACAGATGAGAGATAGGCATAGTAGGCGAGTTAGAGAGAGGGAGACAATATGTCAAAGTGGGACAGCATATTATAAGAACAAGTTTATTTTTTATTTACTTGTTTTAATCGAGTTATGATAGCTGCAAGTTTGTTTCTGATTCAAGTGTTTGATTTAAGTAATTGTACTTGCAACTTTGTTTTCTTATTGAAGTGTTATGACCACCGACGATTAGAGATAGGCTTTGGTGTTTCATTAGAGGTAGATTGGAGATTTGATTTGAGGTGGATTAGAGTTTTGATTATAGTTAGCTTTGAGATATGATTATTATTTAATGTAGTTTTATTCATTATTGACGTAAAGGGAAGTTGTAACTGAATCGTGACTGGGACCGTCTACCCTACTCAAGGAGACCAAAATTAAGACTGAATCAAATCATGATCGAGGTTGATCGAGACAGAGACCGAATTACAATCTAGAGCGAGTATCGTGCCAAAAATTGGACCATGACTGGGACCGTACAACCCTAGTGCCATGTCACCTGCATAAAAAATAGAGAGATAGTCCAAAATAGAAAAATCAAGGTAAACGTCGCATATAAATAAATACACGATCATTAGTGGTTAGCCGATGCCCTTAAAGGGTGCTTTAACCACTAATGACATACACACATGTGCTCAACGGGCACACCACATGGGGCACGCATATGCCGCGAAGCGGTGACATGCAAGTGCACTTGCCATGTCATCCGCCACATTAGCACAAACATAAAAACCAAAATTTTAATGTTTCAATTAAAAGAAATTCAAAATAAATATACAAAAATCAAAGAAATACCAAGAAAATTCCTTAAAATTATAAAAATTATAACTTTCAAAGTGCAACTCCTTTTTAATAATTTTTTTTATCAAAAAATAAATAATCTATCATTCTAAAATTTTAAATTTAAGAAATAACATGACAATAAATTTTTAACTAAAAAATATACTCATTTTCTTTGAAAATGGAAAGCTTAGAAAAATAAATTAGTGTAAGTAAAGTGTTTTCTCTTATTATTTTGCATTTAAAACTCAATTATAATCTCAAATTTAAAATGAGAATAATCTACTCTAAAAATATCAACTTTTAATTATGTATGATTATCCCTCAAACCTATATATTTTTGCAATTATAGTCTTAAATTACATAGAATGATGAATATGCATTCAAAGTAGGATAACATGCATAGGAATGGAATCATTTAAGCCTTGATTTGCATTAATAATTATGTAATTATAAGTATAAGTTGCATGTTACCATCCTAAAAAGGTTGTCACCTCCTTTTAAATAGGGTCTACTCTTATTAAAATGAGCCCTTAAAAAGGGCTTAATTCTCTTTTAAATAGTATAAGATTCTATTTAAAAATGATTAATCAAAGGTTCATCCAACTTTCCTAAAAATTAAGGAAGTTAACCAAATTTGACTTCGTAAAATGCAAATCTTCATATATTTAGGATGATTTATATAATAATCTATCAATTTTTAGGGCAATTCAGATTCAACCAATCTTACTAATGGAGAATATTCTCAAAACATGAACACAAGGGTTCCAAGTGAACCTATACTCCTCCTTACTCATGAGTTTGAGAAATTATCCATTCATTAAATGGATGAAGAAGACCTCTCTAAATAATTGAAAGAGAGTGTAGATCTTAAGGGAATTATCTTCCCTCTTCCTCCTATTATACACTGATCTAAAGATTGACTTGGTCAAAAGAAAGTAAATCATTATCCTTAGATACTTAGAATCCCTTGAATGGGCCAAGTCAACCACCCTTACCTTGATATAGGTTCCTTAATTTCCAAACCATATCCACTATATCATAGGTACCTTGTATAGTTATAAGTAATGATCTCAAGGAAAACTAATAGGAACATCTTTGTTATTAAATTCCTACTTTCTTTGAAAACCACCCTTAGTTAGAATTTTAAGAGAGATCTATATATTAATTACATATGGAAAACATGATCTTCTTGTTTTACCTCAAGAAAATTCCCAGCTAAGTCATCGGTTATCACGAGATCGATGAAGACTATTTCCATTTGGATATCACCTCTAAGACTGAGGAAGACAACAGGAACATGATCTACTTGAGATGACCATTAGGACAACTTCGTCAAAACTATTCACAGTTTTCTACAGAGTTATGAAGACAATCAGCTTAAGGGAAATTCATACTGAAGAAAAGAAATTCCAAATGGAAGGAAAGAAATCCGTCAACACTATCCTCGCCCGTCTCAGCATTCTCTCCTTTGAAACGACATCTTCCAACTGAGGAAGGAGATAACCTATATCATCTCACCATCATACAAGCAGTGACATTATCTCCACAGTGTTACAACTACAAAAAAATTGTCATCAGTTTTAGAATATGAGACGCACTTAAGTCCTTCTGATGTGGAATAGAAAAGAAGCAAGAAGAAGCATCCACGAAAAGGGTGCAGCAACCATCCCAACCATCAAAATCTCTCAAGAAGTTGAAGTTCATTCCACAGTTCACCCTACTACGAGACGGATAACGTGAATATATGGGAAATCATCCAGGCATGACTGAGTTAACACCATCCGGATGGGCGATGATTGCAAACCATCGGGAAATCCAGTTTGATTCACGTGCTCTCCTCTGTTGTTGTAGAACAGGGAATAATCACGAAGAACTCCCAGACGATATACCATTACTCCCTCTAATTAAACATGAGGAATTCACGGTCTTGAAGACTATGACGACGATTACGACCCGATTGAATTCTTATGAAGATCGGCAATTAAAGAAGCAGTTTTCCGGAAATTCGACGCAACGGAAGTGGAAAGAATTTCATTGTCCGAGCTGGCAGAAATCGTGCAAGCGTTCTCCAGCTCTCAGTCCAAGTCTGACTCGGATATCGCGATAGTTACCACACGCACTGGCGTTTCTCTACGTCACCACCATCTCCCTACAAACCGAACGACGGGACATCCTCAAGCACAACTAATTCTAAAGGAGCGAGCCGCAAAGATTGAAACACCTTCACACCAATCTTCACGCGTCCCGCCAACGAGACGTCAGCATTCGTGGGTCAACTTAAAAAGGAAATCGTCGTCAATGTCAACCGTCATCTTCTCATTCCCTCGTCGCGTGAGCGCCAAAAGACGCCAATCCGAATCAACCGGAGCGACGCAACGTCCCGTCTTAATTCCGTTTCTCTCTACTTCTATAAAAGCAAACTTGTAAGAAAGAGAGGTAGATGTTGTTTTTGATAAAATTTGGTTACCTTTGGCTACGTTTACCCCTTTGTGTTCATCGTTCCTCCCAGTATCTCCTCCATTCCCCTTCCGCAAACCTCTCTCCGAGTTCTATCCTCCTATCTTTTCTCCCCCCATTTCTGTCCTCTTTCATCCACTTCAAGTCCGCCGCAAATCGAGAACGATCTGGATCATTCGCGAAACCTGATGGCATCACTTCCCGTCCAATTCCAGGTATTTGTCCTCTCCCATTTAGTGTTAATGGTTCGTATATGATATCAGAAGTCCAACTTAGATATCCTAATCCCATCTATTCTGTTCCTTATAACCCCTATCCGAAACCACAAAAGATATTCCCGATAACACTCACCTCCACCCAACATACCCTTCATATTGATCTTCCTCTTCATATTATAAGTTAATATCCTACCCGATTTCCCCCTCATCGCCATTCAATATTACCGTTAATATTATTCACTCATCCTCTTCCTCATATGCTCACTATTATATCATTTTATATCTCTTACTCTCTATCATTTCATAATTAATATTATCCATCCTCCATAATCATCTGTCATTCTCTTCTCATCTCATAAATTATCTAATATTCTATTCATTACTTTATCCATTCTTAAATATCTTCTCACTCACTTAAGCGTATTATTCCCTTCCTTTATTAACTCACCTATGTCTTAATCCTCAGAAAATATATCCTAAATATCTTCTACAATCATCATCCTTCTCATCTATTCATTAACCCATATTATTAATCATTCATAGTGATACCATTCATAGGTCCTTCATTCATTTTTAGGATTATTTCTTAACTATATCATCATCTTCATACACATTATCATTTCTGAAATTATCCTACATCACTTACCCTTCATAAGATCCTATTAACCTCATTTGACCACCACTGACTTCATGGAAATAGGGTTGAAGAGTTCATTTTCAACCCTATTTCCATGTTCTTCAATATATGTACCTATGTCTATGCATCCAAAAAACTCATAAAAGTGAGAGAATTCAATCGCTTGACTTTTGAGAAGTCTAGTGGGGTTATTCTCATAATATAGACAAAATGTAGTTAATGATACATGCTAGGGCAAGTTTTTAGTTATACCCAATTCAGTCATTAATAAATGAATATTCCTATTATTAGGTTCTTAATAAGCACCTAAATATGGTATCTGCTCACTCAAATTTATGTCCAAAATTTTTTTATATGACAATCCCATGTAGAAAGAGTTGGAGCAGCCTCCTAACTATGTTAATTAGGGGGAGTATTACAAAGTTTGTAAGCTCAATTGAGAAAACTATGATCTCAAGAAAAGTCCATAGGATCAGCTTGAGAATTTTGTCAAATTGATACATATTTTGGTTTGAAGTGTTTCTTTGTGGATCCTTACATATTCATCAAGCCCATTAATAGTAGATGCATTTTTCTAGAACCATATGATGATGATGTTTTATAAATAAAAAGAAAATTTTATGACATTGCTAAAAATTAAAAAATTATCTTCAAACTCGCCTTTTTTCTTAATGATATGGAAACCAAACTATGTCTTAAGTCTTGAGTTTGCTTATTTATTTCTGGGTAATATCCTAGCTCAAATATGACATGCACTTGCTTCAAAAGACTACACTTTTGGCTTACATGCCAAAACGACCACTAGTTGACTCAGGGACAAATTTTTGGCATATTGATTCACTACTCTTCGATAATTTGAATAAGTATGAGAGACTGATTTTCAAGTTCATGTATTTTAAATTGACTTTTCTGCATATTACTTTCATTGTTTGGTTATTGAGCCAAATTATGTGAGAAACTAGATATGTTACTGAGGTAGCCCAAGATGGTTTTCAAAATTCCAGAAAGCCCAGTATGAGTGTTATAGCTCAGCCCACAATTTCCACATGTGAGGCCCAATTAGAGCTTAATGGGTCAGTTGAGAATCTCTAGCAGCTGACAATAACTGTAAAAGATCACCCAGAGACACACAAATATTCTATCTCAGAGTCTACAGTTCCTAGAACCTGCAGATGATCTATGTTCAAGCCTCTTAGAGCCTAGGAGTTCCTTTTTTCTTTTGTCAATTCTATTATTGACACATGCATGATGTCATAGTTATATTTTCAAGACTTTTGTGTTGTCTTTTCATGGGTCAAATCACTTGGACGACCCTCCACTTTTTAAGGCCTAAGTAAGGCCCCCATTATAACACTTGAAAACACAATTGAAGTTATCCTTTTTTTATGAGAACTTTGCTTTCTCCCCGCTAAGTGTTGTCCATGTTTGAGAGTGCTCATGTGCTTGTGGATTCAAGTACACCCCCTTGTGGATTCAAGGGTTGAAGAGGTTAGTTCTGTGGATTCAACCACTAACTCTTCTCGAAGGGCAAGGCTTGTGGATTCAAGCCACTATTTTTTTATTTTTCCTACGCATAAGGCTACGCCAGTTCCTTAGATTGATGTGGTTAGAGTTCTTTCCTATGTCAAAATATTAAAAATATAAAGGAAGAAAATATAAACAACATGGTTATTTGAGTTTTGAGGTTAATTTTTATGTAGGTTATGCTGATCATTGTATTGATCAAAAGTCTACTTTTAGATATTTAACATGAATCGGATGTAAGTTTGTTTCCTATTTGTCTAAGAAGAAAAATGTGGATTCTAGATCCAGTGCAAAGGCAAAGTAATTATACATAAATCTCAAGGGCAACACATCCCAAGGGACACTTATTCGAGAAGAAGAAAAAACTCATAAGTCAAAATATACCTATCAAATCTATTACATGATTGCCTATCTTTAAGCCTTAGATAAAAGAGAAAGTAAAACTCAAGATTTAAAATAGAATTAAAAAGAAAATAAGAAAATAAACTAGAGAAATAAACTATAATAATAGATAGTTCTCAAGTCCAAGCTTTGAAGTTGACATGCCAATGTCAGCCCTTTTGATGGTGGGGTTATGGTGCTTACCCCCGTTCCCCACCAATCCTCCCTACTTGAAGAACTCAACTCGGATGAGTAAGCGAGAGAAAATAGGACCATAGGTTAGGGGAAGAAATGATGGTATAGCACTGATCGTAGTGGAAGGTAGAGAGGCAAGACTAGGGTTGGCTGAGGGTGAAGTGGTTTTTGGGCTTTCAAAAGTGAGGTGATCATCGGATGGTTAACAAAGGCATAGTAGCATGGCTCATGTTGTGGTCAAGTCCTCTGATGGTGGGCACATTTATTTCTTGAATTTTGGTTATTAAACCTTATGCATATACCTCTTATTAACCTACTTATTTTTAGGGCTCTCTCTCCCTTGAAGCCTTAGACAATCATCATGCCTTAATTATTCCTCTCACATGAATAAACAAGGGAGTATTTTCTGTTTGACCAAATAAAAACACCACCCAAGCAAAAGGGTAGTTGAACACCATATCCCAAATCATATGAATAACAAACTCCATGGAGTGGTATATGCCAAGGGCATTTTTTTGACAAAGAACTAGAAGGCTCCTTACCCTTGACAATCATTTTAGGGTTCAGGCTCTAAGACTCAAATTTTTTTAGGGTTTAGGGGTGAGCAAGTGATGATGGGAGGGATGTCGTTCACTCGCCAAATTGTCAACTAGTTCCAAAAATGCCCTATTTTGTGCCATAAGCACAGCTAAAAAAAAAAAAGGTTGCTTTTTTAGTGGCAAAGGCATTACTATGAATAAATTTAGACAGAATAAATATTTCTAATGAAATTAAAAATGTTTACTTCACCATGCCCATAATGAAGATTTGTTTGGCCCAAAAGTTGAAACCCAAAAATAAATAAAAAATTAGAACAAATAATGGCAAAAACATATTCGGTGCTAGAGTTCACAGACTATACTTCATTTTTTGAAAGTTACAAAAAAGAAGATCAACCGAAAATGGTGATCAACCAGTACAAGTACCCTCCTGTTCCCACTCGAGATGTCGACATCTTTAGACTGCTCAAGCCTGAGCACACTTGACCGTGGAAATCTTCTCACCCGAGCATCCCTCTTCCCGGCGAGTCACCCATCCCTGCACTGCCCAATCCTGACGGTGTTTATCTCTAGAATTCTTCTCGCCGTGTGCCTCGCTTCCCAGAAGGTCCGCCACCCATTTCTCCATTTCCCAAGCCTAAGCATACCCATCTCTCCATCTCTATACCCTGGTGTCCTTGTCCTACTCAAAAGGGACGACAAACTACATCTTCCATCATTATGCATGTTTTTGTTGCTCATAACGACATCATCAACATCAAAATACCATCAACACAAGTGAGCTCTCACACACACACAAATTGGGTCACTGATTAGATGAGAATCATTCGCAAACCAAAAAAATCACACTAAACATATCTTTACATAAACCATAAAAATGCAACATCAAACACACACTCTGTCCCTTTATCCAGAATTTTAAAACTGGAATCTACTCGGCCGGCTCCTGATCATCCTAGCTCCTCCAAAGCTCTCTCCATAATATACTCTTCGAGTGTTCCGAACTGCCAAGCAAGCAATCACAAACACGATGACCAAAAGCACGATCATCACAACATTGATGATCGCCAACCTCCTCCAACTCCACTTCAATGTTTGCAGTACACTTGCCCTGCAAGAATCACACTCGTAGCAGAGGTTTGCCTGGTCATTGCTCCACCTCCGACAATCGATATCTGATGCCGACACCGTGGTGGGGTTGCTGTTCCAGATCGTCTCATTCACATACTCGAACCCACACTCAGTAGGTGGCTTGCAACATCCTGACTGAAGATCACCATCATCATTATAAACATCATCAACATCATCATCGTTTTGATGATTGCTAACATTATTATGATCATGGTCATAATCATCATTGTGGTCATCCTCACCAATGTGATTATGATTTTCTTATCCAGTAGATCATATGAAGCTACCTAATTTGACGCCGATTACGTCCATCCAATTTAAAAACACTAACCATCTTTTAAAAAATGCTTATCATAGTTATGATGTAATAATTTATAGCACTAAGAACCGTCATCGACATTATCACCATCAAAATCATGAGTATCTTGTCCTCTAGGTCATATATAGCTACCCTAATTCAACGTCAATTGTGTCCGCCCAATTTTAAAAAGACAAACTACTAGAAAATTAAACATGCAGACTCAAATCTTTATTATTGTTCCCGTACGTCAAAAGCATTGATTATCATCCTGGATGAAGACATTGGTTCATGATTCGTTATTTTCTAATCCCGAAAACAAAATTTAGCTGCCGCAAATCAACTTCAATGCAGTTCACATAATTTGTAACACCCTAGCACATGCAAATAAAACAGGACAAATCAACTACCCAATTCACCTCATTCTTCTCGTTTCTAATCGATTATTTCACATCCTAAAAGAATTAAAATCACGTCGTAAATTAAGACCAATTAATTTACCTCAACGGGGGAGAGTTTCCGGCGGTAAAACATCTCCGCCGGCTCCGGCGAAATCGTCGTCGGAGAAGAACCGAACGCATATAAACGGCGGATCTTACTACAAGTTTTCGTGTCCTCCAAACAGGACCTAATTGTCTCCCAGTACCTAGAATTCGTGACGCGATCCCTAAGCCAGCCAGAATAATCCGAAAGATCGTACTCCAGAAATGCCCTTCCAGGAACCTCCCTCCCCTCTCCTTTATCCGTAACAGCGAAGGCGAAGATCGTAAATCCGGTCAAGGCAATGATCACGAGGAACGTGAGGAAGAGGTAGAGATTGAGGAGCCAGGGGATGTGGCAGCAAGATCCGGCGAATCCTGCGAGGGAAATCACGAGGAGAGCTACTCCGATGATGATGATCGGCCACTGGAGGAACTTGACGCAGTCGGTGCTAGCTCGTGTGGTCAGCCAGATCCCTCCTCCTAGTATCACGATCGCGATCACGAACGTTAAAAAGTTAACCGCTCCGACGACAGTGTTCGCCGCCTTCGCCATATCTGTAAGTCTCTCTCCCTCTCGATTTCTCTTTCTTTCTGTCAACCCCAAAATCCTACTGCTTATCTCTTTGAGAGTCGTTGTGTTGTCGATGGCTCGTTGAATTTCCGAGGATTGACGGTTAGACTCTGGAGGGAAGAAAGAGGATCGTTGGTCGGGGCTATCGACGGGCCCATTAGGGGTTCTCAATAATTGTCTTGTGGGACCCCGTATGGGCCAGGCCCAGCAAAATGCGGCTTTTTCTAGGCTGCAGCTACCGAGTAAGTACTGGGAAAAGGGACTGCGGGCCACACAATGAGCCGTCGTGAGAAGAAGATTCCTATCCGTTAAGGTTTCCGATCAAAAACTGTGCCACCCTTTGAAACTGCGGGAAAGTTACCTCTGCGCGGCACGTGTCTCGTCCGACAAATTTACTCCATACAGGACCGTCAATAACCAGACCCCGTCATGGCTAAATGGGCCTGTTTTCGGAGCGAAGAGGAGGAGACTACTGCTGCCATGTGCCGGCCCAGAGGCGACGTGGCCTCTCCCTTGCTCAAGTTCCCGACTTCCCGCCACGTTTCGTTTCTCGCATCGTAAGACTTAACAGACTCTACCATCGCGAACTCCCCGTCGCCCTGCAAATTTGTCCCCGACGACTCGCTCTTGTTCGATCGAGATGGGATCTGAAACGTTCCTGGAAGTTGTCCTCGCCATTCTGCTCCCGCCGGTGGGAGTCTTCCTCAGATACGGCTGCGGGGTGAGCTTCCGCCGCGCATCTTCTTTTTCATCTTTTTCCCTCTGCAATTTGATAATTTGATCGTCCCTCAGGCGGAGTTCTGGATTGATCTGCTGCTCACTATTCTCGGATACATCCCGGGGATTATCTACGCACTTTACGTGCTCGTTGGATAGATCTGAGAACCGAGATCAATCGCCGTTCAAACGTCTGCTCCGTTAGATATCTTGTTTCCTGGAGATTCATCCGCATGTGTCGTTCCGTTAGGTTTTATATGTAGATTTGCGCACGTGACACGTCACGCGCGGTCGTTTAAAACTCAGCGATGAAGCCATTAGAACGCATTCACCTGTTCTCGTTATTTCATAACGGTGGTCGTCTCCAAGTGTTTCTTTCCAGAGTTCATGTTAAAGCAGTAACGAGATGATGCATAGCTGACGAGGATGATGAAGGAGCGAAAATCAAGTTATATTTCCAGATGCCAAGGTTTTTCCTAATGTAAATTACAATGCGCAACCTTCAACATGAACTAAAACAGCTCGTTTTCTCCTCTTCTTCCATTGAACTTACAAAGATCATGGATTATAACATGTAGAAGGCAGAGAAAAAGCTGGAGAATCTCGTCTACTTCTGGCCTTTCTTCCAGAAGAGCTTCCTCAGACCAGTTGTGCTCTTCCTCTGCGGAGATCCCTCTGCATCATCGTCCTCCTCCTCCTCATAAGGGGGATTCATCAATTTTCCCTCGTCGGCAGAAAGAATAGCCGTCGCTGCCTCCGCAGCCTTCCTCCATTGCTCTGACTGGATCTTCACTCTCCTCAGCTCCGCCTCCATCGCCTGGTTCTTTACCTTTAAACCGATTTTCTCTTCTTCATCTTCCCTACTCTCCAATTCCTCTTTCACTCTTCTTAGCTCCTCATCCTTCTCAATCAAAGCTCGTCTAAGCTCCCCCTCTTTCAGCTCAGCCTCAGCCTTAACTCTCTCTGCAAATTCGCCCACGGATTGAACCTCCAGAGCGCTCAAAATTTTACCCTCCAAGACAACCTTTTCTGCATTTTCAAGCAACCTCTGATGGTCAGCTTCATTCACCTCAACCTTCAGCTTAAGCTTTTGGATTTCGTTAATGGCAGCCGAGAGCACCGAAGAGTCAAGAGAGCTCTGTCTCTGGACAGCATCAAGTTCAGACTGCCATGCTCTGTCTCTCTCTAGAGACAGCTTCCTGAGTTCTTGGATTCTCTCGTCTTCTGAAGCAGAAAGTTCCAGCAATTCACGATGTTTCTCATCCAGCTTGGAAGCCATTGCTAAGTACTGTTTCTTAGCTTCTTCCGCTTCCTGAAGGGCTCTCCTTCTGGAGGATTCTACAGCGCTAAGGGTTTCTTTAGTCTTCTTCAGCTCCTGTTGGGCTTGCAGTAGCTGGGACTCCAAGTCCGAAGCCCTAGAAACCCGCTTCCCTTGGATCTGTTCAAAGAAGAAGTCAACGGCGGGTTCAAGTCCAAACGTAGACTTTCTGTGGCTAACCTCAGATGCTGGGCTTTTGGGCGATCGTAGGGCAGCGGGCTTGGGGCTGCCTTCGGGTGGGGTTCTCGATATCGGGCCCGAGACGGGTACACCAGGTTTGGGCAGGCGCGTAGACCGCGGGGTAGCAGGAGAAGTCTTCTGGGTCACGTCCGTTGACCCGCTTCTACAACAGAAATGGCAGACTTTAGGGTTTATCGGTGGAAAACTGACGCAGGAGTGGAAACGAAGGGAATAGACAGAAAGTAGAAGATTCCCCAATCCGGAAAGACTTGAATTCATCCGAAACTGATCGTCTTGTCGAGGGAGTAAAAGACGTATTCCAAATCCACAGAATCTTACAGTAGAAGGCAAACTCTTGAGAGAGAGAGAGAGAGAGAAAATGTACCTGGATTTGGAATGCAGCATCTTATCCGTTTGTCTTAGAAATCTTCCGAGAAACCGTTCTTCCTGTTTAACATTCAAATCGAAGGATCAACAAAAAAGACCGCGAAATAAAAATTTCAGATCAACGAAACACCTTGATAATGAAGCCAGAACAAGAAAGAAGCCAAAGCTATGAACAAAACAGATGGGGATGCCAGTACCCTGAGAAGGAGGGTGGTCGTACAGCGAAGAAAAGAAAGCGACGCTGTAACAGCTCTAGCAAAAATAATAGACGCATATAATAATCAACTAAAAGAAACAGTGAGCTTTTTCTCCCGCACAGAGATTGAACAAAGACATGGGAGATCAAACCCACGGTTCGGTCTCATTAATTCTCCGTCGTTTTCCAATGAACAGTATCCTGCCCCGATTTTTTTTCCGGGTTCCGAACAGGTAAAAGCATTTGTTTACTAATGGATCCGATCATCTAGAAAAAAAAACTCGAGAACCGCCGACAGGGCATTTCAGAAAGCCAGAAACAGCGCGGCGAAGATCGGTCGTCGTTCTCTTCTATGACGAAAGGAGAAAACACAGAAGAAGAGGTGATGATCGTCTAATTCATTCGACTGCATTGTGCATCGGCGATTTCAAATGTCGACGAGTAAAGAAGAAGAAGAAGAAGAATAATAAGAAGATCGAGTGGCAGAAACAGAAAAAAGAGTCCACGAGTAGGAGTGAGATGAATAGAAAATCGCGTGCCCAGAAGCACCGAGCGTTCCTTTTGAGACAGAAATGTATACCTATACTGGCGCACGATAAGAGAACTTGATAACGAGAAACTATCGTCGTCTCTCTTCTCGAGCGGGTTGCTTCTTCCCGCGTCTTCCGAGTCTAGAGAGAGATTATATATACACTGGCAGAGAGAAAGAAAAAGAAGCTTTGAGATTAGCTTTAGGGCTCTAATAATTTGAGAGAAGATATGCTTTTGGCGTTGGGATTTGACCAATATTCTTCTTGAAATGTAGGTATAATCTAATACAGAAATTTTCAAGGGGCTTTTGAATAAACAAAAGTTAGAAGACTCTGCCGAGTGTCTACGTCCACGACTCCACGTCGGCGCCGGCGGTTTCTCCCTTCAATGCGGCTTACCTGCTCAGTGATTTGTGGGACAATTATGAGGAGCCTCGTAGACAGGGCCTGATTCAGGTTAGCTTCATTAGTAGGTCCACGCTAATGGGCCTGTTTGGCCTCTTTTGACGTTACTTGCATCGACTATGATTCGCCCAAGATGGGAAGGTAGAGGGGCGAAAGGGTTCAGGGGTATGACAAATGATGATGATGGGTGTGGCATGAAACCTTAATCTTGAGTCTCCTTCATTGTTTTGTATCTCGCTTAGAGGAGAATTGGGCCTCTGCTTGTTGTTTGGCAAGGGGCAAGGTTGGAGAGTCGGATCTAAGCCTCTCCAAATAAAAACAAAAAAATAAAATTCAAGATCGATGATAATAGCCATGCACGTCGAATGACCAAGGAATGCCGCTTCGAGAGGGGCATCGTACATGCCCGTGCTTGTGCACATGAACCCCCCAACCCAAATGGGCAATCGTGTGAGTAAGAAGGTGGAGTTGAATCAGTTTTACTATCTCTTCCGATTTTTGAACAAGTTTTATATGCTCCTTGATTCAGAGACTCTTACATGACTACTCACCTGCACTAGATTTTTTTATTGGACAATGTATCCAAACCTCCGAAAGTCAAGACCAACATAAAATAGTTACCCGTGTTTTTTCTCTCTCGCCATGTTACTCTCCTAGTCAGCAACCACTACTCAATGGGCATATAATTAAATTAACTTATGATCTAACCCTCAAACATGCACGCTTGTTAGTTAGCTTGACTCAAGTATCTCTATGGTACAACATGACTCCTTCCCCCGTGCACGAGTTAACTCCAAGAGCTCCACTAGCAAGATCCTACTCCCTTTGAATTGGTTTTCCTCTTTTAATTCCACGAGCCTTGTCACAATCTGTGCTTGTTATGAGTATGTCCTTCTACCTTGCTCGTGTGAGATCCTGCAAGGTGAAAGATATCTCTAACATTGTTGACCTACTAGTCAACTTGACTTTCAAAGAGTTCCCCCTTCTCTCGTGTGTAAGTCTGAAAAATTAGGGTCAATCCTTGCATTCACAAGTATATACGACTTAAAATATGATGGATGTCGACATCATACATTTCCACATATAATTTACTATTCTTTGATGATTATAAGGCATTCGCATCATTACTGCGTATGTTATCACGTTTTGATAAAAAATTATATTTATCATGACACATCCCTCGTAAGCTGAATATGTAATAGCTTGTGGTTAATTTTATGATCTATTGATGTTTAACCTTTTGCTAAGTCAAAGTAGTGTACATTAATCACTTTTGAGCAAGTTTTGTGTTGGTACACCTTGAATGACTAAGATAGAGACAAGGCAAGATGAAGACTGAGTGGGTTTAACTCAAATTTATAAAATTTGAAAAGAGAAAGAAAATTACTCACAAAGAGTGAGAAAATGATAGAATTGTATGAAATTCACTTAATCTAAGATTTCAAAATTAAATCTAACAATAAATGATGATAAATTAGGGAGAAGATACAATAACTAAATTGAAATTACGCTTCAAAGGATCAAATTGATTGTTGGATCAAGGCTTTTCATTTAGAAATTTAAAAAATGGAAGTTTTGATTCAAGCGACAATGTCTTCCTAATCTGTCTAAGACATATCTGACTTCAAAGGCACCTTTTATAATTATGCATAAATCTACCAATATCCATAGACCTTGTGCTCATACCTTCTAGGTCTATATCTCATTAGTTTATAACTATTATTGGTCAACCTTACTGGTGGTCTATATCTCATTAGATTCAATAAGACCTTATTGGTCAACCTTACTAATTATCTACATCGACATATAAATAATTAATTTAGGATCATTTTAACATAATTGATAAGTTGATTTCCTAGCCCATTGGGTGCTAAGCTACATCATATGCCCTACGAGATATAGAGTATATAAGAACTCCTATGTGGAACCTTATCGTTACTGTTATCGTGTCCATGTAATCCTTTGTATGTGTAAGACTCATGAATGACTCGGGGTATGGTCAGTGATGGATATTATGTGGCCTATAAGCCAATCACACTTTCATGTATCTTTTTTATATTCATTGAAATGAAATTTATTCATTGTTATTCTTGTGTGATATTTGCAATGAAGTCCATGAGCATGTGCAATGACTAACTGAATTATGATAAGATCATAATATAGTGATCACTTGTCTTTAAATATATGTTCAAAATATTCATATTTGTGAGATATTCGAGAATGACATCGAATTATCCGGAAAATAATAGCACTATCTAATCCAACTTATATAATGAGTATGGTTGATCCTATAGCCATCGGTGTGGAGACACTAAGGATAGATAGTGGGTGCTCTTTGGAGAAAGAGTTCACTGAATTGATCCGTATGAATTCCTGAATGGTATTATACCTAACTGTCAATCAGGTTGAGTCAAGTCATGGTTGTGTATGTGGTCCTTTGACTTGAGACACCAAAGACACCTTGTGGATGGATGATCGTGTTTTGATTATGACTTACGAATCCCTAGTCACGAGATATCTAAAACGTCATATATTGGATACGACATGAAGTCCCCGAAGATGATTGTGTGATTAAGATGAGATCATCTACCCTCGGTATTTGAGGAGATTGACTCAAGGAATGAGATGCGATGAAATCCTTGGCCAAGGTAGTAGAAATATCGAAGGAGTTCTCGATGATTTCTACACGCATCAGTACTAACTTGAGTGACCGATTAGGGTTTGATAGTTGACCATACTCTAAGTCATTCATGAGTCTAATGTGGATGAAGGATTATACATACATGATAATCGATGAGGGGAAGGTTTCATAAGTGAGTTCTTACCTACTCCATATCTCCTAGTGTACGTGGTGTAGCTTGGTACCCAACGGGCTGACAACTCAACCTATCGATTGGGTTAAATCAATCTTTGATTGACTAATCTATATATGGATGTGGATAATTAAGTAAGGTTGACCAAGAAGGTGTTATTTGGTCCATAAAGTTATTAAATAGTGAGATATATAGACCTAGAGGGTCACACACATAAGGTCTATGGATGTTAGTGGATATAGACATAATTATAAGGGTTTTTATGAAAAAACCTCATAAAAAATATCTAAAAATAGGGGGAGAACGGCCACAACTCAAGGTGCCCATTGTGAGAATTGTGGGAATTCTCTCATTTCTTCTCTTTCTCTCTTGTGAAGAGCTTTGAAGAGGAGTTCCAACCATCCGGAGACCGTGTGGATATCGCTAGAGGCTAAACAATTGAATAGCTTCGAGAACTCATTCAAAGAATCTATGTAAGTATGTTTTCTCATTGATACTAGATGATAGGATCATCTTTTCTTGGTGTCTTGGTATTTTGAATGCCCGATTCAATGTTTTTGATTAAAATTTTGGAAAGTTATCGACCTCATATTCCATCAGTTAGTTGTCAAACTGTAATTGGTCATGCAATTTAGTATTGGTAGATGGAAGAAATTATGGAGAAATCCTCTAATATTTTCAGTACCTTGGCTAAGGAGTTCATTGTATCTCATTCCCTGAGTTGCTCTATTCAAATATTGAGGGTGAACGATCCCATATCGACTATATATTCATCTTCGAAAACTTAATGTCGTCTCTAATATAGTATATTTTTGAAATCTCATGGCTAGGGATTCATAAGTCATAAATAAAACATTATCATCCATCTACGAGATATCTTTGGTGTCTCGAGTCAAATGATCAAATACACAATCATGATATGAATCATCATGATTGACAATTGAGTATAATACCATTCAATGATTCATATGGATTGATTCAGTGAAATTTTTCTCCAAATTTCACCCACTATATCATTTGAGTCTTCACACAGATGGCTTGAAGATTAGCTATACTCATTACACAAGTGACATACGTAAAAATACAGTCGCTAACTACTTCTATTTACATATCAAAATATTTATACTCAAATCTACAAATCTGATTTTTAAATTAGATTAGTAGGGAGTCGAGATTGAATCCACAAGGAGGAATGTTATAAGATTGAAATCAAGAGATTTTTTTGTTGTTTTTAGATTTGGAATTCGGGGATGAATGATGAAAGGGAGAAAATATGCACATAGATGAAATAAACTGAACAAGTGCTTCCAAACTCTTTGCGAAGATTGAAAACCCTTGATCAATGGTGGATAAGTGATTTTAGGGTTTGGGAATGTGAAAATGTTGATAAACATATGAGGAAAAAAATGGAAAACTAACGATAGAAAATGATCTTGATCTAAGGATTCATGATGAAAATACATCTAATGATGCTCTCTAATCAAAACATACCTTTAAAGAGCTTGTACATTTTGCACGGACTTGACATCTTGTATCGAACACGAGGAATGAAAAGGAAAAGAGAAGAAACTCACTAAAATGATGTTTAATACATGAAGAATGATCAATCGCTGACTTATCCTTTTGGCTAGCAAATGCTAGAGGCACACAAATAAACATTCATAACCCAAAATTTTTCGTCTCATAATTTAAATCAGCCTCAACAGATTCGTAGAGCATGAAATAATGATCATGCCCGCAAAATTTCAGTCTTTAAATCCTCCAATATCGTTGGATATTAAGCTTTTAATTTAGATGAATATGGACCTTTGATTTTATTTCTCTCTCCTAAAATTGCTCATCATAAAATAAAATAAAATAATTTGATCTAGAGAGGAGTGCGAGAGCAAGTGAGGGTGGAGGAGAGGTCGCCCCCCTCGTGCCTCTTTCGTGACAAAATTATTTTCCATCACGATAGAGAGAGTGAAGATCTCCTCCTCCTCTCCTCTTATGCACACAGACGAGTACACATAGGAGAAACGGAAGGCGATCACACAGAAAAGTCTCGTTGCACAAGAGAAGTAGGCAGAGATGGGAAAAGGGAGAGAGGGAGAAGAGATTTCTCCCTCTCGCGTGCGAAAGAGACGACGTGGAAGATAGGTGATGAGAGGGATAGAGAGAGAGCAAGCGGATGAATAGGAGAGGATTAGGAAGGAATTTTCCCCCTCCCCCTTACACGGGCACACACAGGCATGCATGAAAGGAGGAAAAAAGGAAGATGCGTGCGCGACGGAAATCATTTTTGTCACGTAATAGATGGTGAGACAGAGAATTTGGAAGAGAGGTAGAAAGAAAGTGGAGAAGAATAAAAGAATGATGAGATGTCGTGCAAGAGAGATAACACACACACGCCTCTCTCTCGCAAGAGAAGGTTGTGTGAGAGAGAGAACAAGAATAGGAGGGAAGGAAAGGACGAATCTCCCTCTCCTCAGAGAGTTATGTGCGCACATGCATGTGTGAGAGAGAGGATAGAATGGGGAGAGGAAGAGACACGAGAGCGGCACGACGGGGAGAGAGAGATTGTGGAAGAGAGGGAGAGAGATTGGGAGAAAGAGAAATAGAGAGAGAGAAATAGGGGAGAGTGAGTGTTTGAGAGGGAGACTCTATTTTTTTGCTCTTTCTTTAATTAATTTTCCTTATAAGAAAAAATATATCATTTTTGAGAATTATATTCTTGAGAATAAATTTCATTAAATGCTCTTAAAATGTTTTTAATTAAACATAAAAATTATCATTTTAATCATTTAAAATCATGCTAGTGTGCATTATAATTACATTTTAGATAAAAGTGCATACAATGCATGATATTAACGCATGAAATTGCATGTTATCTATGAGTCATATCAAATAGTACTATAGTTTTCGTATCGTTTGATATACTTCTCAAATATATCACGAATATAAATGTTTAGAACATA
The DNA here is from genome assembly GCA_024174645.1 of Lemna minuta. Classification (NCBI taxonomy): domain Eukaryota; kingdom Viridiplantae; phylum Streptophyta; class Magnoliopsida; order Alismatales; family Araceae; genus Lemna; species Lemna minuta. The sequence goes on along the minus strand of CM044111.1, from coordinate 2,512,251 downwards.
CATCTAAAGACTACAAATTATTATATTATTATCTCATCATAATTCTCTTAGTCACTGTATATGTTGGTGGACTTTATTACAAATATCATATAAGAATGACATGTACTAATTTTAATTTTAATGAACATAAACAAGATACATGGAAGAGTAATTTGGCTTATAAGCCATATAATATCTATCATCACTTTCAAGGACTTCGCGTTGTATTTAATTTATAACATTTTAGAGATCTGATGATAACTGATTTTTAAGTCATAATAAAATCATAACTATCAACCCAAAATTTGTCTTTATAGTCTCGAGTCAAAAGATCATATATACAATTGTGACATGAATAAACTTTATTGACATTTAGGTAAAATACTATTCATTGTTTTGTAAAAATCAATACAATTAACTCTTTCTCTAAATAGCACGTGCTATCTATCTTTTGTGCCTCCACATCAATGGATATATGATCATGCATACTAATTATATGAGTAGGATCAAATAATACCATAATTTTTAAATAATTCAATGTTTTCTCAAAAATCCCTTGAATAAAAATATTTATAATATATGTTTAAATATTGGTGATTGTTATATTATGGTCTCATCGTGAGTCACTTGATCATCACAAATTCTTGGGGACTTCATTAAAAAAATTAAGTAGAAAACAATAATGAATAATCTTCATTTCAATAAATACGATTAATACGTGGAAGTGTGATTTGGCTCATATGCCACATAATATCCATCAACAATCACAGTGCACACTCCCTTTAATAGTTTTTGGGTTATGAAGTCGATAAGCCTTCTAAATTTTTTTATCAAAACATCAAATGTAGTGGAATACTTTGAATTGGATATTCAAAATATCGATGCACAAAAAAATATGATCCTATCATATAGTATGTATGAAAACACATATTTACATGGTCCCTTGAAGCAGTTATTGAAGCTATTCAAGTGTTTGGCCTCTAGCGGTATCTACACAATCTCTAAATGGTTGGATCTCCTTCTCAAAGATCTTCGCTAAGAGAGAAATGGAAAAAAATGAGAGAGTTCCCATAAGGCTTGTATAGGAAACTTGAGTTGTGATTATTCTCCCCCTATCTATAGACATTTGGTATGTAGATTTTTTATAAAAACTATTGTAATTATGCTTATATCTACTAATATCCATAGACCTTAATAATTATGTAGGACCAATAACACCTTATTGGTCAACCTTAACTAATTATCTACGTTAACATATAGATTAATTAATCAATGATTAATTTAACCCAATCGATAGGTTGAGTTGTCAGCCCTTTGGGTTCCAAGGTACACCACGTACTCTAGAAGATATGGAGTGTATAATAACTTATGAAAACTTTCTATCATCAATTACTATGTATATATAATCCTTCATCCGCACGAGACTCATGAAATATCTTAGGGTATGATCAACTGTCAAACCCTACTCAGTCACTCAAGTTAGTACTCCTTCGATATTATCATTACCTTGGCCAAGGATTTCATTACATCTCATTCCTTGGGTCAATCTCCTCAAATATCGAGGGCGGATGATCCCATCTTAACCACAAAATCATCTTCGAGGACTTCATATCGTATCCAATATATGACATTTTAGATATCCCGTGGATGGGGATTCATAAGTCATAATCAAAACATGATCATCCATCAACAATATCTCTTTGGTATCTCAAGTCAAAGGACCACATACATAACTATGACATGAATAAACCTAATTGATAGTTAGGTATAATACCATTCACAGATTCATACGGATCAATTTAGTGAACTCTTTCTCCACCACAATCTATCCTTAGTATTTCTACACCGATTAGAGACAATATCACCTATACTCATCATCTAAGTCAGATCAGGAAATGTTATTCTTTATAGATAATTGAATGTCTTTCTCGAATATCCCATCAATAATAATATTTAGAACATATGTTTAAAGACTAGTGATCATTGTATTATGATCTCATAATAGTTCATTTAGTCATTTGCATATGCTGATGAACTTCATTAAAAACATATCACACAAAAATAACAATGAATAAAAATTATTTTAATGAACATAAAATGAGATACATTGAAGTGCGACTAGCTTACAGGCCACATAATATCAATCAATACTTTGATTCAATAGTTGGCCACAAAAGTGGCCTCTTTAATGTTGCTTCGAGACCCAAACTCTTTGTAAATGGGGCCTTTATTCCTCTTTTTCTCGTGTGCCTAGACTTGTGAGGCCTTATTATGGGCCAAACCCGATCCTTTCAACCACTAATTGATTGTGAAATTCTTCCACGCTTCATGTGAATTCCTATATTTTGGATGGACCTCAAAATTTACAAAGAATTTATATGTTGAATATAGACAATGGCTATCAAAGAATCATAATCCATAACCTTTTTTCGACCACAAGGGATCATCATCATGTCACCTTCGAGTCAGTGGGAGTCTTCTTTGTGTATAAAAGGATCATCATCATGTCACCTTCGCAGTTCTCTCTCTTATTATTGTGACAATCTTTCTTTGATCTGTCAGTAGTTTTAATTTTAATTGATGCCTAATTCAACTCGTTGGATTCCTTTATTTTATCTTTCAAAATATTTCATTATCTAATTTTCTCACCTCTATTCATCTTCTAGTTTGAATAAATATGACCAAGCTATTGTCTATCATTACGATAACCATGGTGGTTGATCTTAGTTATCGTTAGAGTAGATTCAATTTTATTTTTGATGCGTAAACATGTAATTCAATGTATGCTTCAACGACCCTGCATTTCACACTGATCACCATGCTTATGTGAGCCATGGACAAATCTCTCCATCATCTACTAACAAATGCATTGTGTTGTTACTCAAATTATCGACTACTCATACAAAGGGATTGCGTATATCTTTAGATCGATGAAATGGAAGATCAAATGGGATCGTCTAGGCGAAGTATTTGGATTTATTGAAAAATTATTGTAATAATTGGTTAAACTTTTAGTGGTGGTTTTAGTGTTCAGTATTCATATGAAGGTTCATGTGAATATTTAAGCTCCAATGAAATCAGAGGATCAAAATTGGATCCTCGAGAGAGGTACGGGGCAATATTTGGTAGATTTAGTAGTACTTGATTTTAGCTATTTTCCCATTACTCTTATGAACAGCTTATGTTGCAGAACCGGCCAGCAAACTGATAAAAAAAACTTCTTTTTTGCCCCCGAAATCGAGCCCTGATTCCAGAGATGGCCGCCGCCTTGGCTGCTCGGCCTTCTGCCTCATCTTCTTGCTCTTGTAGTTTAGCAGCACAGGAGAAACCCGCCGCAATTTCCCCAAAGTCGTTGCATCTTCGGCCACGCCATCACTCCACGCCATGTCTACGCATCAGAGCACAAGAAGACGGCCGGCCCGGGGATTCTCTGGTCTCCGGTTCGAATCTCACTCCGGCGGATCTTCGCTTTAAAGAATCGTCGGCCCTCCGAAGTGCGTATAAATTTCGAGATTCGAATTCCGCTATTCGAATCATAACTTTCTCTTTCTTCTCAGAGCCCCTTACGATAACGGATTTGCCGAATTCCGCGGAAGGGTCTCTTCTCCGCGTTGCGTATCAGGTGATGGATGATGACAATATTGACCTAATTCTCGCAGCAAAATCGCCTGCTCTTTTTTAAGTGAAATTTTGAATCAGGTTCCAGATCCCTTCAGGTCAGATGTGTCTTCGACATTTTTCACACAATAGATAGGGTATTTCGCTGATTTTGAAAACATGGCAGAATTATTTTCATAATTTATAATTTAGTGCGAACAATTTTCACTCAATTAATGACTATGAATATCGACCATAAATTATCATTATATGAACTTTATATTTTAGAAGCCATAGTGATAATTGTTCTTTTTAATCAGGATTTTTGACTTTATAATACATGGCAAGTCGAAATTAAAATTTTCCCATGATTTATACCTTCCATGCAATGAGTTGCTTAAGATTTCATGTCAAGTTCTGGTGAATTTATTTTTTAAATTTGATTTTTCTTGAAATATAGGGCGTTCCAGGAGCATACAGCGAGTCCGCTGCAGCAAAGGCATATCCCAGGTGCGAGGCAGTGCCATGCGAGCTCTTTGAGACTGCTTTTGACGTAACCATATCATCCTCCAATTCATTGATTTGGTTTTTAAATGGAGTGAAATTGTGCGCTGATTTGTTCTCTGATGTAGGCTGCGGAGAGGTTCCTGGTTGATCGAGCGGTTCTACCAATAGAAAACTCGCTAGGAGGAAGCATTCATAGGAATTATGATCTTCTTCTTCAGTATAACTTGCATATTGTAGGGGAAGTTTATTACGCAGTTCGGCATTGTTTGCTGGCCAATCATGGGGTGGAAATAAATCAGCTGAGAAGAGTTCTGAGTCATCCGCAAGTGAGTATCTTCTCTCAAACTATCTCTCTGCGCTCTGGTTTGCCATCTGTCCGAAATCTCTCTCTGCATTCAGTTGGCCCTCTATGAATCTCTCTGAAATTCCGTTTTCGCACAGTTACTCTCTTTCACACGCATAAATTCTCTCTCTTCGCGCCATTTTGCCCTCTATCTGAAATTCTCTCTAGGGTTAGTTTTACCACCTCCCCTTTCCCGAGTCTCTCTCTCTCTTTCTGTTTCTCTCTCACACACTCACACACCTCTCAAATGCTCTCTCTTGCACACAACTTTTGTATCTCTGCTCAGGTATGCATGAAATTCTATCTTCAATGAGAGTTAATATCCCTTTCTCTCTTGCGCACAAATTTTCTGTTTGTCTGTCTCACTCTCACGCACATGCTGATTCACAAATTCTCTCTTCCCACCCTCTGGCATGTAACTATCCATGACTTGCCCACTTTGATCTCAGGCACTCGCCCAATGTGAGCACACCCTAACTAGCCTAGGCGTTGTCCGAGAAGAAGCAGATGACACAGCTGGAGCTGCCAAAGTAAATACCTTGATTTACTTAATTTCACCGAATTCAACTTCGAATTAAAATACTTTTTGAAAATATGAGTTGCTCCCACAAATCCCTCGCAGTATATTTCCATAAATAGGCTTCTCGACGCCGGAGCTGTTGCCAGCTCCCGTGCTGCCGAAATCTATGGCTTGAATATTCTCCGCCGTGATATTCAGGTTATTTATTTATATTCATCTGAATTGAAGAATTCTATTCTCCAAGTGTTGATTTTTTTATTCTTCTACAGGATGATCCTGATAATATTACTCGGTTTATGATGCTCGCCAGGGAGCCTATTATTCCTGGCACTGACAAACCTTTCAAGGTAATTTCTTGGGATTTCAAATATTTTTCCGTCACATATAATATGTATATTTTATTTCTTTTCAGACGAGTATTGTTTTTTCTCTTGAGGAAGGCCCCGGTGTGCTGTTCAAAGCACTCGCTGTGTTCTCAATGAGAGATATCAATTTGACAAAGGTAGTAGTCAACGCTGGTTTATCTGGTCAACTTATTGTTGATAGTCTTGGCTTGTTTAACTGCTTAATGTCTTGCTAAAGGTCAACAAGTTGATCTTTTCAGATTGAGAGCCGGCCGCTGAGGAATAAGCCTTTGAGAGTCTCTGGTGGCAGCAGCAGTGGGACCCAAAAGTCAAACCTAGACTACTAAAACCTAGACTACTTTTTTGGTTGTCTTGGATGACCGTTGACTTTTTTCACGTTTGACCCAGGTACTTCGACTATCTCTTCTATGTGGATTTCGAAGCGTCCATGGCATCGTTGAGTGCCCAAAATGCCCTCCGGCATCTCAAGGTTGATCTTTTCAGCATTTTTGAATCTGAATTTAGTTTTTCTCTAAAGGATCATTTCCTTTCTCTGAAGGAGATCGCCACGTTCTTGAGGGTTCTGGGGAGCTATCCGAAGGATGTCAGCCAGACATAAACCCTTATTTTTCACTTAACGGGTTTATTTTGGCGCAAAATTGCTCTTTTTCTTTGTAATTTACGACCGTACTGAGGGTGGTAATTATTATATTCAAACTTTTTTTATATTTTTGATGATCTGGAAATTTAAGGATAATTTCTTTTGTGAAGACCCCGCTTAAACGCTTATGTGATCATTTACGACCGTGCTGGAGGTCGAATATGGAATTCGAATTAATTAAAAATTCGAATTAAGTTTTCTTTGACTAAATTACCGGAAATTGTGAATGATTGGGCCCGTGCTGACTCTCAGTGCCCAATTTTATCTGACATTCGGCCCAAAGGAACAGCTGTCCCTTCCGGTCAATTGCAAATCGAAAATGCGCGTTTGCCTTCCACGTCAGCGGATGAAAAGGTCTTATTATGTTCCGCCGGAACAATATACACTACAGTTCCCTCCGACACTCGGTTCAAATGCCGATTTCCAAAGCGCCCCCATGCTCGTGGCTCCTCTCGTCTGCTCGCGACATGGACGGCGGTAAGGACCTGGAGAGCGTTAATCCGATCGATTTATCCTCCGAGGATGACTTGCTGCTCGCTTCTTCCCCATGTGTCTCTAAGACGTCAGGTAATTATCTCCTCAGTCGATGGATCATCCGTTGCGAGAGTGCTCCCGCATTTGGTTGATCTGGTAGAATGTTGCCATATCGTATCTGCGGATTTCCGGAAACATCGTCATTTTTGTGTTTTCATTTCAGAGGCTATTAACTGACAGACTTGTGGTATTTCGGATTTTAGCTGCTGTATTTCTCACTAAATCTCAATTCACAAGGAGTTATATCATCTAAAAGATATCTCGTCCCCGTAATAAGGGCGTCTCATTCATGTTCTCATAACCCATCTTCTTCCAACTCGCGAAATCGAGTTAGAGACCTTCTCTCATGATTTTCACTTGGTGCAGGCTCCAATGTTGAAACATCCTGTTTGTCGTTTCAAGGCTCTTTAGACGTCAAGAACACATTTAATTCAGATACAAGTGTGTTTCTATTCTAGAATTTCGGTCATTTACTGCATCATTTATTACAATATGATTTGTTAAATTTCAAGGTAACATTGAGGAGACTATCTGTCCACTGAAATTCCTCGGTAAATCTATTGTCCAACCGGATCGATTCCCTGCATTATCCGATTCCCCCGAAACACCTAATATTCCTCTGGGGTACAACTTGCGCAAGAGTCTCGCATGGGACAGCGCATTCTTCACCGGTGAAGGTATAGTCCGACAATTTTGCAGAATTAAACGATATTAGGTGCTTTATCATGATGATCAGCCTATGAAAAACCTTGGAAAATGATAAATAAATATAGAAAATATGATTCTAAAATATTGATTTTATTTTTCTGAATGCAGTAGATAAAGTGGCTAACGATTTATTACTGTGATAATTTGTGTATTATAACATATCTATCTGATGTTATGATAAATGATTATCTCAGATATAGGTCTATCACTCATATTAAGGCACTAATTCTCTAAATTTTGTCAGGAGTTCTCAATCCGGAAGAACTAGCTGACGTGAATTCTTCGTTCGGGAATATCCAAAAGCAATCCTTGGCTAAAATACCCGAAGCTGGTAATCATTTGATATTATTACAGTTGATTTTATGTCATAAGTCGAAGAAATAATCCAAACTTAAACTTCTGTCGCAGTACCCAAAAGTCAACGCACCGTTCTTCAACCCAAGGTTTGATTAGCACTTTGTCAGCTGTTTGAGCATTTTGACCTATTAATCGCTGAAACTCGTCATCTGATTGGTTGAAGAAGGGACTGCTGAGGTCGCCCACGGCTGGATCAAGAATTCCCATTCTACCCTCCACTAGGCAGCCTTCTGTCAACACTTCGTCAACTCAGACCAAGGGTCTTCGGGGTATGTTATTTTTCTTCTGCAGTCATCATTTCCTGATTTTTTTTAATAGTATTTCATGATGTTACATCTCTGGTTTGTTTCTATCTTGAGAAATGCAGGCAAGACTCAACCAGCTCCGGTCAGAAAGATGCCTTCTGCGGCCAACGCTCGTCATGCTTTACAGAGGTCAAAGGACGCCTGCCTCGCTAAAGACCAAAGAAGGATAAATAGGGCTGGAAAACTAAAATCTGAAATAATATCTCCCACCGGCTCTGTGGAAAGCTTCGCCTCAGAGTCATCATCGTCTTCGATTTCATTGACCAGACGGTCGGCCAGTTCTGCACCAGTTCTTCGGACCAATTCTCTCTCCAGAATCCAGTCAACTACAAAAGATGTCAAACCATCTGGTCTTCGGTTGCCTGCCCCAAAGCTTGGATACTTCGATGCAGTAAGTCAATTATCTCTCTCTCTTCCTTCCCATCTACAAAATAATAATCATTTAATTAGTTGCATTTATCAGAACCTTCGGAATAATTCACGAGGCGACGGAATTTGATGTTTACAGAGGTAAAACTTTCCAGTGAATCGTCGCAATGAAGTATTTTTTCTGTATCCATTAAAAAACTTTTTCTATAAATCGAAGAGGAAAAAAATTATGAATAATACAATGCAGTACTCGAATAAGTCCAACCAAGCTTGTCCTCGCTCCCTCCTTTTCTCTCTCTAAGAAGAATGCGACGCTAATAGCCTCCTCCCTCAAGCAAAAGAGGAAGGCTACAGCGTACATAAAAAAATCATATATGTCCTTTCAAGGTAAGTCGTCGTTGCCAGTTCTCTCTAGTTTATCCTCACTGCTGGCCCTGCGGCGAAGAGAATGTTTGACCGGGAGAAGACTGGCGACACCGCTGGCCATCCAGTCGTCGACGATGATGACTGAACCTCTCTCTAGAGCGCTGCCACCGCCAGTCATTTGTTCCGCTTCTTGGCCTCGCTGTACAGGATCACACCGAGAACTGTAATGGCATAACCGAACATGCCCGTTACAGATACCGGATTCTTGAAGATCAGGATAGATACCACCACGGCTACTGCCCCCTTGGCGTTGCCCAGAACCTGCAATAGATGAGGAGGATGATGATCATTATGATGATGGTGATGGCGGCGGCCATGATTATGATGATTTTAATTGGGAGTTCAGACTAGGTTAGGAGTACCGGCGCTTTTTTTCTTGTCTAAACATGAGTTATACACGGAAGTCAATGATGAATTTAATGTCGGAAGAGACTGTTTTTGAAATAAGTAAGATACTAAAGAAAGATATCATCAAAAGTCAACGTCTCATTTAAGAGTAGGAAATGACCTAAGCTGGTACTTTGCATGAAACTTGCATTTCTCAACCCATTAAGAAACTTAATTGAAAGTCAACGCTCGATGAAAGTAAGAAGATTGATCGCCAACGTTCTTGACATTACCTGGAGGGTCAACGCGCTGGTATGTCTGGTGACCAGGAAATTGGTCAAGTTCACAAAATAAGCCATCGCCGAATTGAAGAGCAAGTACCAAACAATCTTATGATCTTCTCTCGCAAGCGCTACGGCTATCCCGACAACATTTTCTTCCATCAGTAGCGTCGCAGGAAGAAGAAACAACACCGCAATCGGCGCCATGTACAACAGAAGATTCATCGAATTAAGCTTCTCCCTGAAAAATAAAACCAACTCGTCGGCAAACTACGCGAGGAAAATCTAAATAGAGTAAAAAAACCCTTACCCCTCGGACGATAGCAAAATCCCTTGCAGCACTGATTTCAGGGCTCTTGCGGCTGTAGCCCCAATACACATAATAAACCCAAATAAATGAAAACTCGGCTCTCCCTGCTCAGAACATGGAAATTCTTAAAACTTTAAATTCTCAGAGGGAAAGAGTCTAATTTTCCTCACCCCGCTAGCAATTACAACGCCTGTGACGACAGGGATCAGAGTGACATAAGTGAGCCACGCCTCCCTTCTAAAAGTCATGAGATACGCGAAAATCGCGGTAAAGAACGGTGTTGTAGCCCCAACGGCTTGGTTGAACGAAACAGGAAGATAACGGAGCGAGACATTCCCACTCACAACGGAGCTACAGAAAACGAGACTGAGAGTCGCGATTTTCGCGAACTGGACCCGCGATCTTAAGGGCTGCATCGGCACCACCTTCATCCATGCGATTGCAACGTAGCTGAGCAACGAACACGCCGTCATGTGGCACATGGTGAGGAAGATCGGATATTTGAAGCCGTAATTGCTGAGGAGATATTTGTTGAGGAGAAGAACGCCGATATTGGAGGAATACCACGCTCCTACCAGCCCTACGGTGAACATTTTCTTGCTCGCCTTCGCTTTTATCTTTTCTAGAATCACGTTCGAAACCCTGGCGCGACTTAGGGTTTCAAATCATCAGGCAGATCTGGCGATCGACATTGCGGTGTTCCGGATCTGCGAAGGAATTGCTCGTTCGGAGATGAAAACTGCGGAGTCTCCGTAGATCTCGATCCTGTTCCACGGGCTTGACTCGCATGGAAGATTTAGAATAAGAAGGAGGAGGAGAGAGAGAAAGGGAGGAGAGAGATTGGCGGGTTGCGATTTTGGGCGTTAACGGGTGTGTTAATACTTAATATTGTGGAAAGTTTATCGTATTATTGTCAATTTAAAGATAAACGGAGGCGTATTGCAATTGTGCTAATTAATCTGGATTTTTATGTAATAAGGGCAGGTCTTCGTGCCATCTCCCGCGTGGAGAAACGGCGACTGCGTGTCGGTGCCCGCCAGCCTTTGCCGTTTCCTACTTGCCAGTAGACCCCGTCAGTACTGGCACATTCTGAGCCGCCGAATTTCAAGTCGGTCAATCAGGCTGGTGGGCTCACGTACACGCGTTAAACATCCCCCAACCCCCACTCCCACCCCCGGGGCCAAAAAAGTCTAAATGGGCCAAGAATTATTACTGATCCTCCCAATAGGCCCGATAACTCCAACGAAAAGGAGCAACATAGGGCGAATCGTGAGCGTTGAGTGTGAATCTAACGGTCGATGGTGAACAGAGATCAGTGTTTGCCCTAACAGAGAAAAGCTAGATATATATAAGTCAGAGCGAGGCGATTCTCAACTTCGCAGAGCGGCCGCCGTATTCAAGTTCGAGTCTTCTAGAGGCGAGCACGAAAACTTGTAGAGGGAGACTGCTTCGCCTGCCACGATGGGGTATACCATCTTTCCTTCTCCTCTCTTTCTTCGTCTAGGGTTTCCTTGGAACTGGTGGAGTTCATCAAATTCCTTCTTAAAGAGACATTAACAATGTAGAATGGTTTTCCTTCTCTTAGTTTCATCTAGGTAACATCCGCATCGATGTTTTCTGGATTAAATTCTCTCTAACTTGGGCATGAATTTCATGTTCCTTTATTTTTATACGATATATCTTGTAGTGCTTATTGACGGTCCAGCACTGGTTAGAAATCAAACCGCTAGTGCTCAACAGATTCATAAGCTATATTCACGATTTGCCGTCTTTGCACTCGCGCAGATCCTCATGCTCTTTACATATTGTCGATCTCTGCATTAGATGGCTGAAATCTCTAACCCCAAAACTAATTTCACTTGAGTTAAGAAATTTAAGATGCTAATGTGGAGATGATGAATTTAGGAAGACGCGTGGAATGGGAGCGGCGAGGAAGCTGAAGAACCACCGAAGGACTCAGAGATGGGCAGACAAGTCATACAAGAAGAGCCATCTCGGCAACGAGTGGAAGAAACCATTTCAGGGATCGTCACATGCCAAGGGCATTGTCCTCGAAAAGATGTATATTTCTTTTATCTCTCTTTCTTTGTATATCTCTATCTCCAGTCTTATTTATCATGTTTCCCAAGTCTCTCATCTTCTTCTCCTCCTTCACTTCATCTCATATATCTTGTTTCCTCTCTTTCCTTGTCTTTGTCTCTTCTCATATCTCTCCTTGCCTCTCCTTTTTACTCATCATATCTAAATTCTCTTGTTCTTTCTCTCCTTTCTTCATCCTTGTATTTCATTTAAGTTTCCGTATTTTTCGCGTCATCGAGTTTTTCCCTTTTTCTTCTCTCGTCTCCCATCGTCTCTTTTATTACTCTCCGTTCAATTTCTCTTCTCAGTGTCTCTTTTCTTGTTAATCTCGATTTGATCTCGATGATTTTCACAATAACAGTGGTATTGAAGCCAAACAGCCCAACTCTGCCATCCGTAAGTGCGCTCGAGTTCAGCTGATCAAGAACGGAAAGAAAATCGCGGCATTCGTGCCCAACGACGGTTGCCTCAACTACATTGAAGAAAACGTTAGATCAGACTCTTTACTGTTCAAATTATCGATCGCTTTTGGACTCTTAATTGAGTTATGTAACTCTGCTTTTATTTTTCAGGACGAAGTTCTTATTGCTGGATTCGGTCGTAAGGGGCACGCCGTCGGAGATATTCCCGGAGTAAGATTCAAAGTGGTCAAGGTATCCGGCGTCTCCCTCCTTGCTCTCTTCAAGGAGAAGAAGGAAAAGCCGCGATCTTGAGGGTTCTTCGTTTCTCTAAGTTTTGGTCACTATTTCAAGTTCGTCTCCCCTGAAAACGTCACCAAACTTTCGTCCTGTCCCTCTCTAGGATCGTTCATAATGGTTTTGTTCTTGATTTAGTGGTGTTTTTCATGGCAATTGGGAAGTAGCATTGATCTGCTTAAATTACATTAATGTTATCATTCATCAGCACGTAGCACTCCAGAAAATATACCCTTATTTTCTTACCTTAGAGAGTAGCCCTCCAGAAAATTTTCCATCAAATTGTTGATTTTAAGTCTAGTATCAGGCCGCTGATGATCCGACGCTATGTCGATCTAGTTAACCCAGTTGACCATCAACTCAAATGTTGCGCATGATCGGACCCTAGATAATGAATGCACAGCACTTGGATCAAGTTCAAGATCTCGACCTTGCAGACCGCGTACATCCGTTCCCATTCAGAAGATCTGAGTAGGAGGCTGCAAATGCTGTAAGCCCTCTGCACGACATGCATTTTCAACTCTCAGTGGAGTCTAAAAGGTAAGGTGATTTCCCATCAAGGCCTCTCTCTCTCTCTCTCTGAGTCTCTTTTCACCCGAATCAATTTCTCACTTCTCCCTCCATTGTAAAATCTTTCGATTAATCTCTCACCCTCCCTCCCATAAAAAATCCATGGATGGATGTTCCCATTCCTCTGGAAATTCCCGTGTCAATCTTTCTCCTCAAATCTCTGTGACTGTGATCTACCTGGCCGAATATCATTCTTTGTGAAATTTTTCAAGGGAGATATAAGTCAAGTGACCGTCATCATGCAGGGGAAAGAGGTACTAGAAATCCTCAGTCGTATATTTTTTTCTAGAATGTTTGATCAGTTTGTAATATTTGCTCATTAACTGTGGATAAATGGAATGTTACAACGCCAATACCTGCCATCTGTGCTTGTCAAAGAGATAAACTCATTATATGGAATAAAAAAATTGAACGCAATGGACTGCATTAAAAACTTCTTTTTAAGAACAAACTTCTTTTTAAGAAATTCGAGGCCCAATAGGGCAGGCAGCCCGCCCTGACCCATGAACGCGTCTCCTGACTGGCTTTGTTGACTTGGGCGTGGGCCAGGATGTCTATGGGAATCAGAAAATCAGGTGTTTCAAGGTGGTCCACCAACGATTGTAGATTTTTGGATTGAAAGTATGGATTTTTAAAAGTCAAATTAAATATAGTATGCGTATCTACATATTTGATTTAAGTATTTTACACTTTACAAAAAATGTTATATTTTACTATTAATTTTCAAATCTTGTATGATAAGTTTTTGGAAACTCAAGAGATGAATAAAGTTCAAGGAACAAAGGAGGGACTCCACCATTTTCACAAAAGAGAGTAATCATGCTAGTGTAATAGACCCCTAATAGGCCCACTTCCGCTCAAATTGGAGTTAACGATAGTGTTGAACAGGCCCACTTCGCTAAAGATTGTTGTTCGAGCCTTAGGTGAATCTATCTATGGGCTGCTTTGATGAAATGTCATGAAGAGTAATGATAAGGCCCTTTAAGATCTTGTCACATATATAATAAAAATCCATGTCCTCGTGCTTGGTGGAATCATGAAAATTTGGATTTCTTGCAATAAATATAGTTAACCCACATTATCTTACAAATGATATGGCCATAGCATGGTACTCTGCGTAGCAATAGAGTAAGACACACCATTCAGCTTTTTGATGTGTCATTTACCTAGGTTTCCCCCAAAATACAATCAATAGCTGGAAGTAGACTTCCTATCACCATTTCACCTACATAGAAAGGTTAACTCTAGGACCTCTTGTCACCTACATAAGTCCTTGTCATGTGAAATATTTAAGATATCTCAACAAACATAAGACTCCAAGCCAATGTACCTTCCACACCTCATGCACAAAATGGATTTATATCCCCACCATATAAACAATATCACGATGAGTGCTGGTCAAGAATATAAGCTTCCCAATATTTTTCCTGTACTTACAATCATCCTCAACAAGGGAAGGAGTAGTATCATTGTGAAGGGTAGAACAATTTGAGAAAGACTAAGTTTACTTGGATGATAGGCAGACTTGTTCGTAATGAATCAATTAAGTTTCCCAAGATCCTTCATAATCAAATGTGATGAATTAGGCCATTGTAGTCAAGGTTCCCCCTTCATCATTACCAGTCATGAGAATTTTGTCAATATGAACAACAAGGATAATAACTCCCATGTCATGTGCTTCCACATTCTTGTGGAAACCATAATAGATGGAATAAAGACATAACGAGTGAGAAGGTGTTTGAAATTCATGAACCAAGAAAAATACCTCAAAGGTTGAGTGGTGAAACCTTTCTCATGTAAATCCCCTCACAAGAAGGCATTAGAGATGCCCACTAGGTGGTCTGACAATGCTTTTTTTTATTAGATATAGATACACCTTGATGGAGATCACACACACTGACTCTTACAGAAGGTCTCCTTGTCGTCAATATTAGAATTGGTGCAAAGCCATAATAAACCAAGAGGGCTTTGTGATGGGAAATAGATCAATCTACATTATATTTTAGAGTAAAATCCATTGAAAGGTGATTGTTAGAGCGGTAGTTCTGATGTAACTTGTATCTTGAATTGTCATTGGTGTAGTTAAGGCTTCGGAATTGATGATCATAAATTTTATCAATCATTATTTGCTTTCATTCTGTTATTAATTTAAATCATTAATTTAGATCATTAATATCTTATGTTTTTATTAGTATGTTGGTCTAACACATCATTTATTATCTAAGGCTAATAATGGGTGTGTGTGGTTTCAGAAAAAGAAATAGGAATCTGTAAGTTTACTTAAGAATCATATGATCATATCTTTACTTATTGCTTTGAAGATAATAAAATATCTTTATTTATTTATTGTAAAGATAATATAACATCTTTACTTACTGTTTTACTTATTTATTGTCGCTGATGGCATTATTGTAATTTTCTCTTTTGAGTCCGACTCAATAAAAGGTATTAGGGTTTCAATCGGAACCCTAGACAAACAAATATCGATTGTGTTTCGAAAGAAGAAAAATATCGCTCTCTGGTGATTTGGTGATCTTGAGCTAAGAAGTCGACGAATCCAACCTTTTTAGTCTTCCATCAAGCGGCAGACAAGAAAAGGCTTCTGAGCTCTTCAGACGACAATACGCTGAAGCACGTCCATACTTCGATTAGTCTGGAAGTTCCGTTAGTCACTTGATTACATCTGTCTCTTAGATCATTTGTTGTTTTTTGTTTTGATTTGGTGCTAAATCGTTTGGATCGAATCTTCCGTTATCGCCGTTTGCCTTGAATCTATCCTATTGTTCGTGAAATCATGACTGGAGTAAGTCTAAGTCTTTCAGAGTATTAATCAAGTATTTATAACCATTTAATTTTTCGGTAATAAAAAAAAACAGTGTTCTCGTTTGAATCATCTTTTGATTTACCGCTCAGGTGATTGACTGAATCAATATATTTTTTAACATTCTGCTATAGATTTCCACATAATCTAATTTGATTAGCTCACCCTATTCTAAGCTTGATTACTAGTTGTTTATTCAAAGTGTTTTACACGAGATCTAAATTTGCCCCCTATCGAACCCTTGTGTTTGTTTTTTTTTGTTAATTGAGATCTCAGTTAGTTAATATAAAACATTAAGATTTAAATCTCTGTATGTTCAGTTTAAATAAGTTCTTAGTTAGCTATATAAATTTATTCAGAATTAACCCTCTGTCATATTTTGTTCATTTTGATTATGCTCTCAGTAGTATAGAAATATATATATATATATATATATTTTTAATCTTCAAGGTTTTTTATTCTCAATATCTCATACCTCTGTGGAGTAACACTTACAGTTAGGATCAAGAGGTATTTCAACAGGTTGAAATAAATAGTGGCAGATAAGAGGTATTGTGTTTGTTATATTAAATCAATTTATCTCATCAATTACATAGTTTTTATATTATCGTTCAATTTTTTTATTATTAACTTAGTTGGATTACTTGCATCAAGTTATTCTCTGCTATCATAATTTATGCTATCTTAACATACAACAGGTTGAAATCAGTAGTGACAGACAAGAGGTACTTTGCTTGTTATATTCAATTAATTTATCTCATAAATTATATAGTTCTTAAACTATCGTTTCAGGTTGTCCAGTGATTATTTTAATTGTTCAAGTAGTATCAAATTTATTCTCTGCTATCATAATTTCTACTGTCTTAATATTCTGCGTTTAAGTAGATCAAGTCAACTAGTGTCAAGAAAAGTCAATTCTATCAGAAAGTCAACTCAGTCAAGAAGTCAACTCGTCGAAAGTCAACTCTGTCAAGAAAGTCAACTCAGTCGAAAGTCAACTATGTCAAAAGAAGTCAACTTTAGCCGAAAAGTCAACTCTAGTTTAGAAGTAAACTCAGAGTCAACAGAAATCAGAAAAGTCAACTTTAGGTCAAAGATCATTCAAAGTCAACTATTGTCTGGAAAGTCAACTCTGTCATAAAAAGTCAACTTTAGCAGAAAAGTCACCTCTAGTTTTAGAAGTCAACTCAGAGTCAACAGAAAATTAGAAAATGTCAACTTTAGGTCAAAGATCAATCAAAGTCAACTAGAATTAAGAAAGTCAACTATGTTAGAAAAAATCATCATTAGTAGAAAGTCAACACTGGTCAGAAAGTCATCATTATTCAGGAGAGCCATTCACTTAGGTAGCATTGGTTAGATACACACCTCTTTTCATCCACACTCGCTGAGGACGGGAGCGTCTCAATCGTTGGGACGAGAAGGAGTCTATACTTGGGGAGCGGGAAGATCGAGTGAAAGTCGGAAGACAAGGTCTCAACTTACCGGTAGTCGGCGGCATTAGCGGAAGAGGCACGACAAGGCGTGAAGGGACGAGCGATCGAGAGATGATCGGCCTGAGGGAGTCAAAGTGTCCGGGAGCCGAGGAGGTCGAGGCCTAGTGGGTAGTGCCGTAGGGACAAGTAAAGGTGAGTGTTAGGTTTGCCGTAGGGGGAAAATCTAAAACCTTGTATTTGAACATTGTCCTTCACCCATTTGAGGGGTGAGAGGATTAGGTTTCATTTGGTGAGGAGGAGGCTCCGAGTCTAAAGTACTCGGGACTGGATTAAGGGACATTAGGTCCCCCAACCAGTATAATAATATCCAGTGCATCGAGAGGATAAGGAGTGAGTGATTAACCCACGAATTGTAGTAAACAGTTAATCAGAAATCAATAATTTTAAAAATAACTCATAAACCTAATTCACCCCCCCTCTTAGGTTAATCTACCACCATATTGGGGACTTCAGTGATGATGTTGAAAATAGTTAGATGTGGCACAATCTCACATGCGCTAGAGTCCAATAAGGCATGAATCTTCACGTCCATAGCTACTTTCCACTCAGGTACCTTGAGAGCTTCATGTCCATAGTGTCTTGAGCATTGAGTTGGTGGATGGGTGAAATGATTGCATAAAAATACTATGCCAAATTTCAATCTCTCTTGCATGTTCTCAATGCCTATCAACTACTTTCTACTAATGTTGTTACTTTTAAATAACATTGTGATGAGCTTCTAGTGATCCCTTTCATCAATAGTCTATCCCAAAATTTGGCATCCTAAATTTGGCAATCAAGTCCTAGATGCGATTGATATCCCAACTTTTGATATAGTTTTTAAGTTCACTCTAGGTATCTACAAACTAAAAAAAAGTTTATACAGAGTTCACTTGGTTCAATCGCCTTGTGACATCCTTTGTTTCTAAGTGTTTTACGATGGACCCATTGATAACATGCTAATTAGAAATGATAATACATGATTATTAATGCATATGAAGGCATAAAAGATGTCATTTCTATGCATGTTATCATATTTATGAGTATCTATCTACTATTCTATACAAAAGTCATTATAATATTAAAATGCTTTAATTTAGGGTTAATTATTATGAATTAAAGATAAATTATTTATAACCCATCTTTACTTGAGATTATAAGTAGTTTTTAATGTTAAATAATAAGAGAAATCATTTTTATGAACATTCGTTTAATTTTCTAAAGTTAAAATCTTAAAGGAATGAATGTATTTTTGAAATAGAAATTAAATCTCTTTTTATTTATTAAATTTGAATTTTTAGAATGATAGATAATATAATTTCTGATCAAATGAAAAATTTTTGGATTAATTTGAAGTTATATTTTGAAAGTTACGAATTTTCTAATTTTTAGGGATTTTTTCCAGATTTTTTTTGAATTTTTAATGAATTTCTTAGGATTTTTTGGAATTAAAAATCAAATTTTCTAATTAAAAATCGATTTTCCAAATTTTATTAAAGCGCATGTGACGTTGAGTGATCTGGACCGTTCGATTGCATCGCGATCAAACGGTCGAGGCGGGCGGTGACGTGGCACCGTGAGGAGCGTCCGATCCTGTGAAGATTAAGAGCCGTTTATCTTCACTTAATGGAGGGGGTACGTGGCGCAGCGCAATTCGTTGGTGAATCATTTTATAAAAAAATTAATCAGAGTTGTCGATTTGAGGAGTTATAACGGCTCTGATTAAACTGTCTCAAAACGCATCAAGATCATCTGATCACGATCCAGCGTCGAGCGTTTTGATGCGTTGTATAACGCATGCGACATGACTTCATCTAATGTGTCCGATTGCGATCCAATGGCCACGAATTAACGGTAACGATTCGCATCCGCGCGTTTCATCAGAGCCGTTGATGAGTTTCATCGGACGATTACGCCCAAATCGCCTATAAATCGAGATGTTCTTCGTATTTGTAAAGCATTCGAGAACAATTCAAGAAAATTGAACTGTTTAGGCACCAAATCTCTTGAATCTATTGATCCCAATCGCTTCTAGACTCATATCCGCGTCCGAGGAGTACTTAAGATCAAGATTTCGACGATTGACAAGGAAGAAATCGACGCTTGAACTCCAGGAATCGCGATTTTTAGATTTTGATGAATAGCCTTGATTCCGGTGATAAATTGGATAAATTCGATCGCAATTGTGGGTTAGGGATCATGTTTTATCCTAATCTATCTTCATTTAGTATTTAATTTTCATTTTAGAATCATTAATTTTAGTAATTTCAATCTTATTTTCGGTAATTTTGCTCTTTATATTTTCTGAAAATTCATCCATCTTCAATCTTCAATTTCTCCACGAAATCAAAGTCAAATTCATTGATTTTTGATTTTTGTGGATTCGTCTTTAAGTCCTCTTTCATAAAATATCATTTTCCTCAATTTCTATCACCGATTCATTGTCCGATTTGATCAAATTTGAAGAGATCATCAATAATTTCCCTACTTCCCTATGGATTCGACCCTTGTTTACCATTATACCCCTCAATTCGAATTAATTTCATTAAACTGGTAAGTTTGGACTTTATTTTGACACGAGATCGGTGTATTCAATGACCTCGTGGTCTCATTCCGTCAAATGGTGCCGTTGCGGGGGAATTAAGGTGATATTTTGATCAATTTAGTCAATTTTGACTTTGTCAACGCAGATTTTTCATTCAATTTCTTGAAATTCACGCAAATCAATCATACGCTGAGTGATCCGAAGTAGAAATTTATCTTCAAGATCCTCAATTCGATAAGATTAAGTGATTTTGCCCCTTTTCTAAGGATCATGGGCGATCATTTCTTCGAATTCACGTTGAGAACGCTTCACTCTCACGGATACCGACATTCAGGTACGATCGATGTCAATTTTTGATAATTTGATAAGTATTTAGAATTATATCCATCTAAATATTCGATCCACCCTTCCATGAGACGACATACGACTTGGAGATTACAGAATAATCCTTTAAACGTAGATCTTTTTAATCGATCCTCGCAATCCCCTGACACTACCGAGACTGCTTCCACCGTAGAATCGATAGAACCAAATGAAATGGTCCAGCACGACGAGAGAAATGCAGGGAAACGCCTTAGTGACTACGCTTGGCTCATCCTCCAAAGGCCTGTTGATGAACTAAAACTTGGTTGATTATATCGTTGTTGTGTGTTCTAATTCATGCGATACATTTATAATACCTCACTTTGGATAGTAGTAAGCAAGGGTTGATCCTCAGGGAATCTAGGTAATGAGGGTTGAGACGAAAGTAGAAGAAGGGATGAATTCCTATAGTGGAGAATATTAGAAGTTAGAAGAGGAATTTTATAGAGATAATGGATGTGATTGGTTGGATTATGTTTCTGTGGTTCTAATTAGAGGAGAAGAGATGAGAATTAGAAGGGTAGAGATTGATTGAAGGTTGAGAAAATGATGAAGGGGAGAGAAGAGAGGTGTAATAGTATAGAGATAAATGAGATGGTTTGGGTATGATTTATGGAAACAAATGCAATAACCTACGATTAAAATAGAATAAAAAGTCCTACATCATCCATGGAAAAGGCTTACAAGAGAATCCCTCCTCAGAATCTTCCCACAAACCCCGTGTTGGTGCCAATCCTAGGTCGGGTGGTGCTTGATTCGCTACGACGTCGATCTCCTCTTGTTCTCCTTCTCAAGAACAAACTCGAGCATCCGATGATGCCTAGCTTGGGCCTAAGCTTCTCCCCCTTTCCTGCTGGTGACCTGGTGTCAAGAGAGAGCCAAAAAACAAGAAAATTCGGAGCGGAGGAGGAGAACTTTTAGGAGTTAGGGCTTCCTCCCAATCCGACGGTTGAGATCGATTTTCGAGAGCTTCGGGAGTCCGATGGAAAGTTCAACCGTGCAGATGTGAAGATGATGGAGAACTATTTTAAAAACATGAACACAAGGGTTCTAAGTGAACCTACCCTCCTCCTCCTCCTCCTTTCCCTATTTTATATTGATCTAAAGATTGACTTGGTCAAAGCATTTAATCCTTATCCTTAGATACTTAGAATTCCTTGAGTGGACCAAGTCAACCACCTTCTACCTTGATATAGGTTCCTAATCTTCCAAAACACATCCACTATATCATAGGTACCTTTTTATAATTATGAATAATGATCTAAAGAAACAATAGTAGGAACATCCTTGATTTCCAATTCCTTTCCTTTGAAACCACCCATAGTTAGAAGTATAGGAGAGATCTACTTGACATTACCCTTGAATTCTATCTCAAGACAAAGACTTTATGAATGTGAACAGCAAGAGGAAAGTTACTGTTAAGTTAGAGAGACTATTCTCCTAACTATCACGATCCTCACAAAAGCCAAGAGAAGCCACTCAGATGAAAAGGATGACTCAAACTGAAATATAGAGAGAACATCAATGAGCTTATACATGTTATTCTCAGACTATTATGAAAGCGAGAAGATGTCAAAGCCTATCATGAAGAACTGAGGAATTAATCCACCAAGGAGAATTATCTCTCATCTTCAAAGCTTCCTCAAATGATGAAGAGAAACTGATGGGATTATTCCAACCATGAAGAGAATTATCTCATTATCCTCCCTAAGAAACATTTCCAAAGTGGAGGAAGATACTGAAGCATGACCGTCTTACTGTCGTCAGAGCAAAGAAGACAGTGAGGCCCTCCAAAAGAAGCAATGATCACCATGATCTTTAAAGAAAACTAGAAATACCTGAAGCCTGCTACGATAATGAAGAGTACGGACCCACAGAGAAGCAATTTTGGCTTAAAGGGAGCTCCCCGGAAGTCATCGCTCCTACTATTCACCTGGATAATATTTTCTTTTGGCGGATTCGTTCGCCAGAAATGACTATCGCTCTGTTGGCGGTAGCTGAGGGATGATTTCGCTTCAGAAGAGAGTCAAAATCGGAAGGTCAAAACTATGTCAGGGGATGATTTAGCCGAAACCGTATAAACCAGTCAGGTCACTTTCAAGAAGCAGTGTGCATATCTATTTCTTTTCAACTCGTCTCCTATCGTTGACCAGTGTGAGAAAACTATGGCCGCGTTCGTGACTCCAACGAAGGGGCCTCCACCAGTCGGCGATCGGGATCGTGGAAGAGGTGAAAGTGGAATTAATTTCCGGCACTCAAGGTTGACGTGGAGCACGACTTCGGCGACCTACGTTGTGAGTGAATCTTCCACGAACGTTGACGATCCTACAAGCTTCACCGGGCCCTTAAACTATTGCCACGACACCTGCAACCGTAAAGAACTAAAGAGAAGCCGGAATAGCCCATACATTCCTCACGTGAAGACTGTATACGTGAAGAATCCTCCCCGAGAGAGAGTGATAACCACCGTAACTGCTTCTCTTTCTCGAGGCATCCCTTCATTCCAAAACCTCTATATCTCCTACTCTATAAAAGGAAAATGTAAGGAGCAAACGGTGTTAGTTTTTTTTATGAATGAAAATTTGGTCCGAAGGTGATTTTTCACCCCTATGTATCGTGTTCCCCCGCATCTCCATCTTTCC
Source organism: Lemna minuta (assembly GCA_024174645.1). NCBI lineage: Eukaryota > Viridiplantae > Streptophyta > Magnoliopsida > Alismatales > Araceae > Lemna > Lemna minuta. Next base: position 2,489,493 of record CM044111.1, on the reverse strand, counting down.
TCTCCCGCACCTTCTTCTCCGATTCTACCTTCCTCTCTTTTCTCCCTCCTCTTCTGTTGTCTTCATCACTTTCCTGTCAGAGGCTATTCGAGACGTACCTGTGTCATTGGAGCGATTCGGGAGCATCGCTTCTTCCTTCCATCTCAGGTATCATCCTCCATCCTCTTCACGTGAATTAGTTCGGATATTATATCTAAGTCCAACACGTCGTTTCTCCTATTACCGCTAGACCTTTCTCTCTATCTGTGTTCTTTCTCAGAATACTATTCTCTCTTCACTGACTTCTATCCTATTCCGCTATTAAAATAACTATTATTCTCTCTTAGTATCTCTCTCCCTCTGCAATCATCCTCACCTTCGTTATCCGATCCATCGTCTCCTCTTTCCTCTCCTATCTTCTCTCTACATATTATCATATTCTCTATTATCTACAATAGTAAATTGTATCACAGCCATCCTTATCTATTAACTAAGACATATCATATTCCTCTCTACTTCTTTTCATACACATGATCCTATATATTTTAAATCTCTTTTCTATATTATTCTCACTGATATCATTTCTTAGATCCTCCCTCATATGTAGGATTATTTCTTAAATCATATCATCATCATACCTAGCATAGCATCTAAATATCCTACATCAGAAGAGCACGGTGAGATTAACCTGTCTTCAAAATTTCAGCTCGATCGGACGGCTAGATCATGAGATATCAATCTTTCTTTTCAGAGCATTTCTGGCCGTCGATCGGATGATCTCCTGCGTCAGCGGTCTTCTGTCATCAAGCTCCCGAGATCGCGCCACGTCACTGCAAAACCAACCGCTGTATTTCCTCCACGTCACCTGCACAAGTAAGTGACAAAAGGACAAAATAGGCAGTTAAGTCATACTTCTCCTTTGCGTGAATAAGAGAGCGCCATGTCGCTCTCTTATTCTCGCTTCGCGGTCAAAGATGATGTCGCGCGACTTCCGCCTCACCTGCGCAGGTAAGTAGAAATTAAATTAGTATTTTAATTCGAAAACCGTTAGCTGAGAGAAATCTGCGGCGATTACTTTCGCCCTAGATTCCTCATTTAGAGTGATTAAGAGAGCGCCACGTCGCTCTCTTATTAAAGCTCAAGAGGAAAACGACAAAATCGAAAGAAGAAACAACAAAACAAAGAATACCAGAACGATGAAATAAAATATAATATAATATCAACTTCGATTCGACAAAACGACAAAACAGAAACGAGAACGACAAAATCGCAAACGGCAAAATCGACAAGACGGAAACGAAAACGACAAAACGCGAACGACAAAACAACAAAAGAAAAGAAATTCTCTTATGATCTGCGGTGAATGAGTTCGCCGCAGATCTCCTTTCTTCGCACGAATATGAGAGCGCCACGTCGCTCTCTTATTTTGCCTAGAGTAAAAAATGACGGCGCCATCCACGTCATCTGCATGGTGAGTAAACGACAAACAACAAAACAGTAATAATAATAAAAAAAATAAAATAAAAGGAAAACTAAACTAAAAATGCCGCTACTAGATCGCGACACGTGTCGTGATCTGGTGGCTTCTACTTGACTTACCTTGTAGTTTCGAAAATTGTAAATATGCCCCTGACGCTTTGTCAATAATCAGTAGATTAATTAGAAATATGCTCTAAATAATCATTTAAATCACTTATAAAATCCAAACAAAAATACATTTTACTTTAAAAATTCATTTCATTGCCAATTTATAATTGAAAGAGATATTCAACTATTATAAAATCCAGGAAATACCATAAAATCATAATGAAGCAAAATTAAGCAATTTTAATCATAATAACACATAAATATATTCCTTTTCAAGCCAAATGTTCATAAAAAATTTAGAGTTAAAGGTCATAGATTTATGTGTTATCACCTGTCAAGAGAATTCACACACCTCTAAATAGAGGGACAAATTTTTTTCCCATGTTATGAATATGCTTCCTATCTTCCATGGTAAACCTTCTGAGGATTCATATAGACACATAGACGAGCTTTCCCAAGTTTGTGAAATTAATCATCTTCAGAATGTCCCCGCCGACACGATGAAAATGAAACTCTTTCCCGCTACCCTTAGACACTGAGCGAAGGATTGGTTTTTAAAATTAGGGAAAGAATTCACTAGTTGGATCGAGGTGGAGGAAGAATTTTTAAGAAAATATTATTCCATAGGGAAAACTACCTCCGTCTGAAAAAGCCATCCGCGAGTTTACCTAAGGCACGAGTGAAACTTTCTATGAGGCCTGGGAGCGACTTAGAGACCTCACTAGGGAGTGTCCACACCATGGAGTGTCTAATCATGAATTAACGCAAATATTTTATGATGGGTTAGACCCGCAAGATAGATATCTTTTAGATGCAGAAAGTGGTGGCACATTCATGAGCAAATACGAAGACGATGCTATGGAACTCATCGAAACGGTGGTGGAGAATAGCCCACAATGCGGCTAAACCATTTGGGAGAGGTGCTATGCCAAAGGTGATGGATACTATGTGGCCTATAAGCCAATCACACTTCCATGTATCTTGTTTGTGATCATTGAAATGAAATTTATTCATTATCATTCTTGTGTGATGTTTGCAATGAAGTCCATGAGCATATGCAATGAATAAGTGAATTATGATGAGATCATAATATAGTGATCGCTAGTCTTTAAACATATGTTCTAAACATTCCTATTTGTGGGATATTCAAGAAGGACATCGAATTATCCGGAAAGAATAGCACTATCTGATCCAACTCATATGATGAGTATGGCTGATCCTATAGCCATCGGTGTGGAGACACTAAGGATAGATAGTGGGTGCTCTTTGGAGAAAGAGTTCACTGAATTGATCCGTATGAATCCTTGAATGGTAATATACCTAATTGTCAATCAGGTTGATTCATGTCACGGTTGTGTACGTGGTCCTTTGACCTGAGACACCAAAGATGTCTTGTGGATGGATGATCGTGTTTTGACTATGACTTACGACCCCTTAGCCACGGGATCTCTAAAACATCATAGATTGGATACGACATGAAGTCCGCGAAGGTGATTGAGTGGTCAAGATGGGATCATCCACCCTCGGTATATGAGGAGATCGACTAAAGGAATGAGATGCGGATAAATCCTTGGCCAAGGTAGTGGAAATATTAGAGAAGTTGTTCTCAATGATTTCCTACTCGCATCAGTACTAAATTGAGTGATGGATTAGGGTTTTGACAATTAACCATACCCTAAGTCATTCATGAGTCTCGTGTGGATGAAGGATTATACGTACACGGTAACCAAGGACGACAGGGTTCCATGAAAGAGTTCTAATATACTCCATATCTCCTAGAGCACATGGTGTAGCTTGGCACCCACCGGGCTGGCGACTCAACTCTGTCGATTGGGTTAAATCGATCCTTATTCAATTAATCTATATGTTGATATAGTTAATTGATAAGAAGGACCAATAAGTGTTATTGGGTTGATAGAGTCATTAACTGGCGAGATATATGGATCTAGAGGGTCACACACATAAGGTCAATGGACGTCGGTGGATATAGACATAATAATAAGGGTTTTTGTGAAAAGTTCACATTCCCAAAGTCTATAAATAGGGGGAGAACGACCATAATAGAGGTGCCCATGAAAGCCTAGTGGAACTTCTCCTCCCTCTTCTCTTCCTCTCATGGTGACGAGTGTTCAAGAGGAGATCCGATCGTCTGGAGACTGTGTGGATACCGCTAGAGGCCAGACGCTTGAACGGTTGAAGAACTCTTTCAAATGATCCAAGTAAGTATGAATTTTATTGCATACTAGATGGTATGATCACCTAGAATGGATGATGAGATCATCCATTCTTGGTGCTTCCACGATATTGAATGTTTTGATTCAACACCTTCCGCTGCAATCATTATTTTGGACAAATATTTGGAGAGCTTTTCGAGCCTCAGATACCAGCAAAAGGGACAAATGATCGATGCCAAATCAGCGAAGACGGAGATGCTCCTAGAGAGAATCGACAAAATGGTGGAAGTCTAGAATTTATTACTGGACTGACTCAATATCTGTAACTGTTCCGAAGGACTCGCCCCCGTCTCACTTCAAGAAGCGTCGCCGTGTGACAATTGCTCAAGATTCGATCACATCGAATTAGATTGCCTGGTAATGGCGATCCAAGGGCATGGGCATGTTTAGACAAGGTCCATCGGGAGGACCGACTCAATAGGGATGACCTAATTATCCGGGTACATACCCTAACTATTATAATACCCATGTTTTCAGTAATCCTTCGCAGAATGCAGGATTTAGGAGGAACAACGATCAACCCTATCCTCTACCATACAATGGTTAGCAACAACAGCAACCCTACACGAAATCAAAGACAATCATTGTTCGTCTCGTCGACTCAACCATAAGCTTACACATAAGCTCCATGCTAGACCACGCAGGCATATGACCTGATTCTCGGCGCAATCTCGCAATTAATGGAGCAAATGACGCGGATGAACTCACGCATGGACAAAATACAGAACTTCATCAAGATGAACGTCCAACCGACGACTGATAAGAAGGGTAAGTGATAACTGACGAGACTAATTCGTATGGTCGTTGAATACATATAATATATTATTAAACAAAAGTCCTAAACTTACCAATTTATGATTAATTAATTTAATTAAAGAGTATAATGGTAAATAAGGGTCGAATCCACGGAGAATTAGAGAATTTTGAGAGATATCTTTAAAATTCGATCAAATCGGATGACAAATTGAGATTAGAAATTGGGCAATTTATGATATTAAGAAAGATAACTCAATTGTAAATCCACAGAATCAAAAAAATCGAGTGATTTGGATAAGAATTCGATGAGTAATCGAAGTTTGAAATTAGGAGAAAATTCGTATCGCGAAATTGATTTAAAACTGAAATTAAAACAAAATTAAACTTAATCTACTATTCAAAATGTAATATTAGCACTAAATGATGAAAGATTAAGATGAAAACACGCAATTAAACCCAAAGTAGCCTTCGAAATGATCCAATTAATTGCCGGATGCATGGCTTTTCATTTCGCATTTTTGAAGACGAAATTGAAGTTCAAGATGTGATTTCTCCTCGATCTCTCGATCGAACTTTGATTTCAAGCATTCCTTGGACGCGGAAATGAGTCAAGAACATGAAGAAATCAAATGGCACTCGAAATTGGTGTTTGGACAGTTCGAATTTCTCGAAATTTCAAGGGCGAGTTCTTCCGTCGTGAAGAACACGTATTTAAAGGGGAAATTTTGGGCGCGACCGTCCGATGAAGAGGCGCCTTGCGATTGACGGTCACGATCACGTGTCTTTTGATGAAAACGGTGCAATTAAGTCGCATCCGTTTGATCACAGATGGAGCGTCAGGATTTGTCCAATCACGTGAAGGAAGAGGTGCGTCGCTTGGAATTGTCCATCGGATCTTTCATCGTGCGGTCACGATCTATCGCGGAGTCCATCGGTCTCGATCAATCTCGGCTGTTATAACTGGTGAGATCAACGGTCGCGATGATTTCACTTATGTTTAATTGATGCACGTGCTTGATTGAAGATCGGGTGGACCTCGCGTCCACCGCATCGACGCTCGATCATCCACAAGATTAAATCCGACGATCAACATTACCTGAAATAAGAGTTTTAGTCTAACACTGAAGAAATTAAGAGAAACTATCGGGTTTATAAGGTGAGCGAAATAAAACGGTTAGCGAGTTCCTCTATGGAATGCTTATAAAGAACTATAACCTATGTATATAAAAATATATGTATACGTCACCTCAGTGCCACGCAGGCACTCGCGTGGGTCCGCGTGGCTCTGCCACTTGGCCTTGCATGCCACGTCACATCCATGTGGGCTCGCGCGAAATATGCACCCTTTTTGCTTTTATTTTAATTAATTTAAATTCTTAAAAATCGAAAAGTACACATAAATAAAATCAGAAAAATTCCAGAAAAATTCTCTAAAATTGTAAAAATCATAACTTTCAAAATACAACTCCAAATTAATTCATATTTTTTTTGTTGGATCAGAAATTGAATAATCTATCATTATAAAAAGTCAAATTATTAAAATAATAAGAGAATACGTATTAATTAAATTAATACAATCATGCATCTTATAAAAATAAATTTATAAAAATACATAAATGCTAATAAATATCTTTTCTCTTATATTTTCATCATTAAAACATGATCATGATCTTAAATATAATTAGTGTTAAACATCATAATGTTTAATTATGCATACTGATTCATAAATTGATGTATTTTTAGATCATAACATGAAATGATACAAAATGATAGAAATATACTTAAAACATGATACCATGCATACATTTGGAATCATTTCATGTTATGATCTAAAAATATATTAATTTATGGATTATTATATGTAAATTAAACATTGTGATTTTTAATCCTAAGTATATTTAAGATCATAATCATGTTTTAATGATGAAAAAATAAGAGAAAAAATCTTTATTAACATTTATGTATTTTTATAAATTTATTTTATAAGATACATGAATGTATTAATTTAATTAATATTTATTCTCTTATTATTTTAATAATTTGAATTTTTATAATGATAGATTATTTCAATTTTTGATTGAAAAAAATTAAATTTAAATTAATTTGGAGTTGTATTTTGAAAGTTATGATTTTTATACAATTTTTAAGGAATTTTATGGAATTTTTATGAAATTATTTAAGTTTATTTTCGATTTTTAATTGATTTAAAACAATAAAAATGGGCAAAAAGGGGGTATTTATCGCGCGGGACCCACGTGGATGCGACGTGGCATGCAAGGCCACGTGGCAGAGCCATGCGGACCCACACGAGTGCTTGCGTGGCACGGATGTGACATGTGTATATATTATATTTATTTCTACATAGGTTATAGTACATATAAGCATTCCATAGAGGAACTTGCTAACCGTTATAATCGCGTCTCGTTATATATCCCGATTGTTTCTCTTAATTTCTTTAGTGTGGGACTAAATCTCTTGTTTCAAGTAATGCCAATCGTTGGATTTAAGCATGTGGATGATCGGGCGTAGATGCGGTGGACGCGAGGTCCACCCGATCTTTATTCAATGCACGTGCATTAAATGGACTTAAGTGAAAGCATCTTGACCATCCATCTCAGAGTTATAACAGCCGAGATTGATCGAGATCGATGGACTCCGCAATGTATCGTGACCGCCCGATGAAGATCCAACGGGCGATCGAAACGGCGCACCTCTTCCTTCACGTGATGTGGACAAATCATGACTCTCCATCTATGATCAAACGGATGCGACTTAATCGCACCGTTTCGATCAACAGGCGTTTCATCGCGAACGTTGATCGTGATGCGTTCGTTAGATCAACGGTTACGCCCAAATTTCCTTTAAATTAAACTGTTCTTCGAACGGAAAAGACCGCCCTTAAATTTTTGAGATAATTGAACTGTTTGAGACACCAAAATTCAAGTGCCAATCAATTTCCTTGCGTTCTTGACTCGCGTCCAAGGAATGCTTGAAATCGGAATTTGATCGAGGAGAAATCACATCTTGAACTTCAACTTCGCCTTCGAAAACACGGAATGAAAAGCCATGCATCCGGCGATTAATTGGATTATTTCGAAGGCTACTTTGGGTTAGATTGCGTGTTTTCATCTTAATCTTTCATCATTTAGTGTTAATTTTACATTTTGAATCGTAGATTAAGTTTAATTTTAGTTTATTTTGGTTTTAAATCATTTTCGCGATACGTATTTTCTTCCATTTTCAAACTTCGAATACTCTGCGAATTCTCATCCAAATCACTCGAGTTTTTATTCCGTGGATTGGAAATTGAGTTATCTTTCTTAATATCATAAATTTCCCAATTTCTAATCTCAATTCATCGTCCGATTTGATCAAAATTCAAAGATATCTCTTCAAATTCCCTAATTCTCTGTGGATTCGACCCTTATTTACCATTATACCCTTCGATGAATTAATTTATCATAAAATTGGTAAGTTTGGACTTGGTTTAGACACTATATCATGTGTATTCAACGACCATACGAAATGGTTTCGTCAAATGGGGCTGTTCCCGTCAAATGGGGCTGTTGCGTATTTTTGAATAAAATCGTCGATTTTGACTCGGTCAACTCTGATTTTTCTTTTTCTTTTCTGATATTCATTCATATTAATCCTACACTGAGCTATTCGAAGCAGAAATATATCGTTTAGATACTCAATTTCGACGAGATTTAGTGATTAGTCCCTCTCTACGGAAGACGGACGATCATCGCGTCACACTCGAATTGGGAGAGCGTAACTCTCACGAATAGCGGCAATCAGGTACGATTAATTTGTCATTGATGAATAATTTTATACTATCTCTTGTTATTATATTACTATATTAGTGCATATTTATGAGACGAGAGTCTGATTGGAGAACGAGGAATAATCCTTTTTCATCTAGATCTTTTTGAACGTTCCTCGCAATCCCTTTCCTCTTCCGCGTCATCATCGACCTTAGATATGGCCCTGAACGATAGGGGAAATGTTAGGAGACGCCTTAGTGACTATGCTAGGCCTGTTCTTCAAAGACTCGTTTCTCGTATTCATGCACCTCTTGCTAGAAATACGAAATTTTAGGATAGATTCGCATGTTATGAGTATGTTACCTATCTTCCATGGTAAACCTTCCGAGGATGCTTATAGACATGTCGACGAGCTTAGTCAAGTGTGTGAGATCAATCAAATTCATAATGTGTCGGCAGATGTGATAAAGATGAAACTCTTTCCCGCTACCCTTAGAGATAGTGCTAAGGATTGGTTTCTTAAGTTAGGGAAAGAATTCACTTCTTGGACCGAGATGGAGGAGGAATTTCTTAGGAAGTACTATTCCATAGGAAAGGACCACTTCTGTTAGGAAGGTGATGCGTGAGTTTACCCAAGGACCGAGTGAAATATTTCATGAAGCTTGGGATAGACTTAGAGACCTCACTAGGGAGTGTCTAACCATGAGCTTACACAGATATTTTATGATGGGTTAGGCCCGCAAGATAGATATCTTTTAGATATAGCTAGCGACACCTTCATGAGTAAGTTTGAAGACGAAGCAATAGAATTGATCGAAACTGTGGCGGAAAATAGCCACCACAATGTGACAAAACCATTCGGAAGAGGTGCAACGCTGAAGGGAGGATTAATCGATGCAAAGTCAGTAGAGACGGGCATGCTCCTAGAGAAGATCGACAAGATGGCGGAGGTTCAGAATCTTCTATTAGATCAGTTCCACATCCGCAATGGATTTGAAGGACTTGCACTCGTCGCTCTACAAGAAGCATCGCCATGTGCCCATTGCTCACGCCTCGACTATGTCGAGATGGATTGTCCGATCATGGAAATTCAAGGGCAGGGCATGTATGGACAAGGCCCACCGAGAGGGCCAAGTCAACATGGAAGATCGAATTATCAAGGTACATACCCCAATTATTTTAATAACCCTGTTTATAACAATCCTATGCAGCAGCAAGGATTTAGGAGGAACACGGATCAGACATGTCCTCCATCATATAACACCGGTCAGCAACAAAACTCGCAACAGCAACCCTACGCAAAGGCAAGACAGTCGACATATATCCCGTTACAACAATCATACAATCAAGCCCCACGATCGACCGCACCATCTGCAGATCCGATTTTGGGTGCGATCTCTCAGTTGATGGAGCAAATGAACAGGATGAACTCACGCGTGGACGAGATATAGGACTTTGTCAAGATGAACATTCCCACCTCGACTGATAATAAGAAGGGTAAGCAAGTTTCGTTTTCTGACCAATTACCATTGCAGGCCACTATCAACCCGAGGAATCAAGGTTCCTCATCAAGTTAAATGCATAATCTGAGTCATGTGCATGTTGATGAGACGAGCGGTGGAGGCTGCATTAGCAATATCAAGCCTTAGGAGTGGCAAAGACTTACCTAATCCTTATAAGGATCATCCTTTACACAAGAGCTCGATAGATAAAGAGACACGGACAGTCGTAGTAGAGCAAGACAGTAGTTCAGATGATGAGGAAGAACAGGTGCAAGTCCAGCCAAATCTCGACACATACAAACCACTCGTGCCTTACCCTCAAGCATTGAGCAAGCCTAAAGCTAAGGTTAGTGAGTCTGACAATCATTTATTAGAAGCCTTCCAAAAGGTAACCATTACCATCCCTTTAGTAGATGCAATTAAGCATATACCTTCTTATGCTAAATTTCTTAAAGGCATATGCACACCCCATAGAAGCCCCAAGAGGATCCAATTGAGTGAGAATATTAGTTCAATTATGATAAATTCTCTTCCGATTAAAAAGAGAGATCCAGGAGCTCCCATGATTACGAGTGAGATTGGAGGAATGACTTTTACTAGTTCCTTGTTAGATACCAGAGCTAGTATCAATATCCTCCCTAAAGCCGTATTTGACCGTCACCATGTAGGGGAGTTGCAACCTTTCCTTATAGAGTTATGTTTAGAGGATGGATCGGTAAGGAAAGCCTCATGGCGTAGTAGAAGATGTGATTGTTAGAATCGAAGGATGTTATTTTCCAGTAGACTTCCTAGTTGAAGATATGAAGATAACTAAGGAGCTTAGTCAAGCCTCACTTATCCTAGGAAGACCTTTCTTAGCTACCGCAAAAGCCATCACAGATTGGGGAATAGGAGAAGTAATTCTCAAGGTGGGAGAGCACACGGTGAAGGTTAACATCAACAAGTTAATGAAGTACCCTTCACAAGCTTTCGAGGATTTGTGCGCCATCGACCTATTTGATGACCAAGACATAGATACTTGCATCAAAGAAGTCATGACGATCAATGAGGAAGCTGATTTCAAGGAGCTACCTTTGGACGAGCCGACAGGGGAGCTCAAGCCTCTTCTATCTACACTCAAGTATGCTTTTCTTGACTCTCAATAGGTATAGCCGGTGATCATTTCTTCCCAGCTCAATGAGGAGCAGGAGAAACAATTACTCGATGTATTACGATGGAATAAGCAAGCAATCAGCTGGACTCTATTAGATTTGAGGGGATTAGACCCTTCATTATGCACTCATTGCATATTTTTGGAGGACGAGTCCAGACCCGTGAGGGAGGCCCAGCGACGACTAAACCCTAAGGTATGGGAAGTCGTGAAGGAGGAGATCCTGAAGTGGCTTAATGCGGAGATCATCTATCCCATATCGGATAGCCAGTGGGTGAGTCTCGTACATGTTGTACCCAAGAAGGCAGGGAGTTATAGTGACCGTGAACGACAAGGGTGAAGAGATTCAAACGCGCCTTCCGACAAAGTGACAAGTTTGTATCGACTATCGGAAGTTGAACGCCGCGACAAAGAAGGATCACTTCCCGTTCCCGTTCATCGATCAAATCCTTGATCGACTAGCAGGTCAGACTTACTTTTGTTTCCTGGATGGTTATTCAGGGTATAACCAGATTGCGATTCATTCGGACGATCAAGAAATGATAAGGTTTACATGTCCCTTTGGCACGTTTTCTTTTAGGCGAATGCTATTCGGGTTATGCAACGCCCTGCGACATTCCAGAGATGTATGATGGCAATATTTTTTGATTTCCTTGGCGACAGTCTCGAAGTCTTCATGGACGATTTCTCTGTCTTTGGAGATAATTTTGATAGCTGTCTGGGTCACTTGACAAAGATCCTCGAGGTCTGCATCAGGAAACGATTGGTATTGAGTTGGTAGAAATCCCATTTTATGGTACGAGAGGGAGTAGTGCTTGGGCATCTCGTCTCGGGCAAAGGTTTGGAGGTTGATAAGGCCAAGATTGAGGTCATTCAAAACCTTCCTCTCCCGGCGACATTACGATATTTACGGAGTTTTCTAGGACACGTTGGCTTCTAACGTAGGTTTATACGAGACTTTGCTAAAGTTTCCAAACCGCTAACCACTCTTCTTTGCAAGGATAAGGAATTTTTCATTGACAAGGAAGGAGAGCGCGCATTCGAGATGTTGAAGCTCGCATTGATTGAAGCATCAATTCTTCAAAGTCCTAATTGGGACTTACCTTTTGCGATCATGTGCGATGCTTCAGACTATGTAGTTGGAGCGGTATTGAGACAATAGATAGATAAGAAGCCAACCGCCATTTGGTATGCAAGTAAGACCCTAGCTGAAGCTCAAATGAATTACACGACTACTGAAAAGGAGCTGTCGACGGTGGTCTACGCATTAGAGAAGTTTAGGCCTTACATCTTGGGAAGCAAGATTGTCATTTATACATATCATGCAGCACTAAAGTACTTGTTTTCCAAGAAGGAGGCGAAGCCACGATTGATACGATGGGTGCTCCTTCTTTAAGAGTTTGACTTGGAGATTAAAGATAAGAAGGGCAGTGAAAACTCGGTGGCGGATCACCTATCTCGTCTCCACGTTTCAGGTATGGGAGAGATTAGCGATTCATTTCCTGATGAGCATCTTCTTGCAATATCTAGTCATGCTCCTTGGTTCGCGCACATCATCAATTTTCTTGTGACTGGATTGATTCCAGAGCATTGGAATCGGCATCGTAAAGATAAGTTCTTTGATGAACTCAAATATTATTATTGGGAAGAACCACTTCTATTCCATGTAGGATATGATCACATCATAAGGCGATGTGTAGCGGAATAAGAACAAGGAGGTATATTATCGATGTGTCACTCATCAGCATGTGGTGGACATTTTGCCTCGCGGAAGACAGCAGATAAGATTTTACAAAGCGGTTTTTATTGGCCCACAATCTTCAAGGATGCCCACCATTTCTATACGGAGTGCTTACAATGCCAGGCAGCATTAAACATCTCCAAGTGAGATGAAATGCCAATGAGGCCTATCCTTGAGGTGGAGATATTTGATTTATGGGGGATTGACTTTATGGGATTGACTCCAAGTGGTTGAAGTGAGCAACTGAGAAGTAAAGAATATTTTAAAGTAGATTATTCGACCAGATGGTAAGGATTGGGCACACAAGCTTCCTGATGCTTTATAGGAATATCGAACGACTTACAAGACACCCATCGGGATGTCTCCGTTCCGACTCATATTTGGGAAGGCGTGCCATCTTCCGGTTGAGCTTGAGCATAGAGCCTATTGGGAAATAAAGAAGCTCAACCTATCTCTGGACAAAGCAGGTAAACATAGACTTCTCTAGCTGCAGGAACTACAGGAGCTAAGGCGCGACGCATATGAAAACGCGAAGATCTACAAAGAAAAGACCAAGGCCTTTCATAACAGGAACATCAGAAGAAGAAGCTTCCACGTCAATGAAAAGGTTTGGTTATATAACTCTCACCTTAAGCTTTTTTCAGGTAAGCTGCGCTCACGAGGGGATGTACCTTACGTGGTTGTGGAATCGTTTGACAACGGATCAGTGCTTATTTCTGACCCTTAATCCGGAAAATAATTCAAGGTAAATGGGCATCGTCTGAAGCCTTACCTTACAGCCGAACCACCCACACCAGAAGATAAGGTAAATCTGTATCTTCCCGAGGTACATGAGGACGTGATAACGGTAACACCCTCATCTCATCGATCATCATAGCTTCACTAAGTTTCGTCTGGCTGAAGACGTTAAACTTAGCGCTCTTGGGAGGCACCCAAGATTATCTTACTATTTTATTTAGTTTTTGTTTGTAGTTTATATCAATGTACATACATAGTTAAAGGAACCCACCTACAACAACAAGCAATTTGGACAAATTCCAGAGACATGCGTCTACACGCATCAATGAGTTTTTCTAAACCTTTTTACTTCTCATTTCAATTTATAATCTTTTTCATGTAATGCATGATATTCTTTCCATCTTTTATAAACATAATGGTTTCAATGAGGGCAATGAAAGGTTTAAGTTGGGGGTAAGGACTTAGAAAAACTCAAATTTTCAAAATTTTTTAAACTTTTTACTATTTTAAAACTCCTATTTTTTAAAATTTTACCACTTTTAACATCTTAGAAGTCTTAACATTTTGAGATCCTATTCCTAGAGATGTTGAAGTGAGGGCCTTATAGCCCATGTGAATACATTTTGAGTAATAAAGCTAAGTGATCTAGATAAACCATTGATTCTTTTTAGTGGTTGACTTCTTCAGGGTTGGGTATCTAATGGGCACCGAGAAAAATTAGTAATCAGAGGTTGAAGTGCTATTGGATTGAAATAGAGAGATTTTTGAGTAAAGTTCAAGCAAATTCCTATCCCCAACCTTACATCAGCCGAACCTGCTTGGTGTGGGAATTGCTCACTTCCGAACTTTCTCTTAGAAGAGTGCAATGTGCCATAGTTTTTGATGCACCTATCTTTTTCCTTTAGGCATTTAGTTCCAATTTTTTCCTTACTAGTCAATTAGACACCCAAATTTCAGATTCACTGATTATAATTACACTCCCAAGTGATAAACATATCCACCACATTTTCTTTTTCCATCATCTACACAAACCTTTTTCCAATTTCCCTTACAAATCAATATTCCTTCATATTACACTACAGAATTTTGAATAATCTCTTCAAACAACAAGACAGCCTCCATGTATTTGTTTTATGTACAGTCTTCAAATGTTATCTTCTTCTTCTCGAAAAAGTTATAATATACAAAAAGAAGAAAGAAGAGAAGAAGAATAAGAGAAGAAAATATGAAAAAGAAGAAAAGAAGAAGACAGAAAGAAAGAAGGAAAGAAAAGGAGCAGAAAGAATAAAGAAAGTGAAAATAAGGAAAAATGTGGGAAAATTATCTCTACCTATCTCTACCCATCAATATCATTCCATTCCTACCATGTGTATATCCATTTTACCACTCCACACCATCTATACCAATTCTATCTATCCTTTTCTACCATCATCATTTATATCATTTGGGAAAATAATTATACATCAGTGATACCTTTCTTTGTATAATATATTCAACTTGTTTACATGCTGATTTGCTTTTAACCAAGTTATTCCTTTAGAAATAGTGTCTTTTTACTCTTTTAACTACCTTATAACGATGGATCCTAAAGTAGGAAATCCCTTTACAATGCACTCTTTAAGGGAGAAAGAAGAGTTGAGGGGAATTCTAATGCACTAAGTAGCCTCCAAATGAGTGAAAGAGTGATGTTAGAATTAGAGAGGTGAGGACTACATCTGCTCATGAGAGTGTGAGAATCTTTTCATTCCCATAGCATTAAATCTTAGATATGCTCACCTCGATTACACTTGAGTATTGACTCGACTATTAGCCGATGAGCACTACCCTAATATGCTCTAAGAAAGTCAACCTAGTTATGGAATCTAGATCAGCATGGTCCACAATATGAGGAAAAGTAATCACACATGGATACACTTCACTTCTTTAGTTGCAGGATCAAAGGATGATAAGAATTTCTAAGGAGATTACATGGTGAATTGCTATGGGACTAGAAATTATTCAAGTTGGGGGTGTGTGATAACATGCTATTTATAAACGAATTTACATGATTATTAATGCAAATAAAGGCATTAATTATTCCAAATGTATGCATGTTATCATGTTTTAAGTATATTTCTATCATTTTGTATCATTTCATGTTATGATCTAAAAATACATCAATTTATGAATTATTATATATAATTAAGCACTGTGATTTTTAATCCTAAGTATATTTAAGATCATAATCATGTTTTAATGATGAAAAAAATAAGAGAAAAGACCTTTATTAACATTTATGTATTTTTATAAATTTATTTTATAAGATACATGAATGTATTAATTTAATTAATATTTATTCTCTTATTATTTTAATAATTTGAATTTTTATAATGATAGATTATTCAATTTTTGATTGAAAAAAATACATTTGAATTAATTTGGAGTTATATTTTGAAAGTTATGATTTTTATAATTTTAAAGAATTTAATGGAATTTTTATGAAATTATTTGAGTTTATTTTTTATTTTTAATTGATTTAAAACAATAAAAAAGGGCAAAAGGGATTGGCAATTGAGCTATCTTTCTTAATATCATAAATTGCCCAACTTCTAATCTCAATTCGTCGTCCGATTTGATCGAAATTCAAAGATATCTCTCAAAATTCCCTAATTCTCCATGGATTCGACCCTTATTTACCATTATACCCTTCAATTAATTAATTAATCATAAGATTGGTAAGTTTGGACTTTGTTTTGACACTATATCATGTGTATTCAACGACCATACGAAATAGTTTCGTCAGTAAGCAAGTAACATTTATTGACCAATTACCCTTGCAGGCTATAGGTAACCCGCGGAATCAAGAGGCCTCATCGAGCCAGACGCACAACATCATTCATGTACACATCGATGAGGAGGCTGTACAAACGACATTAGCGATATCGAGCCTTCCGAGTGGCAAGGACCTACCGGATCCATATAAGGTCGAACCAAACCTTGATACATACAAGCCTCCCGTGCCTTATTCTCAAGCACTTAATCGCCTAAAGCCAAGAGTAATGAATTCGATGATCATCTACTAGACGCCTTTAAGAAGGTAACCATCACCATTCCTTTAATAGATGCCATCAAGCATATCCCATCCTATGCAAAATTTCTCAAGGGTATATGCACTCCTCATAGAAACCCTAGAAGGATCCAACTTAGTGAAACAGTCAGTTCTATTATGATGAATTCCCTACCAATTAAAAAGAGAGATCCGGTAGCACCCATGATAACGAGTGAAATAGGAGGAATGTCTTTTACTAGATCCTTACTAGATACCAGAGCTAGTATTAACATCCTTCCTAAACCTATATTCGACCGTCATCATGTAGGGGAGTTTCAACCTTTCCTAGTAGAGTTATGCTTAGCAGATGGATCGGTAAGGAAGCCACATGGATTAGTAGAAGATGTGGTCGTAAGAATAGAATATTGCTATTTCCCGGTAGACTTCCTAGTCGTCGATATGAAAATAACTAAGGAGCTTAGCCAAGCCCTGATCATCTTAGGACGACCCTTTCTCGCTACTGCGAAAGCTGTCACAGATTGGGGGAAAGGAGAAGTAATTCTTAAGATGTGAAAGTGATAACATGCATTTATAACTTAAATTCTTATCTTATTTAACTCATATTCATGCCTATTTTATGTGAATATAATGCATGTTATCATAGTTTTATGAATTTTTTCCATTGGTATGATATTCTACTAAAGTCCATGTTTATGGATTATTTAGGGTTAATTATGTGCTTGATGAATGTTTAATCTTTTAAAAGATTAAATAAATATAAATTAATTACCTTATTTTGACTTTAGTAAATGATTTAAAGGATTAATTCTAAGAAAAGAATTATTGGATGATTCAAAGAGAGAGATCTTAATGAATGCCTTTATGTTATTTTTAATCCATATTATATTCTTCCCTAAAATTATATTTTTAAATGGCATAATATTAAAGATGAAGGAATTTGTGATCCAATGGAGAAAATTTGAGTTTTAAAGGAGTTATATTTTAAAAATTATGGATTTTTGAATATTTTAGATTTTTCTGGATTTTAATATGAATTTTTATTGAATTTCTATTGATTTTATTCATGAATTAAAATCACAAAAAGTGGGGTTTATTTCCTCAGGACCGCGGGGCTAACGTGCCATACGAAGCTGATGTGGCGCGCAGGACCCGCGCGGATGTGACGTGGCACGCAAGGCCACGTGGCAGAGCCGTGTGGGCCCACGCGACGCTCGGGTGGCGCAAGGTGTTGCAGACACGTGGCAGGGGCCACGTGAGTCCACGTAGATGCCGGGGTGTCGCCACGTGGCAGAGTAGGGCTGACATTTGGAGGGCCCACGGGTTAGTGGGCCCTGGTTATAGGATTGGGGCAGTAACGCAATAGCGTTAAACCGCCCCGCCTTATAAGCTAGCCCGTTTCTCTCTTTTCTTTCGTGTGGGACTATGTTCCAGCGGAAATTGATTTTTTTAGGTGACGTGGCAGCACGGTGGGCGTCAGATACGATCGCGGGGGATCAATCGCGTGGACCCGAGTCCATGCGATCACCATCAGAGCACGTGCGCTAAAGGAGTTTTAAGGGACTCCCTTGACGACTTACCTGGCAACACGTGGACGCATCGGGAGCGTCCGATCTTCATCGGATGGGCGAAAGAAGCATCAAACGGATGGCTGTGATCCATCGCGAATTTGGTGCATTGAGGGGAGATGTGTGGACACATCACGAGTCACCTCGACGCTTTGATGGCGATCAGACGACAGAAACTCAGTGATCGTGCAATCGTGGCCATCAATCGGTCTTCACCGCATCAGACGGCCTGCATTTTTCGCGGGAATCCCTCTTTAAAATCGATGTTCTTCTCTTCTTTTCTTAACTTTTGATTGATTTGTGAAGCAATAAGAAAATTTGAAGGAAGATCTTGAGTTCATCACGATTCCCCTGCGTTTAAATTTGATCATGATCCGATTGAGGCAGGATTCGTCGTGATTAATCGTTGGATTCGATCGAATTTTCCCCTTGAACGCCGAACGTCCGCCAAAGAAGAAATTAAGCCAATACTCTTCAATCTGCGTGAATTGAAGCCAAATCTTCGCAGAAATCGTGTTAGCAGTGAGATTCGATCAATCATCTGGTCGTAATTTGAGTTTTGATTAGATTTAGGAAGTTAATTTTATGTTGAAAGTCATTTTGTTCTTCAATTTCACCCAATTTTGGTTCAAATTTTTGCTGATTTTTAAAATAGGATATCTCTTTGTTCTTAAACCCGAATCACTTGATTCCAGTTTCATTGGATTCCTTATTTCATTAGCTTTCCGTGGATAGAAAATTTCATAAACTTCTAAGATCATTTGGCCCCTCAATTTAACGTTTGACCAACCACTATTCATTTTCAATCCGAATTTGGGCATTGACTTGCGGGATCAATTACTCTCAAAATATAAATTGAAATTTGACGATTTTGGTCTCTTTGGAATCTCTTTGAAATTTGATGATATTTAAATTTCAATATTTGAATATTATTTGATAAGTCAATTTGAAGATTTTCTCTGAAGTGTTCATTTCGAGATTTTTCTGATCTTTGATTTTTAATAATTCATAATAAATCCAATTCGTATAAAAAAATCACAAATTTTATATCAATAAATTCCATTTTCTCTATAGATTCTGAATATATAATTTTCATAATATTTTATGCTCTTTTTTTCTCTCATTTTCAGAAAGTCAACTATTGGTCAAAGTCAATGCTTTGACCTTGACTATTGACATTTCTCTGTTAAACCAGAAATCTAAAATCTTAAAATATCTTATCTCATACATTCAGATCATCTCTATTAATTACATATCATTATCACTTCTTTAAAACCTTAATTTAACCTGAGTTTGACCAAGTCAACTTTGCAATTAAAGTCAACCTTGTTCTCTGTGGATCGACCTGATACTTACACTTTACTTGATTTTATATCTTTGTCATTGTGAGTTTGGAATTATAAATTTTGTTTGACCAACGTTTGTGTGTTTTAACGACCACATAAAACGCATCGTCAGAAAGCACACCAGTGAAGGTTGACATCAACAAGCTTGAAATACCCTTCACGAGCTTCTGAGGACTTGGGCGCCATCGAATTCGCCAATGACCAGGATATTGAAGCTACCATAGAAGAAGTGATGATGATTGATGAGGAAGCATGATTTGAAGAGCTACCAATGGACGAGCCTTGATTGGACCTCAAGACTCTCCCATCTACACTCAAATACGCCTTCCTTGATGAAGAGAAAGCAAAGCTGGTAATTATTTCGTCCACGCTGGATATTAAGCAGGAGAAACAATTACTGGATGTATTAAGATGGAATGAAGAATGACGAGACGCGACTGCGAGGTTGTTGATTTCACACGGTCTCATGTCAAAAATATTTCTGAACTTACATATTTGATGAAAATGCATCGAATTGAAGGGTATAATGGTAAATAAGGGTCGAATCCACAAGGAAAAAAGGAAATTCTTGATGTATTCTTTGAAATTGATCAAATCGGACGATGAATTCATGTTAGAAATTGGGGAAAATGGTAAATTATAAAAGAGAACTTCAAATCAATTCCACGGAATCAAGAATCATCGAATTTGGACTTTATTTCGTGGAGAAATTGAAGATCGAAGTGAGGAGAAAATTTCGGACGAAGAAATCACGATTTTAATGAAAATTAACCAAAATTAAACCTTAAATCCTAATCTAAATTGAAATCAAACATAAATGGATGAAAGATTAGCAAAAACTGCTTCCACTAACCACGATTAGTGATCGGATTAACTCAATTAACCCAATTAATCGATGAAAATACCGAAGAACGCGTTCGTGAGTTCAAGCTGCAATTTCTAGTGATCTACATGGCCAAATCTCAATCTCAAATGCTCCGGAGGTGCAGAATTGAGTGTAGAACACGATGGGATTGAGAGAAACGAGAGGGGAGGTGTCTAGACAGATCAATTTGTTGATTTCCAACTCGAATGCTTTAGAACATCGAAGAACACATCATTTTATAGGGATTTTGGGTGTAACCGTCTGATCAAAACTATCGACGGTTACGATGGAAGGGTCCATCGTGGACCGTTTCGAACATGTCATGGCCGTCCGATCTCGATGGACGGTCTGGATGATCCGCGTGATGGCCGTTATAAAAACGCATCAATTTTTCGCCGTTGGATCGCGATCCGACGATCACGATGCTCCCCGCTAGATTGCATCATGACTATTATAATGCCTGCATTTAAGGCACGTGCCTTGATCGTGACCCGGTGGTCCGCGCGTTCACTCGATCGATGCGCCTCGATCGGACTTCACCAGATCCGACGTCTCCCCTTCCGCCACGTGTCTTGCATTTTAATTAAAAACCGTGTGGAACTTAGTCCCACACGGGAAAAATTAAAGGAATCAATTGGGTTTAAAAGGAGCGACGATTCTAAGGGGTAATAATTCCCTTCCGATAAACGGAAGGCTATACATTATAATCTATATAGTTATAAAAATAAATATCATGCCGCGTAGGCGCCGCGTGGTCCCGCGTGGCACTGCCATGTCGCATCCACGTGGGTCCCGCGTGAAAAATAAAATCTTTTTGCATTTATTTTATTTATTTTAATCGTTTAAAAATCGATAATAATTTAGAAAAAATCCCTAAAAATAGAAAATTCATAACTTTTAATATATATCTCCAAATTAATCCAAATTTATTTCATTTGATCTGAAATTTAATTATCTATCATTCTAAAAGATAAAAATTGATAAATAATGAGAGTTTTAATTTTCATTTCAAAAATACATTTATATTTTTAAGGATTTAAACTTAAAAAATATAAATAAATGTTTATAAAACATTTTCTCTGATTATTTTAACTTTAAAACCTCTATAATCTCGAGTAAAGATGGGTTGTTAATTATTTATCTCTTAAATCATCATATTTAACCCTAATTTAAAGTATTTTTGAGATGATAATGACTTTTTCATAGAATGATAGAAAAATACACATAAGTATGATAACATGCATGGAAATGAAACTATTTATACCTTAATATGCATAAAAAATCATGTTTTATTATGTTAGACCCTTATCTATGCACTCATCACATCTTCTTAGAGGATTAGTCAAGACCCATCGGGAGGCCCCAGAGACGACTCAACCCAAAGGTATGGGAAGCCGTGAAAGAAGAAATTCATAAATGGCTAAACGTAGAAATCATCTATCCCATATCCGATAGCCAATGGGTGAGTCCAGTGCATGTTGTTTCTGAAGAAAGCTGGAGTAACATTCACCACGAACGAGAAATGCAAGGAGATCCAGACCCACCTTCTGAAGGGAAAGAGTACATCTTGGTAGCCGTGAATTATGT
Organism: Lemna minuta; assembly: GCA_024174645.1. Lineage (NCBI taxonomy): Eukaryota > Viridiplantae > Streptophyta > Magnoliopsida > Alismatales > Araceae > Lemna > Lemna minuta. The sequence continues at coordinate 2,467,627 of CM044111.1, read as the reverse complement.
GTCCAAGTGGGTCGAGGTGATCCCCACTAGGACAAACAATCATTGGGAGGTGTTGAGATTTGTTACGCGATGCATCTTCGCCCAGTACGGTTGTCTGAGGGCCATCATTAGTGATGGCGGCTCACACTTTAATAATGCTCACTTCCGTGCATTGTTGAAGAAGTACGGAGTACATCACCGCGTCACCACACCATACCACCCCCATGTGAATGGGCAAGTAGAGGTAAGTAATCGAGAGGTCAAGAGCATCCTAAAGAAGATAATTCGACCATATGGGAATGATTGGGCACACAAGCTTCCCGACGCACTGTGGGCATACCGAACAACATACAAGACACCCATCGGGATGTCTCTCTTCCGGCTTATCTTCGGGAAAGCCTGCCATCTTTCGATTGAGCTTGAGCATCGAGCTTATTGGGCAATCAAAAATCTCAACCTATCATTGGAAAAAGCAGGGAAACATCGACTTCTCCAGCTTTAGGAGTTACATGAGCTGAGGGATGACGCGTATGAGAATGCAGCGATCTACAAAGAGAAGACGAAGGCCTTTCACAATCGACACATCCGAAGACGATCATTCTAGGTCAATGATAAGGTTTGGATCGACAATTCTCGCCTCAAGCTCTTTCTTGGAAAGCTATGCTCTAGATGGGATGGTCCTTACGTGGTTCTCGAATTGTTCGATGGCGGATCGGTACTCATCTCCAACATCAAATCTGGTCGACAATTCAAGGTAAACAACCATCGTCTAAAGCCGTACTTGACATCAGAGCCACCCGCACCGGCAGATAAGGTAGATATGCATCTTCCCGAGCACTTGAGGACGTGACAGTATCACCCTCGACCCATCAGTAGTCGTAGGTTTTATTTTAGTTGCGTCTGGCTGAAGACGTTAAACTTAGCACTCTTGGGAGGCACCCCAAGATTATCTTACCTTTTAGTTTTCTTTGTTTTTCAGTTTTTTTAATAGATATCGAAGAAGAATTACACTTGGAAAAGGCGCACCTGCAAGATTAATGAGTTTTTCTAACCCTTATTTTTCTCACCACATTTTCACATCTTTTCCGTGCCATGATCGACATTTTTAGCTTTCTTTTTACATGAGCATGTAGTTATCATTGAGGGCAATGAAAGATTCTAGTTGGGGGGGTGAGGACTTAGCAAAATCTCTACTATTTTTTTCCAAAATTTTAAAATTCTACATTCTAAAAACTCATGTTTTCCAAAATTCATCTATTATACCCCACCCTAGAAGTCTTGACATCTAGAGATCCGACCTACTAGAAATGTAGAAGTGAGGGCCTTATAGCACATATGATTACATTTTGAGTAATAAAGCTAAATGATCTAGAGAAACCATAGATGCTATTTAGTGGTTGACTCCTTTGGGGTTGGGTATTTAACAAGCACCAAGAAAAATGAGTAATCAAATGTTGAAATGCTATGTGATTGAAATGGAGAGTTTTTGAGAGAAGTTAAAATTCCATCCCCTACCTAACATCAGCCAAAACTGCTTAGTGTGGGAATTCCTCGCTTCTAGACTTTCCCTTTAAAAGAGTGCAATGATCCATAATATTTTGAAGGCACCTATCTTTCCCTGTTAGGCATGTAGTTTTCTCTTTTCCAAAGCAGTCAAGTAGTTACACCACTTTGTTTTAAACTTTACTCATGACAATAACACTCCCAAGTGATTCACACATCCATCACATGTCTTCTATATTTTCTCTCACATGTACATATCCCTTCACATTACATTTCACATTTGTCACATACTATCTTCATAAATAAAAAAAACTCCTCCATATCCTTATGTCATTCTTCTGAAAGTTTGAAAAAAAGAAGAAGAAGAAAATAAAAAGGAGAAAAGTAAAAAGAAAGAGAGAAATAAGAAGTGAGAAGAAGGAAAATAAGTGAGAAAATATCTTCTACCATTATCTCTACCTTCACCATCACCTCCACCATCATCTCTACCATCTATCCTATCCATCACCATCCACCTCATTTGGGAGTATAATTATCATAAGTGGTACCTTCTTTGTTTTAAAAATCCACTTTGTTTATCTGCATGTTTGCTTTTAACTACATATTTCTCTTAAAAATAGCATCCTTTTTATTTCCTTCAGCCACCTCACACATTGCATCCCAAAGATAGGAATATCTTTGAATTGCACTCTTTATAGGAGGAAAGCGAGTTGAGGGGAATTCTAATACACTAAGTAGCCTTCATTTTGAGGGAAGGAGTGATGTATCTATGGAGAGGGTAAGGAATTACATTCGCTCATGAGAGAGTGATTATCTTTTCATCCCCATAGCATCATACCTTAGATATGCTCACCTTGATCACAATTGAGAATTAGACTTGAGAATTAGTTGATGAGCACCACCCTAATATGCACTAAAAAAGTCAACCTAGACATAGAATCTAGATCATTATGGCCTATACTATGAGGAAAACGTAATCATACATTCATACGCTTCAACTTTTTAGTAGTAGAATCAAAGGATGAAAGGACCTTCTAGGGAGATTATATAGTAAATTGCTAAGAGACTAGAAATCATTTAAGTTCGGGGGGGGGGGGTGTAATAACATGCTAATTAGACATGATAATACATGATTATTTATGCATATTAAGACATAAAATATTTCATTCATATGCATGTTATCATATTTATGAGAGTTTATCTATCATTTTATAAAAAGTCATTATAATCTCAAAAATACTTTAATTTAGGGTTAATTATTATGAATTTAAGATAAATAATTTTATAACCCATCTTTACTTGAGATTATAAGTAGTTTTTAAAATTAAATAATGAGAGAAATCATTTAATTTTTTAATCAAATCATTTAATCATTTAGTTTTTAGTTTTCATAAATATTCATTTAATTTTTTAAAGTTAAAATCTTGAACAAATGAATATATTTTTAAAATAAAAATTAAATCTCTTTTTATTTATTAAATTTGACTTTTCAGAATGATAGATAATATAATTTCTAATCAAATGGAAGAAATTTGGATTAATTTGGAGTTATATTTTGAAAGTTATGAATTTTCTAATTTTTAGGGATTTTTTTTCAGATTTTTATGAATTTTAAATCAACTTTTCAGGATTTTTCGAAATTAAAAATCAAAATTTCTAATTTAAAATCAATTTTTTGGATTATTATTAGCGCGCAGGTGACGTGGCGCAATCTGGAGCGTCCGATCGATCACGATCGATGATCACATGCGGGATGTTACGTGGCGCATCGCAGGACGTTCGATCGACGCGATTAAATTGCGATATCAATCTTTCACTTAAGCATGGGGGTACGTGACGTGATTTGATTCGTCGACGCATCGATTTAATCTCAGTTGTTGATCAAAAGAGTTATAACGGCTAAGATTAAAACCGACGGAAACATATCAAAAACGTCTGATCGTGATCCAATGGCGAGCATTTGATGCGTTTTTATAACGCACGTGACGTGGCTTCATTTGGGTGGTCGATCGAAAGAACCAACTGCCACGACTTAACGGTAACGATTCGCATCCGATGCGTTTCATTAGAGCCGTTGATCGTGGATTAAATGTTGATCAGACGGTTACACCCAAATATATCCTATAAATTGAGATGTTCTTCAACGATGTAAAGCATTGGAGGGAAATTCGAGTTAATCGAGCTGTTTAGACACAAATCTCTTAAATCTCTTGCTCTCAATCGCTTCTAGACTCATTTTCGCATCCACGGAGTGTTTGAGAGTGAGATTTCAATGATCGACGAGGAAGAAATCGACGCTTGAAGTCCACAATCGCGTTTTTTCTGAATTTTGATGAATAGCCTTGCTTCTGGGGATTAATTGGATCAATTCGAGTGCAATTGTGGGTTAGGGATCGTGTTTCATCCTAATCTATCTTTTTATAGCTTTAGATTTCATTTTTAAATCGTAATTTGAGTTAATTTCAGTTTTCGCGATTTTTATTTTTAGGAAAATTTTTACCTCTATTCATTCAATGATTTCTTTGCGAAATCAAATCCAAATTTAGTGATTTTTGATTCTGTGGATTTGTCTTCGATTCCTCGTTCTTAAAATATCAAATTGCCTAATTTTATCACCATTTCATCTTCCAATTTGATCGAATTCAAAAAGGTCATAAAAAATTTACCTAATTCCATGTGGATTCGACCCTTATTTACCATTATACCCCTCAATTCGTGATTTAATCTTAAAATTGGTCAGTTTGGAATTTATTTTGACTCCTGACCGTGTGTTTTTCAACAAACATACGGTTTCGATTCGTCAATACGCGCCACGTGCTGCACACATGTTCATGGATGTGTGTGTGTGGGCACGTGTGTGTGATTAGTGGGTTAATAATTATTTTCATAATATTTTCTAAGCCCACTAAACACACACTGCAAATATACCTAATAATTCACGTTAATTTTTTTGTCATGTAGAACTATTTGTGTTTATTTTTATGCGCAAGTGACGTGTCACATTTTGGAGTGTGCGATCGCGCAAATCAATTGTGATCGTCGGATTTCACTTAAAGGGGGGAGGGGGAGGTACATGGCATACAATAGTTCGTCATTGAATTGTGTTTGAAATGACTTAATCTCAACTATTTATCTGCGGAGTTATAATTGCTGAGATTAAAAGTACCTAGACTCCCGTGAACACGTGTATGCATCTAGAGCGTTTCGATGAGTAGTTAAAAGTGAGATTTCATCCAAAGAGTAGGGAGATCTCACCTCTTGAATACTGAAATTCGTTTTCAAAGACGCGGAATGAAAAGCTTTTGATCCGGTGATCAATTGGATCATTTCCGGTAAAATTATGTGTTTTCCTCCAATTTTTTTTAAAATGTTGTGTATCACTAGATTTTAATTTTGAAGCTTAGATTAGTTGAATTTTATAATTTCTCTTTTTTCTCTCTCTTCGCGATCGAATTTTCTATCTAAATTTTACTCATTGATTTCTCCACTAATACTAATCCAATTGCTTCATTTTTTATTATGTGGATTCATCTTGGAGTTTTCTTTCCAAATCTACTAAAATCAATTAATTTCTTATCTCAATTCCTCATCTAATTTTATTGAATTTGAAGAACACCTAAAATAATTCCCTAATTCTCCGTGGATTTGACCTTTATCCACCATTATATTCTTTAACTCTTAATTATAATATTAAATTAGTTAGTTTGGAATTTTTTTTGACACGTCTTGGTATGTTTTCAATGACCTCACGAATACGTCTCGTCAATTATCTATTCTTGGTGTCTCAATTTTAAATTATTCCACTAGATCGATGTGTTGATCAAAATTTTGGAAGGCTTATGGACCTCACAACTCAACAGAGAAACCATTTGGTTTTGTGGAGTCCACTCGAAGACCACTGGCCAATCTATTTTCATCAAGTACGTATTGCCTAGACCAAACTTAGTGGTTGGTTGAGTCTACTCTATGTATTGTAATAACCACGTAGCCATCTTGATCGTGGGCAAATCCACTTGTAATAACCCCATAGCCATTTTAATGAATACACAAAGCACATCAAGATTGGTAGTCATCACATCCGCGACAAGGGGATGTACAATCCTCATGTGGCACTATCTCATCAACTTGTGGATATCTTTACCAAAAGCCTTACTAGGATCTCCTACGATGTCACTTGTACCCAGCTGAAAATGTTTGATTGACATGTTTCAATCTAAAGGGGTGTGTTCAAATGTATTGTCGAGCTCCCATCACATCAAGGCCTATTATCTCTCTCTCTAGTCTATATAAGCACATGTAGTCCTCCTCTTTAATTAAGCACTCTAGGATTTTCTTATCAACAAAGACCAATTAGAGCCAACCACATGGCTCGAATAGTCATCAAATCTAGGACTTGTCACATACATGAAAATTGAGGTTTTTGCATTCCTCAGAGATTTCCCTTCATGAAAAATGATGTTAATGACCAAAAAGCAATTCCCATAGAAAGAACAAGTGAAATCAATGATTTTTTACGGTAGCTGCCGAAAAAAAGTGATTAACATCAAAAAATGTAGACAAGTAGAAGGCCAAAGGCTTGAGACCACATTCCTAAGATAGCAGGACATGAATCTTCATCAATCTAGAATCTTCATAAGAAATTTAGCTTCATCAATCTCAAGGAAAATTCTACATAAAATGTGCCAATAACTTCAGCCAAACTAAGAACTAGCTGATGGAGACCTAAATGAACTTTTATTTGGACGAAATGGTAGGCATTGAAATAATTCAGAGTGAGGAATAGAATGCCGATGATATAAAAAATGTAAAGATGGTTGAAAAAAACCGAATGAGAACCCTAGTGAAATGATACCTAGCGAGAGAAGAGAATGAGACAACGAGAATCAAAGTCTTTTTCGGGACGAGAGAAGCATAAATTAAGGTATAAGTGGTCCCAGTTGGTTAGACCCAACAAGAGGTCTCAGAACAAGGTCCACTAACTAGAAAAATAAGAGATAACATAAACATGCTCGCATATATCTTCACACTTGTGACTCAGTGAAGTATGGTCGACAAATATAGTAATTATTGAGAGTAATGAATTTTGCTCGTTGCATGTTCGACTTGACCTAGTGGTGATGCTTGAATTTCCAAAGAAAATGAATTCACAACACTTCGTTCAAGGTCAAGGACATGGCATTGGACGAGTGAAAGAAAAGTGAATCACAATGCATCATCACACAGTAGATGGCTTAAATTCATTCTTATTGAGGTTCAACATAGAGAATTTTGAATGTGGTAGTCTATGTAAATTATAGATATGTTCAACTGGAACATTCTAAAAATGCATTCTCTTCATGTGATGCTAAACCACATCAATGTCTATGTAAGTTTGATGCATTCTCTACGTGCATTCGCTTTGTGTGAAGTTTTGAACATTTGGTGATCTCCCGCCTCGACACTTCTCTCTCAATCGACCTCTCACAACTCATCCTTAAATTCTTTGATCATTCAATCACACTCACTCTGTCCTAAATTCCCTTGGTCGTTCTCCTCCAACCTCTGTGATCACAGTCAGCGTCACAGATTTTGGAAGGGAGATTAATTTAGAGTTCCTCATCCCTCCAGTGGAAAAGATTTAAGTAGTTCAATTGGGAGCTCAGTTTAGTTCCAGAAACCGACATCCCCTCATCATTCTCTCTTTCTCCTCTACGCAGTTATGTCAGTGCCTTGTATCCTGCTCGTACTTGCTTGATTATTGTTTGATTTTATGCCTATTAACGGCGAAAGGTGATAATCACCAGCATTGGTAATTCCTTAGTTTCTCGATGATCATAAAACCAAGAGAAATAAAAGTGATAATCATGTGTCAATTTCTCAAAATCATAAGTTCTTATTTCAAGTTACTATGCATATTTCATAACCGCTTTGTTCTCGAATACTTTTAGATCATTGCAAAAATCAAACCAATCGTCTCAAACCCGCCAACTAAAAATGGTCGATCATATTTAAGCAAAAATAATCTGGACTGAGGTAGGGAGGAGCCCAAGCGAATTACAGTTAGAAAGACGTGTTCACATTTGGTGCATTAATTCAATAAATAAAAATAATCAAAATTCCACATGCTTCTAAATTACTAAAAATACTCATAAAGTGACAATTTTTAGCCTAGGAGACCATATTATCAAGACTATTATGAACTTCATAGGCCCGTGTCACAACTTCATTGGATGAAATCTTCTTTAGGCGGACCACATGTAAATCTATGACAAATAAAAACCCTAATTGTGAAAAATAGGAGCACCCAAAACGCAAACGGCAGGCATCAAATATGGACTTTCTCATCCTCATCAGGGAAATAACGAATCAGATGAGGTTACGTCCTTTTTTTCTCTCCTTCCAGAAAAGACATTATGACGGTGACAAAACAACGAACATGCGTGGTGACCACAGCCCCCACTCGGCGCCATTGGTGGGTGCTCTATGTATCTCATAAATTTTTATCAGGAAACTGGGTTCGGAAATATGAAATTGAAACTAGGGTCGGAGGCTTAACCGGGGCCCAGGACCAGTATACCTGTTTTCGCCGTTGGCTGAACAGATAGGCCAGAGCATAAAACTGGCATCTAGCCCAGTTTTCTCAACCTTTTTCCAGTCTTACCAGTCAAAAAAAACTCTGTCCTACCAGACAACACTAGAGGGTCAGCAATATACAAGTTATCATGGTAGAGAAGAACTCGTAAAGTTAAGCATGCTCAGGCTTGGGCAGTGCAGAGATGGGTAAGTTTTTTGAGAAGAGGGACACTGGGGTGGAGAAGAACTCCAGAGTTAAGCCTGCTCAGGCTTGGGGAGCGAAAGGATGGATAACCCCTCTTGGGCGGGAAGAATAGAATTCTTCTACTGGTTGATCACTAATTTTGGTTGATCTTCCTCTGTAACTTTTTTTACAAAAGCATTGCACAAGTTACAGTCCTAACTTGAGAGACGTGGCCACCATCAAGAGGCCCAATGATTGCATAAGTCATCCTGCTATGTAATGCAAAAAGAGAGATGATATCACGCACAATATAAAAGGGCATGAGGTGCAAAAAACATACCCAAAGAATAGGAACCACATCAAAATTCATATATCAAGCCAAAATCGGTTTGTATCCAGCTGGGCAGCCACAAAAGTGTCATGAGAAGACTGGTAAGAACTGCTTCAAATCCCCGAGGAAGTGGGCCAAAGATAGTTATCTGACATGCTTCCCAACAGCCTCAGAAACTCCACAAGACTAAAACCCTCATCTAGTCTGAAAATTTTACGAGCAGTACTGGTTTCCTTTTCCTCTCAAGACTTTGAAAGGAGTGCGGATGCTCACTGTTACCAGCCTGAAAAACCAAAGAATGGAGAAAATGACGTCAAATGAACAAGACTTTGGTTATCTTTCCCTTCTTCTTTCAATAACCTTACAACTAATATGCCCGTTAAAACAAAGTATAACAAATGCTAATGGTCTCAATAAATCCCATCGCATCCATATGCAACAAAAAAAAATGATGAATAAGAGCATTCACCTGAGGGCACGCAGAAGACAAAAAGTGCTAGCAGTCAGGAAACCAACCCTTCTGAGTTCTTGGTTTTGACCAACCACAAGTGTAAACACCTCTGAAGAATATATAACCACACTGACAGGGGCACTAGTCAAAGTGACCCAAGATTCATATTCCAAAGTCTCTATTAAGCCCAGAACGAAATGTTTCTTCATTCCCAGAGAAAAATCGGTTAAGTCCCACAGCCTTGTTCCTCAAAATCTCACTCACAACAGGTTCCAAATTATCCTGGGAATCATTCCAGCTCTCCCACTGCGAGTTCCTTTGCTGCTGGTGTGATGTCATCACCCCAAAAGGAGAAATCGATGAGAGATTCTGATGAAGATGCCTAGATGTATTATAGGGATCGCTAACAGAAGAAAATCTGGGTCCATAGTTGTCCGGGATTCTTGAATCTTGATGAGAGAAAGACTGCTGCATGAGTGCCTGTAGTCTTGGGTCAACATCTGGAGAGTATCTTGAGTCAACACCAGAGTAATCTATCCCCTGCTGCACTCTACCAGTCCCAACAGCCAGGATAGCTGGATCATAGAATTCTACCTCGCTGTTATATCCAGCAGATGAAATCTTATGGTCCTTCATCAGGGACGCCCCTCCAAACAGATGGTTATCTGCAAATGAAGATGACAGAGATAGTTAGCATAAAGATTCAACTCTCTCTCTCTCTCCTCCTCTCTTCTCTCTCGGTTCACTTTCTCTGTTATCACTCAATGAACTAAAAATATTTTTGTACATAAATGAAGATAATATGAGATTCAAATGAACCTGAATATGAGCTCTCATAGGCCTTATCCAACTTTTCCTGGTATGAAAATCCAGGTGGAGGAGCCTGGAATCTACTTGGCGCAGAAAATCCAGGAGGTGCGGACGTCTTAGCTCTTGGAGCTGCTTTTGAGAGAGAAATAAGAAGAATTAGTGAGAATCTCTGAAAAATAAATATTACCAAAAAATTCTGCGAAAAAAAAACCATCAGCTGTTGCTTATTCAGATGAATTCGAAACAAAGATGACAATGGCTTATGATTTAGGTAACGTCATGAATTAATAAATCAGAAATACTTACAGGATAAAATAAAAAACGTTTATGGAAACATAAGAAAAGTTAATCTTTAACAACAAACAAGCATGTGTACTTACCAGCAGATTTCTCAGCCAAATTTGTAAACTGGCCCTCATTAAATGACCCTGGATACCTCGAACTAGTAGGCATAAAACAATTTTGGATGCCTAATGAACTGCTACCGGGTACCTGTGAAACTTCACAGAGGGGTGTTCTTGAGAATGATTGTTGGATTTCTTGCCTGGCAAAGGAAAACCGAGATTCGTTGCTCTGTCCCTTCCATAAAGCAGTCATTTTTAGACCACCATTTTGTTCATTAGATTCACCAAGGAATTTAGCAAAGCTACCAGTTGAAACTGATGCATCACTCCACGGATCAAAGTCCATAGACAGGATATTGGAAATTATGTTGCTCTCTCCCCTGTCCAAAAAGGCATTTTTCCCTGAAGGTGGATTATGCAACCTTCCTGAATATCTGGCATATTCTCCAAAATTTTTCTGCTTCTTCTGGTCGATTAGATTGATGGATTGTTTTATCTATAAGTTCTATGCCTACTGTTCGAAAATCTTCAGTTGCCAAAGTGCCCCCTTGACCATTACTAGAAGCATCTGAATAGTCTCTAGGGTTAAGATTTTCAACGCCATTTTCTGTACATAGCTGCTTCCAACCTTCCGATCGTCTAAAGTTCCCTAAGACATTTGAAACTGAATCTTGTATGTCCAAATTTTGTACAGACATTTGAGATGGAAAATTCCGAAGGTTTTCATTGGAGTGAGAGCAAGAACCAACAGCCCTAGGAAAAGAAACAGATTGATTAAGATGATCAAAAATAGGATATGGCCGAGATAATAAGCCTTCTCCATTGCTCTCTTTTGGCGACACTAGAGTAGAACTAGCCTTTGAAACTGAAAATTCATAAGGGATTACACCAGCATGATTTTCTTCAGGTGCCAGCATGGCAGGAGAACCTATATCATCATCCCAAGATGATTTTTCGCCAGGCAGACTACTATCAACTTCTTGAGAGTGGTTGGTAAATAATATTTTGGATCTATCTTCATGTTCTTCCTCTGAAACATCTCTGGCAACAGATTCATCATTATACAATGACGATGATTCTTTTGAAGGAGACATCTCTGGCAAGGAATCTGGATCCCTTGTCAATAGTATGGTTGACAACTTATCAGGACTTCCTGGTGCCCCATCATCATCAGACCAAGCCGACGAACAATGCCCATGGGATAAATCCATCGATGGAATAGTTCTAGAGCCACGCGAATCCTTGCATCTGCCATTCAAATTCATTCTTTGACATTGATGTTCTTCGATAATTGCTGCCACAGATGGAAGAGCATTATCGTGCCACGATGGCAGGCTTGCACCAGACGGAGGAACTGAAGCACTAAGGATACTTTCAGATTTCTCTTTGGGAATTCTTGTGGCAGATGATGACCGTAAATTTGTTCGGAGGCCCCTAAAAAGAGAGTTTTAGATGAGATACCGATCTGATTAAATAAAGGGAAAAGTGGAGACAAAGAATACCAAGAAGCAGCAGCTGGAAGACCAGCGGGTTTTCCAGATCCACCAATGTCAAGAGGAGAAGATTTAGCCTGAGAAAAAACATATGTAATCAGCAGTGTCCATTCAAATTGGATAAAACTTTGTAGGAACAGAAAAAAGGAAGTGAGATTCTCCACAATGAAAAATGGGCAGGAGTGGAAGTAAATCTCACATTTGAAGACTTAATCACAGTTTTGGTATTTGAGACTGTCCCAGAACTCGAAAGCTCATCAGCCGGAGGGGGTAGCACACTACCAATACGCCGTTGTGCACTGCCTGAAGCTGAACCAGCTTGCGGGACTCTGTTCCTGTGAAGATTGAATGAAAATTAATAAACTACCTGAAGATACTAAGGAGTTTGAAATAACGAACAATCAATCTCAACAGAATGAACTAAGCCTTTCACCAAGTCATGAAGATCAGTCATTTTCAACACTAAGGCTTCCTTGAACATTAAAACCAACAGATATTCCAGAGGTAACACATCATTAAGAAAAATCGTAATGAAGCATGGTATGCCTTCAAAGAATATCTATCTAGTGGTCAACATTGAATTTATCAATCTGAATTTCAAACCAGGCACTACAGTTAGAGCATATGACAAAGTCGGAGCTAGAAATTATGGATCATGCGCCTAATAGAACTAATGGATCAATGAAATGGACTGGACCAATATCTCACAACGGCAAGTAGAGAAAAGTGTTGTGATAGGATAATGATTAGAAAAAATGATTGGAAAAGAAAAGAACTGGAGACCATTTCATTCGCTGGCCTGACTATCCTTTGTGTAGATTGTTCTGGAGGCCTTTTCAATTTCAGTATGAAACAGAACAAAAAAACGATTGCACAATTCAGGTACAATCCCAGTTAGGAAATTCAAACTACTGGGCCATCTCTCTCTTTCAGTAACAGAATGGGACTGTGAGAGGGAGGTAGGAACTACACTTCCTGCACCAATATTTAGATCTAATCCTTTTGTATGTGAGAACATTGGCATGGTGAGAATACTCTCTCTTGTCAGAAGCCGATTCTCAACCTATTTCTTTCTCTCTCCCCCCCCCCTCTGGGTGGGTCAGTGATCCATTGCCTTTGACGCTGCCCACCCCCTGACCTCCTTGCCCAGGCCAGCAAAGTGGCGCGAGCAAGTCACCCAAGGGGCAGGTAGCACACCCTGACCAGATCCACCAACCCTACTCAGAGACACTTGCGTTGTCAATAATTGGGTTTCAGCTGCCTCTCTTGTTTCCGGATCAGCCCAATCCTCTTCCTCAAGAATCTCCCCCTTATCCTCTTCATGCACCAGCAAAATTTGCAACAACTTGCGACTATGGCCCACCAAAAAGTTTTCACTGCAATGAAAAATTACCCTTTTTCTCTTCTGTATTATTATTTGACATCCGTAAATTGCAACCTCCTAGTACACTCAGGGCCTCCCACAGAGTTGTTCGTCCCATATTTATAGTTCTTTTCAGTGATTGGGTTGGATGAGTTATCCAATCTAACTGTACCATTGGATGATTAACTGGTATCAGGAGAACCATTCAGCTCTCTGTCCCCTCCTTACCTCTGGAAGAATTCTTGGCTTTCCCTGGCTTTCCACAGCACCTTAATCCCTTTTTCCACACTAGAGCAGGAATTCATAATTTCTCTCAGCCCCACCAGCTAATTATCCCCACCAGCTAATTGAGAGTCATTTCTGCCTAAATTTCCTCCTTCAAACCTTTTATGAATGTCTACTTCATAATATCATCTTGGACGGGAGGTAAATACAGCAATAAATCCTCAAACTCTTCTCTTTAACTATTCCCTAATCCTTTTTGAACACCACTCTTTAATCATTCAGTGATAAATGTTCAAGAATGGAAGCATGATATCGTCATCCAAGGCTTCATTGAAGTGCTTTCCAATTTGAACTTTGAAATCATGCCATTTTTTGATCGTACATAGTTTATCAGTCCAGATAAACCAGTGCAGAAGGGCTCCTTCCAAACAAGTTATGGCACATTCCAGAAGATCCGTGTTGGCCACTTTGTTGACTTGAAAATGTCTATCCGCACTTCTCCGCCATCCTTTCACATCTTCTCCCTTAAGAATTGGCCCCTCCTTTTTGTACACAATTACCTGTGAAGATATACCTTCTGCCGGTGTACCTGATTTCCATCAGATGCCATGTGTGGCTCTTTCATCGTGGTTTGTTGCGTCCAATTTGTCGCTGTCAAAGGAGGTAAACTGCCTTGTGTTATCAATCTGCGAACTGCTCATCCATCAATTGCATCAATTCTCTGGCCATTGAGTTGTAATCATTTCTTGATTTTTCCACTTCTTTTTGTAGCTTGCATTGTTCTTCATGCCTCGCAGCATGCTTGCCTTGCACGCCTTCCAACCAGTTTCTAAAGATCAAAAAGAAGGCAAGCAGAAATATGTGAAGGGTGACCCCAACACCGACCCAAAAGCGCATTTATTTTGTACAAATTGCAAGAAAAGCCGACACACAGTAGTGACCTGCTGGGATATCCATGGCAAACCAAAGAATTATGGGAGGTCAAATGTGGCAGCCACGGCTTGTGATAGTGAAAAACGGGCAAAGAACATCCCCAATAACCCTCAACCTCTAGGTCCTTTTATACTGCCATTTGATCTGAACAAGGAAAAATATGTCAAGCTACACGACCACGTCCAACATGATTGTACAAAGCACGCTGAAGTTGATCGACATTTCATTAAAGAGAAGCTTGAGTTGGGATTACTCAAGACTAAGTATGTGGCAACATCAAGTCAACTGGCGGATCTTTTGGCCAAAGGCCTACTTGCAAAAGTGTTCGAGAAAATGCGGTCCAATCTGGGGATAAGTGATATCCATTCCCTAGCTTGAGGGGGAGTATTACGGAATTATGAATATCCCGGTGTACCTCTCCGTTTTTCTATTTTGACATATGCCCTTGTGAGTTCCTATATAAAGGACATCCCCCATCCATTGTAAAAGACTCATCTAATTCTAGTGGAAATCTCTCTTTCTTCCTACTTTCTAAAGAAGCTGATAATAGTCATAAGCTAACTATGGATAAAGCAGAACCACACATCCATTTAGGTAATTGCCAGAGGTTAGTAGGGAAATTAATAAACTTATCTCATACTTGTCCTGATATTTCTAATGCTATTAACATCTTGAGCCAATTTATGCACAGTCTCAGTAAATTGCATCTTATGGAAAGCACATCAAGTTCTCGGGTACCTCAAGGGAATGATTGGATGGGGACTATTCTTCAGTCATCAAGGTAACTTAAGTTTAGAAATGTATACAGGTGCTGATTTTTCTGGTTCACCTGTTGATGGCAGAACCACGATGGGTTACTGCTCTTTCTTAGCCTGGAATTTAGTCAAGTGGAGGAGGAAGAAAAAATGATGTGGTCTCCAGATCAGACACCAAGGCAGAATATCAAGCGATGGTGCATGGGTTTAGCGAGGCCATCTGGATTATAAGCACATTGCATCTTGAGCTCAAGCTTAATTTGGACATGCCCATTTCAAGATTTTGGGTGACAACAAATCAGCAATCAGTGTTGCACACAACCCAGTTCAATGTGGCTGGATGATACATGTTGAAATAGATTGGCATTTCATCAAGGAGAACATTAATTCCCATCTGATTTGTACTTGTCATGTGTAGGCAGAAATTCTTACAAAGAGTCTTCCACGGAAGCATTTCCAGAGAATAATCAACAAGCTGGGAATGAATGATACACATTCCTCAGCTTGAGGGGAGAAGAGTCAACTATGTATCCATTTCTGTCTCTGCATTACTTAGACATTACTGAGATAATCGCTGCAACACATATAAAAAACCATTATACCCTAATTTAAGTGGTGGCATCTCCTTACAAAAGAAAACTCCAGTATTTATAGTTTACAGACTTATTGCAATTTATTGCGCTCTCACCTACTGCTCTTCCAATCATGATCTGGCAAAATCAGCCAAGGCATTTCAAGGACACAATCATTCCTCTCCCACAGTGAAGGTGACAATAGATAAACAAAACCCAAAGAAAATTAAGTATTCCACAGACAGGAGGATGACCATATGATGAAAACTAGGGATCAGATTCTGTTGAAGAAGAATCATAGTAAAAAGTCAAAATTAAAATTGTCATGGGTATACCTTGTATAAGCTGAAATAACCTCATCTTTTGTAAAGCTATCTTCTTGGCAGCCAACGTCATGCAAATACAAGCAGTCTGGGTTGTTGCAAACCTAGGTAAACCAACACGTCCTCAGAAGCTCCAACAGAAAATTAACCAAAAAACCCATGAAATACATTGAAAATACATAATTACACACCATATTTCTCAGCCACGCACGACAATATTTTGTAGTACCAAAGCAAGCCCTAAAATACAGAATTACATCACCAATGGTCGGAGAAATATTCTAAGGGAAAATCTAGCATAATTTAGAAAAAATCATACCTCAATGTTTTACCTTCTAAGACAAAATTGTGTATGGCTTGAATACATCGAATGGCTTCATCCTCTTTTGCATAAGTAATATACCTAAAATTCATGCACCGGAGAAATGAATAAAATATCATGAGATATTTTCAAATAGTGGACAATTGCTTAATACTAAATTTAATGAGTAAAACTATTTAAAAAATGAGTCCAGAATGATTCACTAGTTCATAATTACATGTTAGGGCCAAAACCTATCTTTTAGTCTTTGTGTCACCCTGTATTTGTTAATATAGCTTATACTGACCAAATATCAAACGAAAGAGGAATATCATTAATGACCACGTAGGGGTTCATTGATTTCCACAATGAATAACCTATATATATTTAGGCAAAAGAAACTTAACAATCAAACTCAATAAGGTGAAATTTAACCCAAAAAATGATAATTTAGAGGAAGACATGGTACCCCGTAGAAATTTCCATTCACAAGACGCAAGAAATAAAAAGAGATACAAAACACCAGTTTTCAGTTGATCCTTTCTCATTATTTGAGGAAACTAGAAACAAAATTTTTTTAACAAGGAAACTAAAATAATCAAAGAAAACATGTTACAAGTAAAGATCATACGGAAACAGAAGATGGCATTAGAGGTCTGCATTTTTGGGAGGCTGCTCTTTAGAGAAAGGACTTATAATTCAAGTATTCTGGAAGAAATTATTTCCAGACAGTCTGGCAGAGCGTGTCATGTGGACGGGGAGAAAAGAAGACAACTTCCACATTTTCTTTGATGCCAGTTTGCTAAGGTGTTCTGGGCTACGCAGAAGATTCCATGGATGGATTCTTCTGGAGAGGAGGCCTTCTGGAGGTCACTACAGGCTGGCGTTTCCAGGAGGGAGGCAGAATCCTGAAGACTTTTTGCAGTGATGTGGGCGATCTGGTTGCATATGAATAAGGTTGTCATCAAGAGGAGAACGACCTCAACGAAGGGGTAGTCCACGATGTGGAGGTTATACTCCATGTTGGTTCAGGAGGGGGTAAAAGGCTAGGGTGGGGAGGATGAGGATGGCCCCTTCTGTGCATGTCTTGCACTTAACTCTTAATATTATCAAGTTGATCACCGATCTTGGGTGATCTTCCTTCCTTTTTTCAAAAATAAATAAACCAAAACATATTCACATATACTGTAGTATGGGCACAATAACATAGGAGTTACCATTAAAAAATGTAAATAATTCACAATAATATAGCAAGAAGACTGCTCACATGAATTGAATTTAAGGGAATGAAATATTGAAAATAGATGCACACTGAAGGGCAACACAATCAAATATTAAACCTTATGTCTCCCATATTCATAAAATAGAAGGACAACCACGACAAGACATGACTTACACATTGAATGTATTGAGATTTGATGCTTGCTGAATTCCTCCACTTGTGCGGGAAATAGACACTTTCAGGACTCTACCATACTGACCAAAGTATTCCCTTCGTTCAAGCAGCTGGTCCCCAAAAAATTTACAATGTATTACGATAACTAGCACAGAGCAAACGATAAAATGCCTGAAGAAATAACCAAATGAGAGATATAACTTACATTTTCATCAGCCATATTAGAAGGTAATCCAATTACATACACTAGATTTCTCTGAATAACACGAACACTGTTTAGATGCTTCTTAGCATCTGATGATGCCTTTGGTCTTGCCTTTGGCTTTTGTTTTCTCTCAGCATTCACTTCGGCAACCACTCTATAAGAGTTAACAAAAAAATTGAAATTTGACATCAAAATGAATTCACAAGCTCGTATCAAAATTAAGATAAGTACCTTTCACATTTTGCCGCAGTTCCGACAATTCTCTCTTTATCATAAGCAGATCGGCAAGCAGGGCATCGTGCCTCAGAGTCATCCTTTTCAGCCATTTCGATGATATGATGCCAACACCAAACACAAATCTGAAGGAATAAACATTCGTACGTCATCTGGAAAAGATCATAGAATGCAAGAAAGATTAATAAAACATTATTCATTCAATTCGGAACCTCATAGCCACATCTGCATGGTTTTAATTGTTGGTCAGTTAAGTCCATCTCCTCTGCGCAGAGAGGGCAGTTTCTTTCTCCGTCATCACCCACGGTAGCCCTGATAGAGATACGAAAGGTGTGGATCAATAAATCGTAATTAAATGCATTGCACTGTAAGAATCCGTTTGAGTCCACAGATAAGAGGTAAAGGATTCTAAATCCACAACACGAAGCAGTTGCCCAGAACCCTAGGAAGGATTTCTTTATCTCGCGTTTCTTTGGGGAAAAATTGATTTGCTATTAGACAAAATCTAAACTAAACTACGTCGGAAAACAGATAAACCCAATTGTCAAACCTATTCCAAGAGACGAAATAAATCGCCGGCATCATTAAAGATCTCCAAAGGAAAACAAAATCGGAGCTCTAACCGGCGGCAAAAATAACGACCTAAAGCATCGGAAAATTCAGGCCAAGGAAGGCGAGAAATAGACGAAAAAAATCGGCGCCGGCGGATAAATTCTCGAGGAACAGACAAACTAGGGCAAACGAGAATCGAAAGGTAAAACCTGGGGAAACTTACATTGGGAAATCTGCAGCGATGGCGAGAGGAAAATCGGGGAATGGGAGAAAGGCGGTGGTTGCCAAGAGCCGAGAGTGCCGCGCACGGAGCGATATGGGAGGTGGGGAAAGCCGAACCACGGAGACGTCGATAACAAGCACTATCCCGAAACTTTTCTTCCGTAAAAATAATTACCCTTTCTCCGTAATACCGTCTCTCCACTTTTCAATAATCCCCAGGGTAACCTTCTACGAATTGGTCACTCTCTCACTCTCTCCTGAGGAAATATCGCGGTTTGCTGATCCCGAGATGCAAGTTAGCCCAAACCTAAGCCATCGGGGAAATGTAGAACCCATTTTCCGTACCTACACATGGGCCGCCATGAATTGGGCCCAACAATCTTTCAGGTGCTATACGTTTATTAATGTCCTTTTATTTCAAAACCAGGAATTGACAACGTCCCTAATCACACGGCAAAATGGGTCAACCGGTCAATTGGGCTCTGAGGCCTTAAATGCCCCAAGGTCTGCAGAGGGTAGGTCTGAACTGTCCTGAAGGAGCTCGAAGGAGTCTGGCCGTCTCGACTCTCAAAGATCTCCAACAAGTTTGCCATTAAACATAGGCTTGGCCCAATAAGATTTAAATTAATAAATAAACAATATAAGACAAGAAATTATACTTACCCAACCTTATCCTCCGAAATAGTAAATTGATGGGCCTACACGGACAGCAATATTATATATCAAATGGGCCCAACAATGCCATCGTCAAATTCACTCAAGACAAGCTATCGGTAATGTGACTCCAGCTCCAATCATCTGCAGACAGATTTTCCCCTGAGCCAGTCAACGTCTCGAAGAATTGACTCCCGCGGCAAAACTTCGTCGAACTAGACTTTACAGCCCGATAACCAGACTTTAGCAATCAAAAATAATAAAATAGCTCAGCTAGCTGCCGAAATATCTCGCATAATTATTTTATAAAATGAGAATATTTTTATACCTACTATTTCACATGAATATAGTTTCCTTTAATATTTAACTTTATGAGGTGGGGCCCACATCGGTCTCATTTGGTAACGCGTCATGTTCTTCAGCGAGAACTGCCGTGGAACCGCGGGAACCGGGACGAACCGATTAGGGCAATAGGCGGCAGGCCCATGCCCAATGTGGCCGTCCAAGGTAGGAGTAAGATCTTTCTTGTGGGCCCACGGGCTGCGTGCTGCTATCCCACCGACTTGCCGGATACTTCTGATTGGTGGACTCAAGTAGGGCCCAAAAAAATAAAGAGCCCATTAATAGAGACGCAGGAAAGTCTCCGGCCCAAAACAGCCGACACCTTACAATAAACGATGAGTATCACAGACTCACACGTCAGTATTCAAAAAGGGGAATCAAGTTGGAACAAATGGACTTTTTTTATTAAAAAAACCTTAAAAGCTCTCGTTTATCATTAAACTCCGAGTTTTATGGTGAGGAAAAAGACAATTGTTTTGCCGCGTATCACACGGAAACAGTATTTAATTAAATTTCCTCGTTGTCGCGAATTATTTATTTCGCCAAGTCATGATTGAATTGATTGTCTTGGATCTTGCCACGTCACCATTTTTTTTCTTTGTGCGGCATCCGCTTCTCCAAATGAAGACGAATTCCATTTCCGGTAACTACAAAGAAGAGAGAGGATATCTTTTGTATTTTATTCTGTCCCGACCTCCGACAGGGGGAAATTCCGAACTGGCTAGTCACTCTGACGTCAACAAGAGTGGCATGGACCGGGTTACCGGCGATTGCCAGTCGCTAACGCCGTTCACGTGTTTTCTTCGAATTTCTATTTAAATCCGGTACTCTCCTTGGATTGATACTTCGGACTTCCCTTCTCCCTCTCTCTCGAATTTCTGTGGACCGTTTCCTCGGCATCCCCGGTCTCGCAATGTGACGTGCCATGTGATAAACTATTCGCTTGATTCGACGCCGAAGGTTTGTTGGAGGAATCTGAATTTCTTCTTCTGGAGCAGGCTTCCTTGTTTAGATTTTCTTAGATCGTCGCTCGATCGAAGCGGATCGAGATTTTTGCGATTAATATCATTTATCGGCTTAAAATTTCAGGCGTTCATCGCAAGTACTTACGATAAATATCAGCAATCATATCTGAGGAGTTTTAAATGCTCTGAGCCTCGTAGTCTGCAGATGTTCCGTAATAACAATTCCGCACTCTGCTGCAAATATCTGTACCTCCTCTGGTTTTACTTCCGAAAGTAATATCTGGGACCGCTACTTTCAACCCTAGGATTGATAGAAACGATAAACAAGCGCCGATCAGTGTCCGAGTCCGCCATGATGCTAGATCTCAATTTAGCCGACGATCCTGGAAGTTCCAATTCTTCCGTCATCAGTCTAAGTCCAAGCAATACCAACGATGAAGATCTGTCTTCTGCTCCGCAATCAGTTCCGGAATTTATTGTAAAAATCGCGAAGAAAGAGGGAGGCAAGAATTTGGTGGGCTCAACTGCTACTTCGATTATCACAAGGGAACTATTTCCTCTGGCGACGATACATCAGGAAATCGGTTACTCTCCTTTATCAAGAGCCGTGAATATTCAGGCTGCTTCTTCTTCGAGAGGGGAATCTCGTTGGGTGAATTTCAGCTTCAACCAGGGTACGTCGATGAAGCAGAAACCAAAAAAGAGCCGGCGAGGGCCTCGATCCAGGAGTTCTCAGTACAGAGGCGTCACTTTTTATCGCAGAACGGGTAGATGGGAATCGCACATCTGGTCTGTGATCCAAACATTCTTCATTTCGTTAAGGTTTGTAGGGTTTTAATTAGGTTTCTCTCTTTTACAGGGATTGCGGGAAGCAGGTGTATTTGGGTGAGAGAGTTTTTTCATGCCCGCGAAATTCTTTTCTTTATCAGCACGTAATTTGATGCAATTTTTGTTGTTTCTTAGGTGGGTTTGATACCGCTCATGCCGCTGCAAGGTCAGGAATCTCTACCTCTATAATTTTTAAAAATTTATATATTGAATGGCCTAAAAATCATAGAAATTTTAATTGGTCAGAGCTTATGACCGGGCGGCAATCAAATTTCGGGGCGTTGACGCAGACATCAACTTCAATCTCACAGATTACGACGACGATCTGAGACATGTGAGATCCGACACTTCTATCAGTCGATTAGTGGTGTCTGGACTTCGTGTTTGATCTTCTTCCATTTCCTCGCTCTTGTTTTTCAGATGAGAAACCTGTCGAAGGAAGAATTCGTTCAAGTTCTTCGCCGCCAAAGCACCGGATTCTCTAGAGGAAGCTCTAAATACCGCGGCGTCACTCTCCACAAATGCGGCCGTTGGGAAGCTCGGATGGGACAATTCCTCGGCAAGAAGTGAGCTCTCTCTCCCTCTCCTCACTCCTCTCTCTCTCTCCCTCTTTCTCTTGAGAACAAATCATTCTCTGCAGATACATATATCTTGGGTTATTCGACAGCGAAGTAGAGGCGGCGAGGTTGTTTCGATGACAAATCTCTGCTTTTCCATGAAAAGAAATTGCAAGGAGTAACCCGGCAAAAAAATCTCCCTTTCTAATTCAGGTTATCTGTTTTGTATTTCCTATTTGGGAAACCAGGGCCTACGACCAAGCGGCCATCAAGTACAACGGACGGGAAGCGGTGACGAACTTCCAGCCTGGCAGCTTCGAGGAAATAGATAGAGAAGGTCTGCCAGCCTCGGTTTTACTAAATTTTAAAAATCCGCATTAATATTGCTCTCATCCGTTGACTTTGAAAACGCAGTCAGCAGTGTGGATCTGGACTTGAAAATTTCCCAGCCCGTCTCTTATAATCGATCTGGGGTAACCACGCCGACCATTGAAATTTTGGTGCTTGTATTTATTGGGGTTGACCTCTAAAGATAAGTTGCATTTACCGGTGGTCTGCCAGGTAAAAGCAACATCCTGTTCAACGTCCTTGCCAGTTGACCGGCAGGTGCCGGTCTCCGAATTAACATGGAAACTGCTGGCGCCCCCATCAGCGGCGGTTTCTGCAGCATCATCAGGATTCTCTCTCTCCTCCGCAACGTCGCCTTCTTTTGCCGGAAAACTCCCGGTCAAATATTGCCGCCTCTCACCGCCGTGATTTATGCCGGTGTTTTCATATTCTCCCCACCAACTTGTAAGGACCATTAGTATCTAATCTGAACTCTCCCAACAAGTGCACTGTCCGACACTCCTTCAAATGGACGGCTGGGATTGAAGATGCGGATCTCACGGCCGTAGGACGGAAAAAGCAACGATGCAGTGATCGGCGGTAGAGAGAGGGGGAGATAGAGTTTGGGGGATATCTACGCGAGCATATACGCAGGAGTACGAATTGTCAATTATTAAATGCGATTCATTGCCTAATAAAATTTTGTGAACGAATTCTCCCAGAAGCCTTTCCAATCGACGTCTCTTTCTCTCTCGTTGCCATGGCAGATGGGATTAATACGACGAGAAACGTCACTGCATACGCCGTAACGCCACCGACTTTATTTATTTATTTGATTATTTTCCACGAGATTTATTTAGTGGCCTAAAAAAAGGGTATTGTTTTTTTTTTGCGTATTTATACTGCGGCTCTCCGACGACCCAAGAGTTGCGTTGACTGGTCAAAATCAATGTTATTTTTAAACACACGATGTATGGTACAGAAATAGACAGATGCTTTACTCCAATTGGTTCGGTTTTCTTATTCTTAAAATAGTAAAGATATTTCCCCTTTTGGTGAATTTTTGTTTTCCTAAAAATACGATGATGTGGAAGCTCAACGCTTGACAGGTACCACTTGGGGACAGAGCTGTCTCTTGGCCCAAGTGTAATGGGCCAGGGAGGCAGGGTGCTGACGTGGGTTGGGCTTTGACAGGCGAAGAATAATACCAAATTTAGTAAATGACTTTTAAAGCGAGGGGTGGCCCATCCTCTTTTGGTGGGACCTACCTGTGGAGGAGAGAAATTATGTAAACTAATAATTGCATCTAGACCTTCTTCTTAAAATAGTCAGATCTCAACAGAACGTCAAAGCCTAGTTATGGGCCAAAAGTAGTGGGTAACAATTTCAATCTATAGGGAGGAAATCTTGGCGATACAAGATTGTATTCCCTTGAAATTGGATGTTTTTATGTCATTTTGGGCATGCAGGGTTGGAGAACTCTTGAGTGGGTTCAAGAAAACATATCAGAGCATATATATATTAAAATTAATCCCCTATAAAAAAAAGATATAAATTTTGGGGGGCCCACCTCGAGCAAGTGGGAAATATCCTTGAATTTTAGTGGCAAGTAGATATTTAATAACAATTTCCTATGCGGTGGAGTTGCATCAACGATCGGCTAATCACAGTAATCGTCACTTTCAGGCCCCGTCGCTACTTCTACTTCTAGAAAAATGATATTCAAAGAATAATGTGTCCACTCCCAACAACCTGCCTAATTTACAACTTAAACAGTTCATTTGACAGCCTTGCCATCCTAGATTTTTTTTTTCAAAAAAAGGTCTCTCATTTTTCTTCAAGTAGCTTGATGGTAAGAGTGAGCCAAAAAAAAATGAGCAGAGAGAGAATTTTAATTTTTGTAAGAGAACGATAAAGGTTTGGGTCATCAAGGGTGGAGATTTTCCGCCCTTGACGCCACCAAACCACCTCCTCTATGGAGATAGTGGGACGTCCATTAAGGGAGTAAGGTTACTCCCTTGAGGACTAAATCAACTTGGACCCCGTCGGGTAAGCCTAAATTGTTCAAAGTGGGCAACTCTAGACTAGGCCAGCAAATCCAATCAATTGGTCTGCTAGGCATGATAATAAGGATCTTTTAAATAAAAAATTCAAAAAAAAACAAGTAAAAAATATATAATAGATTTATTGACTCAAATAAGTTAATTTACTTATTTTTGGTGCCAACTAAATCATTAAATATGTATTTTGGTATTTGTTCAATTAAACTATTTAAGAGTAAAATTATTTTGAATTGGTAAAATTCTAAAATTTATTATAAAATATTAAGAAATGATTATTGCATGATTGTTGAGCATGATTGTCATGTTCATTATGCAAAAAATTTATTTGATTAATTTTTGCAATGAATTAGATGTATTTATTAAAAAATCGAGTTATTAAATTAAATTTAAAATTGATAACATATATGGACATAGTGTAGGATTCCTGATTCGGGTTGTTTTGGTTTTATAATACATTCATGTTAACACATGACAAACGACATGTATTAAGATATATCCATATGATTATTGAAATAATCATGTCTTAGGGTATCGTTATATAAACAACCATGACGTAACCTAAAGTTGAGAAAGTATCCAATATTAAATTCCTCACAAGTTAAACTCTAGGCTTAAATGCAAGGTTCATGAACCCACATGTCTCCTCCTTAACTAGAACCTTAGTATATGATATGAGTAAAAATATGTTCATTGAATGCTCAAGTTCACATATAAAAAATTATACTCAACTCTTTAAATTTGATTTTTAAATTAGAATAGTGGAAAGTCAAGGTCAAATACACAAGGAGGAAGGTTAAAATATTGAAATCAAGATATATTTTGGGTATTTTTTTTATTTAGAAAGCAAAGATGATCAATAAAAAGAAAAAAAGATATACGTGGAAATGAAATGAACTGATCAAATGCTTCCAAACTACAGTCGAAGATTAAAAATCCTTGATCGATGGTAGAAAAGTGATTTTAGGGTTTGAAAATGTGAAAATGTTGATATTAAGATATAGAAAATAGAAAATATGGATGGAAAATGGTTATAATATAAGGATTCATGATTAAACATACTCAAGTGATGTTCTCCAATTAAAACACACCTTCGAGAGCTCGTATATTTTTCTTGGACTTGGCGTTTTGCATCCGACACGAGGAATGAATAGAATAGAGAAGAAACTCATTAAAAATTATGTTTTATACACGAAGAATGATTAATCGTTACCTTATTTTATTCTTTCTAGCCAATGCTAGAAGCACACAATGAAACATTAATAACCCTAACTTTTTTATTTCTAAATTTAAATTATCCCCAATAGATTTATAGAGCTTGAAATGACGATCATGCCCACGAAATTTCAGCCCCTAACTTGATGAAGATCATGAGATATCACCAATTTTAATTTGAAGCATTTTCTAGATGTTGATATGGCTTTCTTTCTCCTCGAATCGTTTGGGTCAAAGTGCTCTCGTCAAATTTGATTTGGTCAAACTTCTCTGGTCAAACTACGCGCAGAGTCACACACTAAAAAAAGGTTCAATCATTTCACTCTCTCTCCTCTCTCTTCTCTACTCTACTCTCTCTTATCTCCTCTTGATAAGAGCATAAAAAGTAACTATAAATATCCATTATTTGCGCTTATTTAACTCCATTAAACTCGTGAATATATCATCTTATAACTTGATACTGTAAAATATCTACCATGAATTTTGCCTTATTTATTTCAAGAACAGCAAGCAAAAGAAAGACAAGAATAATCGTTTGAAGAGGAAGTGTTTAAAGTGTTAAATGGGCCGTCCAAGGAACAAGCAAAAGAAAGAGAAGACAAATCATTTGAAGAGGAAGTACTTAAAGTATTAAATGGGTTGTCCAATGCAAGCCTCTTTGAGCCCAGTCAAAGAAGCCATCGAGTAGAAGACTAGGACTGCTGGAAATTTCTCTCACCTCTCATCGGAGGGTTTAAAAAGAAGAAAAAGTTTTTTATTTGGGGCTTCTTCATCTTCTGCTCATGAGCCCTATCCATTGAACAATGGGATTTTTCCACTGGGAAGCATGTAAAACAGATGACGAGTTTTTTTTTATGTTGTTTTCCTTCTTCACACTCTTGGCTTCCTCTCGTATCCCGTTCATCCTCTTTCTCCTATTGCGTTCTCTCTTTTTCGCAGCTTCCACTGCTCCTTCTCTAGAGTTTTCCATCTTCCACATGCATTCTCTCACTCTCTTTTGCCTTCTCTTCGGCGATCCCATTTTCTCTTCCTCTTGGTTTTTTTCTTCTTCTTAAATCTCTATCTCTCCCTCGTTCTTCCGTCGTCATCATCTTGTGAGCCCTATCCCCTTCTCTCTCTCTTTGTCGCTTTCACTCTAACCTTCTCTCTTCTCCTATACCTCCCTGATTTATGTGAATTTTCCTTTCAAGCTTCTCTCTTGAATCTCCTCTCTTCCTCTCTTCTCTAGCCTCACAATATAACTTTCTCCCCCTCCTTCAATCCATTTTTTTCCATCTTGCATTCCCTCTTAATCCCGTGCGATCTCTCCTTTGACCACTCTTGCCCTCTTCTCCTTGCTATCTCTAACTTCTGTCCACCCATGCTTGATCTCTTTGCTATGTTTTTCTCATAATCTCTCTTATCTCCTCTCTTACACTTTCTTCACCTTCTACTTTGCAGATTCCTCCCACAAAGAATTTCTCTCTCATGATAGGCTCAAAGTCGTCGTGTGTTCAAGCCCTAAAAATTTACTATTTATAAACTAGGAAACTATGAAACAAATGGGATAATTGGGATGTATAGGTTTCCTAGGTCAATCCACAAGGACTTTAGGGCGAGAGAATGTCATACTAGGCAGTAAGAAAGGAGATTGGCTCAGAATTAAGTCATATCAATTAGAAAGACAATTAGAAGATATGCAAAATAGAGGAATATTAAAGTTAGGGTAAGACTCAGGAAAGAAGATGTGTGATAAGATGTAATAAAATAAAAATAGGAAAAGGGAAATTAGAGGAAAGATGGGGAAGGTAGAGAGAAATGGAGTGAACAAAGAACTAGAGAGAGGGCCTTTTTAGGGAGAATAAATAGAGAGAAATAGTGAGGAAATAGAGGAATAGAAAGGGGTAGAAGTAAGAAAGAGAGAATATTGACCGAGGGAAGAAAGGTTGACCGTGAAAAGAGGGTTAGTGGAAAAAGACAAAACAGAGAGATAGAGAAAGAGGAAAGAGAGAAGTAGAGAGAGGTCGGTAGCCCGAGAAAGGGGAAGAGGGAGAACGAGCAGAAGAAGAGAGAGAGGACTCGGGAAGGGAGAGAGAGGCTGACGAAGCGTTTTTGTGCGTTGTTAAAACACAACAACGTAGGTCAAACAAAATTTATAAAACCGAACTCACAAAGATAAGATATAAAATCAAGTAATGTGTAAGTATTGGGTCGATCCACAGAGAGCAGGGTTGACTTTAATTGTAGAGGTGACTTGGTCAAACTTAGGTTTAAAAGGGGTTTTAAAGAAGTAAAAATAAGATGTAATGAGTGGAAATGATATAAATAGACTAAATAAGAAGTTTTAAGAATTGAAATCTCGGATTTGATAGAGAAAAGTCAAAAGTCAAAGTCAAAGCGTTGACTCTGACCAACAGTAGGTGTTCTGTAAAATCAGAGAACCAAAAGGTGTCAAAAGATTAAAAAATTATATATTTGGAAACTAGAGAGAAAATGGAATTTATTGATATAGAATTCGTGATTTTTGGATAAGAAATGGATTTACTATGAATTATTGAAAATCAAATATCAGAAAATCCCTGAAATGAACACCTCAGAGGAATCTAACCAGACCAAAATTATTAAATTCTGATTTATAAATTAAAAGTAATTGACTATTGATGAAAGATGAACAGTCCTCGGTCAAACATCAAATTGGAGGGCCAAATGAACTTGGAATTCGATGAATTTGCTATCCACGGAAAGCTCAGGAAAAGAGGAATCCACTGAAACAGAATCAAGTGATTTGGAATTATAATTAAAGAGATATCCTATTTTCAAAATCAGTGATTTTTCAGACTCAAGTTTGGGGAAAATGAAGAACACTAAGAACTAATTTGCAAAATTAAACTTATAAATCTAATAAAAACTCAAATTACCCCCTGATAATCGATCGAATCTCACTACTAACCCGATTTCCGTAAGAATGGGGCTTCAATTCTCGTGCATTGAAGCGAATTTGCTCGGATTCTTCCTCGTGGACGTTCGGAATTCAAGGGGAAAATTCGATGAAATCAAGGGGAAATTCGCGATCAATCCCGCTCCAATTGCTTCGCAATCGAGTCTAAACGCGGGGGGATCACGAAGAACTAGAGATCTTCCTCGAAATTCGCTTAATTCACTTCACGAATCGATCAAAAGTTGAAGAACAAGAAGGAGAATACATTGCTTTTAAAGGGAGATTTTGCCCGAAAATCATGGCCGATTAATGCGGTCGTGGGAGCGGATTGAAGGCATCGTGGGGGCGATTCCCTTGGGCGGCGTCGTGGCTCCCTAATTTATGCTGAATTAGCCACGATCGCGCGGCGGTCGGGCCACGATCATGCGTCGATCGTGGTTCTTCACGACAGAACGCCAGCCGTTCGATGAAGATCAAGTTGAGCGTACGATTGCAATCGCATGATCAAGCTGCTCCACGGTTGTGATGACGTTTCTCCCTCATTGATCGTCCACCGTATGATGGCGATCGAGCGATCCAGAGAGTTCCACATATCGTCCCAGGTGAGAGGAAAATCGCGAAATATCGCGACTGTCCGATGAAGCTACGTCTGATGAAGATCGCGCTTCGATCTTGGACCGTGATCTTCATCTATCAGCCGTCAAATGTCGAGGTGAGTCCACGCGATCATCAATCGCTCGTCCGATCACGCGCTTGATTTCGTGCATCCGATTGAGGTGTGATGTCGCCTCGCCACGCCACGTGTCGCACATCGGCAGCTTCACTTAAGATCGGATTGTGCACGTGCTTTGATTTACGATCGTGTGGACTCGGGTCCATGCAATCGGCGTCTCACGGTAGGATCCAACGCCCGTGCGGTCGCCACATCACCTGCAACGGGACTTAAGTCCCACACGGAGGAAAAATAAAAACATAACGTGCTTAAATTGGGGCCCGCGGTAACGCATTTGCGTTACCGCCCCAATACTCTCACCAGGGCCCACTAACACGTGGGCCCTTCACTCTCCAGCCTCTCTCGCCATGTGGCACCCTCACGGGCGTCCACATGGACCCGCGTGGACACTCATGGCCTCCTGCCACGTGTCCGCGCCCTATGCGCCATCTGCGCCTTGCGCGGGCCTCAGTGCCACGTCGCATCCACGTGGTGGTCTCGTGCGCCACGTCAGCTTGTCCGCTGGGCCCGCTCACCACGTCATCACCTGCAGGTAAGTAATCCCCTTTTTTTTTAGATAAGAAAAAATTAATTTAAAAATCGAATTAAAAATCAGAAAAAAGGGCATAAACTCATAAATTCATAACTTAAAATACACA
Organism: Lemna minuta; assembly: GCA_024174645.1. NCBI lineage: Eukaryota > Viridiplantae > Streptophyta > Magnoliopsida > Alismatales > Araceae > Lemna > Lemna minuta. The sequence goes on along the minus strand of CM044111.1, from coordinate 2,437,663 downwards.
ACTCCTTTTTAATCCAAATTTTCTCCATTGGATCACAAATTCTTTTCTTTTTAATATTATGCCATAAAATAATATAATTAAAATAAGAACATAGGATGAATTAAGTATAACTTAAAATGCTTCATTGAGATCTCTCTCTATTTAAATCATCCAATACATTCCTTCTTAGAATTAACCTTTAAAAATCATTTACTAAAGTCAAGATATATTAGGGAAAGTATATACTTCATATCAATTCAATCTTTCAAGAAGATTCATCATCAATCAAGTATATAATTATCCCTAATTTATGCATAAATATGAACTTTAATGAAATGACATACCAATGGAGAAAATTCCTAAAAATTATGATAACATGCATCATATTCACAAAAAATAAGCATGAATATGAGTTAATTAGGATAAGAATTTAAGTTATAAATGCATGTTATCAGAGGCGCGCAGTTAGTAGAGAGATAGGGAGTGATAGCAATAAAAGGAAATTAGAAAGAAGGAGAGAGAGAGAGAGAGAAGACAATGGAGGGCAAAGGCGGAAATACAAGAGAGAGGAAGATGGCGCTGCGGAATTGAGAGCAAGAGAAAGAGGGAGATGAAGCGGAAACGTGAGAGAGAGAGGGAAAAATTTACGTATGGAAGAGAATAACACGGAGGACGTGGAGAAAGGAGGCCTTTGAGGAAGAAGACGTGAGGATGTGAGGAGAGAGAGGAAAAAGAAATGATTACTAGAAAGACCTTTTGCGGAAGATCGGGACGGAAATGAGAGGAGGACAGGAGGAATGGGAAGAACGGAAGAACGGGAAAGAAGAGAAAATCGCAGAAGAGATAGAGATCACGAGAGAGATTAAGGGAAGAAGTAGAAGAGGGAGAAAGGAAGATGCGACAGCACATAAGAGATTTGGACAGAAGGAGACTAAGGAGGGAGATCAACAAGGTGAGGAGGGGTGGAATTAGACATAGAAATATGACTAGAGAGAGAGAGAGAGAGAGAGAGAAGAGAAGAGAAAGAGAAAATACTGAAATGACAAAAAAAATGAAATTGAGAAAATGTAGAAGAATACAAGAAGAACCGAAAATGATAGGAGAAGAACAGAGAGAAATCGTGAGGGAGAGGATGAAGATGACTTCAGAAAATGGAGAGAGAGACGGATAGAATGTAGAAGACGAGAAAGAAAGTAGAGATAGAGGGTGGAATCGAGGGAGATAAAATCGAAGATAGCGAGGTAACTTGAAAGGCTGGGGAGAGAAGAGAGAAAAAAAAGGTTATGAGAAAGAGATTTAGCGGAGAACAGGAAATAGATTAACGAAAAAAATGGGAAAGAGATGGAGAAATTTTGGGGAAGATAAAGAGAGAAAGAGAGAGGGAAAGATGAAAATGTTGAAGAGCAAGAAAGTGAGGGGCGAGGAAGAGGGAGAACTTGAAAGAGCGGAAACAGGAAAATTCCGAAAGAAGAGTGATCGAGAAGGAGATAAGAAAGTCCAGAAAAGAAGGATTTAGAGGAGATTTTGGAATAGAAGATGGAAGGAGGAAGATTCGTGAGGGGAAATCGAGGGAATGAGGGAGATGAAGGATAGAAGAACGAGAGAGAGAGGCAAAGCAAATGGAATAGGAAAAGAGAAGAATAGATATCTCAGAGAATCGAAAATGAGAGACGGATAGAAAAGAGGAAGAACGAAGAGATAAATTGAACAAAAAGATAAACAGGAAAGAGAAGGTGAGAGAAGAATCCTACAACGCTGAAAGAAACTTAATGAGAAGCATGGGAGGGGATAGACAGAGATTGCAAGAGGGATCGTAACGAAAAAGACGAGAATAACTTAAATTAAATTTCATTAAACTTCTGAATCCGTCAGGATAGGAGTTACAACAAGAGAAAACCTAAAACTAGGAGAGAGAGAACAACCTAAAAAGAAAGGGAAGAAGAAGGAGAGCCGAGGCACGACGGAAGCCTACCCTTTAAAAGTGCTTTTTCCCTTTTTTGTGGGCTCTCCGAGAAGGGATTTCTTGAGATTTCTCCATGACAGCCCACTAAGTATTGCTTTTGAGGAAGTGATCTTCTTCTCTTGTTCATGAAACAAAATAAAATAAAATTAAAATAGAGAACTTCTATTTGATGTGCTTATATTATAAAACTATTACCTCATGAGATAGTAGATTTAATGATATGTTCAATAGTTAATAGAATTAAATAAAAGCAACTCCTAAGTGTTTATAACTACTTTTTATGCTTTTATCATCTCACCTTCTAGATGTCCCTCCCCAATCCTATTTTCTCTCTTTCACACGAATGCCCTACACCTCACATGTTCAATTGTCAAGTTCTCTCAAACTCACCCTCTATGTTGCTCTCTCGATATTTTCTCCTATCTCTTACGACATTTCTCTCTCTTTCTCCCCTTCTTTCAACTTCTCTTCCTCGCCCCATCGAATCACTCACTTACTCTCTAATTTTCTCTCTCACTCATTCTCTCTTGCTTCCACGCTTTTTCTTCTTCCACTTTCCTCTACCATCCCGTGCCTCCTTCTGTCACTTTTGCTTGCCCTCTCTTTACCTCTATCCCTTGGATTCTCACGAATTTTGTTGTGACCTCTCTCTCCATTTACAACCATTTTCTCTCTCTCGCCTGCTCTCCCTTCTTCTGTCTTTTCCACGTTCGCTCCTACCCTCTTATCGCTCCCTCACAAATTGCATTCGCGCGTTCTCTCACTCTCTCTCCAAGTCTTACTCTTCCTTTCCTCATAACATTCTCCCAATCTCTCAGTTTTCTCTCTCGCACCGTGCGGTCTCTCCTTCTTTTCTTCTTGCACTCAATCACCAGCTTTCTCTCCATTTCTCTCGTTCGTGTCCCCTATCATTCCATCTCTTTTGAACAGCCCCTCTTTGTCCAGACTTCTTGCCATTCTCACGAATCTCTCTGGATTCACTCGCAATTTCTCTTCACGCTTAACATGTAGTCTCTCTCCTTCTTGTTTGACTGCCCTCTCTTTCATTCCTCTTTGCTCCTAATTTTATTTCTTCCTCCGTGCTACCTATCTCTCTCTCAACCCTTCTCTCTTCCGTTTCCTCTTACTATATCTCTCCCATGTTCTCTTTTATTCGCTCTCTTTTGTCTCTCTCCCATGTTCTCTTTTCCAATCCCTCTCTCATTTTCTCTGTTATCGCTCTCTCTCCTTCTCCCCTTTTCGCTCTCTCTCTTCCGTTCTCTTCATAAATTGCACTATTGCAATTTCTCGTCCCCCCTCTAAAAATCCCCTCTTATCTATTTTGCCAACTCATTTCTCTCTCTTCCCTCCTCTCTCTATTCTCATCAGCATTCTTTAATGTTTCTTCTTTTGCTCTCCTGTTTTCTTCTTTAGACCTATCCGCTCTCTCTCTCTCTCGCTCTCTTTCTCTTTCTTTTGACTCTAATCACTCACACTTTGTTTCCATTTCGAGATAGCTTATATCTTCTCTCTAGATCTCTTGCTCTCTCGTCCTCTCTCCTTTTACCACTCTATGATTGTCTTCCCTATTTTTCCTTGAATTCTTCTCTTCTTCGTAGTTTGGATTTTCCCCAATTCACTTCTTCCTCTATCTCATGGTCAACTCAAAGAGTTGACCACCACTCCTTTGCCTAGCCCCTCCTACAATTAGTATCTTCTCATCTTAAAGTCCCTATGGATAGAGATGGATATTATGTGGCCTATTAACCAATCACACTTCAATGTATCTCGTTCATGTTCATTGCAATGAAATTCATTCATTATTATTCTTGTGTGACATTTGTAATGAAGTCCATGAAAATATGCAATGACTAAGTTAATTATGATGAGATCATAATATAGTGATCACTAGTTTTTAAACATATGTTCTAATCATTCCCATTCGTAAGATATTCTACAAAGACATCGAATTATCTGGAAAGAATAGTACTATTTGATCCGACTCATATGATGAGTATGACTGATCCTATAGCCATCGGTATAGAGACACTAAGGATAGATAGTGGGTGCTCTTTGTAGAAAGAGTTTACTAAATTTATTTGTATGAATCCTTAAATGGTATTATACCTGACTGTTAATTAGGTTGATTCATGTCATGGTTTGTGTATGTGGTCCTTTGATTTGAGATGCCAAAGACATCTTGTGGATGGATGATCTTGTTTTGATTATGACTTACGAATCTCTAGCCATGGGATGACTAAAGTTACATATTGGATACGACATGAAGTCCTTGAAGATAATTGTGTGATCAAGATGGGATCATCTCCCCTTGGTATTTGAGGAGATTAACTCAAGGAATGAGATGCGATGAAATCCTTGGCCAAGGTAATGGAAATATCAGAGGAGTTCCCGATAATTTCCTACACGCATCAATACTAACTTGAGTGATCGATTAGGTTTTGACAGTTGACCATACCTTAAGTCATTCATGAGTCTTTGCGGATGAAGGATTATACATACATGGTAATCGATGATAGAAAGGTTCCATAAGTGAGTTCTTATATACTCCATATCTCTTAGAGTACGTGGTGTAGCCTGGCACCCAAAAAGCAAGCAACTCAACCAATCGATTGGGTTAAATCGATCCTTGATTAATTAATCTATATGTTAATGTGGATAATTAATTAAGGTTGACCAATAAAGTATTATTTGGTCTATAGACTTATTAACTAGTGATGTATATGGACCAGGAGGGTCACACATACAAGGTCTATGGATATTGGTGGATATAGACATAATTATGAGGGTTTTTATGAAAAAACTGTTGGAACTTCAATATGCATCATGATTCATCAAAATAATCAGATTCATAAACCAAAATTAAACGCATACTTGGATTCGCTAGATTAATCTTCATCCGAAGTAGATTACTAACGTGGAGAATAGTCTTCTTGAATATCCCTGATGTAACCTCCTGATCTTTAAAGGAAATGAGACCCTCTCTTAATGGTTATGAGCATCAGGTTATCCAAGTGGACTACGGCCTCCTATTTATAGAGATTAGAGGCTTAAGCATTCCTCATCTCTTCCTCCTTTCTTTTGTGTGATCTCTGTGTGAACGGAGCTTGACGAAGGCAATTTCCTGGAGGGTGCGGCACGAATCTTGAGGAGAGTCATTAGAAATACTTCACCGACTTAAGGAGGCGATTTCATGATTTTTCACCAAAAATTGGAAATCGTGAAGCCAAACCGACTTTGATTTCCTTGGACATCAAAGAAATTGGTTCATAAGGCGGTTTTAACTAATCATCCGATGATTCTGAGGTGGTGCGAAATCATTTCAGCTGCAGTCAGGTGATTCCTTAGTTTACAAGCACTGTTATATGAGGCGGTTATCTTTCTTCAGGTGATCCTGACAATGACGATCCGGAGAAGCTTATCCAGAGATGACATCAACCGACTTTAGGATCGCAACTAATGATATCTTCTAAAGAATCCACAGCAGAAGGAGAGAAGGAGGATCTTCAAAGTACGAATCGTCGTACGAGAGTTTTTTTTCTCCAAATGAAGACCCAAACGAGAAATTACTGGGTTTTCCTTCTTCCTCGTCAAGGCTTCCTCTCAGTATTTATCAATTCTTTTCTCGGTCATCTTCTCGTCATGAAGCATCCCGACCCTAGGGCGAGACAACCTCTCATCGCGAATCAAGAAGGAAAAAACAAATAGCATTGAGAGGAAGACTCCCCGGTATTCAAATTTTTTAAGAACAATAACCTTTGTTCTAAAAAACTGTATAACCAAAAATTTCAATAAAGAACCTTCCTTTCTTTATTTGAGTCATTTATTCAACCTGATGATTGAATTTCTTTCCTCTACTAGAATTCTTGATTCATCAACAATGCAATGAGCTCAAAATTCATCATGATGAATGAATTCAATAATTAGAATAAACCAAAAAATTCACAATAGCTTTAACGAGGGAAAACAATCAAATTGATGGAACTTTTCTTATGAATTTCATTGAGATAGATAATAGGAAACCCTAAATATCCCAATGAATAGATGAAAAATCATCTGATCATCCTAATGAATAGATGCATAGATTGGCTCTGATACCAATTGTTGGAACTTGAATATGCATCATGATTCATTAGAATAATCAGATTCATAAACCGGAATTAAACGCATACCTGAACTCGCTGGATTAATCTTCATCCGAAGTAGATTACTGAAGTGTAGAATAGTCTTCTTGAATATCTCTGATGTAACCTCCTAATTTCTAGAGGAAATGGAATTCTCTCTTGAGGGTTATGAGCATGAGGTTATCCAAGTGGACTATGGCCTCCTATTTATAGAGATGAGGAAAGCTTAAGCCTCTAATCAGTCATTAATCATCCCAGTAGTGACTGATGACTGATTCATTGCCTCTACACATAATTAACCTCTTCACATATAAATGATTGTCATAATCCCCACATTAAATTGAATTGAATCACTTAACGGGATTAAACGATAGCTAATCCACAATAATACATAACTATGTCCACTAAATAGAGATTAGACCTAACAAGAACCTCATACCAAATGTTTATAAATAGGGAGAAAATGACCACAACTCAAGGTGCCCATGCAAGCCTTGTGAGAATTCTCTCATTTCTTCTATTTTTCTCTTCGTGAAGAACTTTAAAGAGGAGATCCAACCATTCGGAGATTGTGTGGATACTCCTAGAGGCTCAACACTTGAATAACTTCAAGAACTCCTTCAAGGGAACCCTATAATTATATTTTCTCATACATATTAGATGATAAGATATCTATTCTTGGTAGCTCAATGTTTTGAATATCTGATTCAATGTATTTCGTTGTATTTAATGTTTTGATCAAAATTTTAAAAATTTTATCGACTTCAAAACCCGTACGGAACCTTTCTATCATTGGTTACCATATATGTATAATCCCTCATTTTCTCAACACTCATGAATGAATTAGGGTATGGTCAACTGTCAAACCCTAATCTGTCACTCAAGTTAGTACTGATGTGTGTAGGAAATCATCAAGAACTCTTTCGATATTTCCATTACTGATGTAGGATATTTTAAAGAAATGCTATGTATGAAGATGAGAATGTGAATGTGAATATGTGAGGGAGAAATGAGTGAACTAAGGAGAATATCTATTTTAATTATAAAATAATCCTACACTTTAATGGAGGACCTATGAAATGAAATCAGTGAGAATAATGTGGAATAGAGTAATTGTAATGAGAAAAGAATGGATAGGATGTTAAAAACTTTATATAATGAAAGGAGAATAATGTGGATACTATTAAGGTTGGATAGATACGATGATTATACTGTTGATAATTTATGAAGAGAGGAGGAAGAGCAGTAGGGAAAGTATTTTAGATTGGATGAGATTATGATTATGAAGAGAAGAGAATATTAATGAAGGATAGAGTGATGAGAGGGGTTATCGGAGATGAAACTATTTCGGATGAGAAATAAGAGTGGTTGATTAGATAGGGTGGATGAGATTGGGTAAGAAGATAATATATATTATAATATAGAGAATAGAGAGAGAGAGAGAGAGAGAGCGACGAAAATACATAGGATAATGGAGGATAATAGAGGGAACGAGGGATTTAACGTGGACTTACGATACTATAATGGAACTATTGTCACAGTGATGAGAGATGATGTTACCTTCCTCTGTCGTGAAGTGAATGCTCATTGAATCAACGAGACGATCCAGGATTTCCGCTGTTTGCGTTTTGACGTGAAGTGGTTGAAAGATGACAAAAAGGGAGGGAGAAAGGGAAAGGGAGGTAGAATCTCGGAGAGGAGGTTTACGAGAGAGGCACGATAAACACACGAACACATAAAGTTTCAAAAGAAACAATTTTTCATCAATAAAAACAACAACTTTCTAATCTGTTACAATTCTCCTTTATAGAAGACGGAGACGAGGATTGGTAGCGAGGGGACGCGTCGTCATAACTTCCGCGTACGAGCGGTTACACAAGTTGCGGAGACTTTCTTGATTTCCTTTGGCTTTCGTGATGGCGATCGATTAAAAGCCTGACTCTATCCGATCGATGCTGACTTTGATGGAGACGGAATCGTATTGGAAGCACACGTGGAGGCTGATGGGTCAAGAGTCTTCCCAAAGTAACTTATCCTCTACGCATCCGAGTTGTAATCATAAATGATATGTAACGATGCCGTTCACTTTTACGGATCGACCGGATAACTTGTTTCCTGTCTTTGACGTTCTCCGCAGTTGTTTCTTTAGCGGGAGGTCTCATGTGTTATCTGTAGTCGGATTGTGCACGAGATCTCTCGATAGCCTCCCATTGCTTTGAGCGATCAATTATGACATAGCGATAAGAAGAGAAACGATGGTGGTGTGGCATGGTAAATATTAACTGAGCTAACCCAGATTCTTGTCTTCTTTTATTTGCCAGAGTGATGGTGATTTAGTCGGTCGTCGTCGGGAGAGTCAGTCAGGTGCGCGAAGGGAAGTAGAACTCGTAGGATATTCTTCGCGATTTAGATTTGACAAGATTTCTGTCGTCGGGTTGTTTCCTTTGACGGGGTGACGAGAAGGTAGAGGCGGGCGTGAGACGCTTCCTTTCTCTTCGAGCGTTGACTAGAACATGTAGGATAATTTGCATGTGGACCATGCGATCTTCACTTCAACCGAAGTTCTCGTTGAGATTCATAGACGATGTGAACGATCTTTAAATCTTCTTTGAGAATCCACTCGGTAGTGATATGCATATATCAGATATGTAGAGTCTTCTTCTCTCGTGTCAACTTGTGATACGGAAGTACAACATCCTTCGTGGGTGCTCTTGAGCCATCACAATGTTCTGTAACCCGTGAGACGGTCATACGGGGAGTATTCATGACCTCATGACTGTTTTAAGGGATCGGGACCTTATGTCTTCACTCCGTGGAAGGCTTCATGAGTCTTTCCTCTGTCCCACGTCAGTAGGAATAGAAGGCATGGGATGACTTTAATCCCGTGTGATCTTCAGCAATGGAGCGATTTTAGCTTCTCGTCATGGTGGACTTTAATATCTGGCAAGCACATCTGTTGAAAGGTGGTTACGTGGTCGATGATTGGACTTTCATAAATAAGTCTTCATATGCTCTAAACCGTGGAGATAATCCATGAGGTGGTTGACCTCATGATCATTCTAACTAAATCGAGACCTTGACATCCCATATTCATGAAGCTTGTCGTCATGTGGAATTCATCATCTTTCTGAGTTTTCTTCTTCTCTATCAACCGTGAAGACTTGTATATATGGGAGGTAGTCCTTCTTGTTGAGTTATTTCTCTTTCTTTTCTTCTTTACCCGTAGATATGACTCTCAAGGAGATATGTAGAGGATTTATTCTTGTGAGGTTTGATGTAGTTAGAGGAGGGTCTTTGTGACTGTCTTCCTTCTTGCTGTTATCTACATAAAGTCTTTGTTTGAGGCTTTCTTCATGCTGATTATCATCATATGAGCTGACCACATAATTGCATGGTTTTATTCATGCATTGGCTTTGTCTTGAAAATATTCTTGTAGCTATTTACTTTCATATAGATCTCTCCTATAATTCCATCTATGTGTGGTTTTCAAAGAGATAAGGGAATATAACACAAATGTGTTCCTACTAATTATTTCTTGAGATCAGTATTTTTTTAATAAGATACCTATGATATGGTGAATATGGTTTAGAAATTAGGAACCTATATCAAGGTAGAAGGTGGTTGACTTGGTCCATTCAAGGGATTCCAATTATCTAAGGATAAGGGTTAAATTTCTTTTGACCAAATCAATCTTTAGATCAGTGTAAAATAGGAGGAGGAGGGAAGATAATTCCCTTAAGATCTACACTCTCTTTCAATTATTTAGAGAGGCTTTCTTCATTCATCTAATGAATGGTTAATTTCTCAAATTGATGAATAAGGGGGAGGATAGTATCTTGTTGTTGTTGATGATGAGATCTCTTCCTTAAGTTATTACTAGGTTCACTAGGAACCCTTGTGTTCATGTTTTGGAATAATTCTCCATCAATTACCTTGGCCGAGGATTTCATGGCATCTCATTCCTTGATTCAATCTCCTAAAATACTAAGGACGCATGATCCTATCTTGAATACACAATCATCTTCAAAGATTCATGCCATATCTAATATATGAAGTTTTAGAGATCCCGTGGATAGGGATTCTTAAGCCATAATCAAAACATGGTCATCAATCTACAAGATGTCTTTGGTGTCTTAAGTCGAAGGACCACATACACAACCGTGACATGAATCAACCTGACTGACACAAAGGTATAATACCATTTAGGGATTCATACGGATCAATTTAGTGAACTCTTTTTCCAAAGATCACCCATTATCTATCTTTAGTGTCTACACACTGATGGCTATAGGATCAACCATACTCTTCAGATGAGTTGGATCAGATAGTGCTATTCTCTCTGAATAATCGATGTACTTCTTAAATATCTCATAAATAGGAATATTTATAGTATATGTTTAAAGACTAGTTATTATTTTATTATAATCTCATCATAATTAACTTAGTCATTGCATATGTTCATGACCTTCATTACAAACATCACACAAGAATGAAAATGAATAAATTTTATTTTAATGAACATAAACAAGATACATGGAAGTGTGATTGGCTTATAGGCCACATAATATCCATTGACGCAGACGTGTGTATGAGGGAGAAGGAGATAAGGAGACGAGAGATTTGAGAGAGAGAGGCAGTGAAGAATCTAAAGAAGGTGAAGGAGAAGAAGAAGGAAGATAGTGGTCAGTGAGAGCAATTCTAGAGAGAGGTAACGCCTCTCTCTTCTTCTTTTTTATTTGTATAATCATTTTGACCTGATTTTAATTTCTAAAAACTATAAAAAAATTGTTAAAAAATAAAAAAAATGAAAAAAAATATTTCATTTAAAATATATATTCTTGATGAATCAATGTCATTAAATGCTCATAAAATGGTATTAATTTATGAAAAATCAAGAATATCCTCTTAACCTTAAGAACTATCACTTTAATCATTTTAAATCATGATAACATGCACTTGTGATTATATTTTTAGGAAAAAATTCATAAAATGCATGATATTAATGTATGCAATTGTATGTTATTAGTATCCAAAGAAGTTTAAATTGGGTTGTTGGAGTCAACTCTAGGTTTATTTATCAAAGAGGATGAACTAAGAACTAGTGTATAACACTAGATTGAGGTAGAGGAATTGTTTAGTTTGGTGGAACAAACTCTAAGACTACTCACGAATCTGTTTCCATCAAGTAATAAAAAGTATGACTCAAAGCAGACTCAATAATTGGTGGAGCAAACTCTATGTTGCATGACCATATGGAGTGAAGTATGATCAAGTATTGCAAGTGTTGCAAGTCCCACAACATGGGTGCTTTATGATGTACTATGATTCATGGGGCAAACTATTGGTCATAATATAGTTCTTGAAATTTTGATCACCACTATGAGATTTTCAATTCTCTATTTTTATCCACATAAAGGTTATATGAATTTCTTAATTTGAGAGGGGAGAACTATTTTTAACAAATGAAACATTTATAAGAATCATTTATTTCTTAAGAGCAAATATGTCATCGAGTGACCTCATCCCTGGGATTATAGATGCTAACCATTTTATTTGCCCAAACTTCATTGATTGGCTTAGAAATTTAAAGGTTTTACTTATGGCTAGGCACATTAGATGTGTCTAAAGATGATATCTGGGAGTACAAAAAATGGAAGGATGACTTTGTTAGGATCTGAAGTTGATAAGCCTTCCAAAAAACTTTAATGAAAATACCAAATTCAACATAATTTGTCAAATCAAATATTCAACACAAGAAAAACCAAGAAGAGATGATCTTATCATCTAGTATTGATTAAACCATACTAATGGGAATCATTTGAAGGAGTTCTTGATGTTGTTCACATGTCTAGCCTCTAGTAGTATCCACACGATTGTTAGACAATTGAATCTCCTTTGAAATACTTGTCATCATAAGAGAAAGTGAAGAAATGTGAGAGTTTTCCTCTGAGACTTGCATTGGTACCCTAGTTTTGGTCATTCTCCCCCTATTTATGGACTTTAGGTATGTCAAATTATCACAAAAACCCTTAAAAATTTATCTATATCCATCAACATCCATTGAACTTATGTGTATACCTCTCTAGGTCTACATATCTTGTCAATTGATGACTCTATTGACCTAATAAATATTATTAGTTCTCCTTATTAATTAATTACATCAACATATATTATAATTAATTAAGGGTGATTTCACACAATCATTAGGTTTGGGTCACTAGCCTAGTGAGTACCACATTACACCCACATGCTCTTCGAGATATTGAGTATATGAGAATTCTCTCATGGATCTTTCTATCATTAGTTGTCGTGTACATATAATCATTCATTACAGTGAGACTCAAGAATGACTTAGGATATGGTTAATTGGTTACTCAATTTAGTATTGATGAGAGGAGGAACTTATAGAAAACACCTTCTCTCATATCTCTACTATCTTGGTCAAATATTTAACTACATCTCATTCCTTAAGTTAATCTCCTCTTATAATAAGGGCAGACAATCCCATGTTAACCACATAATCACATTCGAGGAGTTCATGTCATATCTAATCTAAAATTTTTTGGAGATCCGATGGCTAGGGCTTTGTAAGTCATAATCCAAACATAGTCATTCATCCATTCACAAAATATTTTTGGTATCTCAAGTCTAAGCACCATATAAACAACCATAAAATCAATTAACTTGATTGATAATTAGGTATAATACCATTAAGGGATTCATACTGACTAATTCAATGAAATTTTCCCCCAAAGAGGACCCACTATTTATCATTTGTATCCACACCGATGGTCACAAGATCACTCATACTCATCATATGAGTGACACCATATTATATTATTCTTTCCAAATAATTGTATGTTCTTCTCGAATATCCCATGAATAAAAATATTTAGAAAATTTGTTTAAAGACTAGTGATTGTTGTATTATGATTTCATGATAGTTGACTTAGTCATTGCATATACTCATTAACTTCATTAAAAATAACACACAAAAATGAGAATAAATAAATTTCATTTAAATGAACACAAACAAGATACATAGAAGTGTAATTATCTTCTAGGCTACATAATACCTCGAGGATTTGACCCTTGCATAATTATTATATTTAAGTAATAAAATACCAGTATTATTTCTTCAAATTGATTCCAAACAATGACTCAAAATACCTCAAAGTTGATTTCAAATACTAAGGTCATGCCCTTGAATAGTTGTAGTGTAACCTACCACATGCCACCACAAAGTGGCATCCCTATGCATAGTTTCCATGAGTCCTATCACATGTTGATGGATATTATATAGCCTAGAAGCCAATCACACTTCCATGTATCTTGTTTATATTCATTGAAATAAAATTTATTCATTTTCATTTTTGTATGATATTTTCAATGAAGTCCATGAGTATATGCTATTGCTGAGTTACTTATAATGAGATCATAATACAATGATCACTAATATTTAAACATATGTTTTAAATATTCATATTCGTGAGATATTCGACAAGGATATTGAGTTATTTAGAAAGAATAGTGATTAAATTATGTTAAATGAGAGGATTAAGACATGCATTTATGTGTGTGAAGGTTATTTATATGTAGGAAATAAAATCAATTAATAGTCAATAATGGGCTGACTAATTATGATTTAGAGGCTTAAGCTCGCCTCACTCTCTACAAATAGGAGGCCATGGTCCCCTTGAGTAACTAATGTTTTAATAACTCTCTAGATAGATTCTCATTTGTTCTAGAGATTAAGAGGTTAGCTTGGGGATATTCAAGTGATCACTCTCCACTAAAGAAACCTGCAAATGAAGGATCATGCAATGAATTCAGGTATGAGTTTATTTTTGCTTATGTATCTAATTATCCTTATGAATTACGTGTGCAATCTAAAGTTCTATAATAACACTATCTAATCTAACTCATATGATGAGTATGTTTGATCTTGTGGCCATTGGTGTGGAGACACCAAGGATAGAGAGAGTGTGCTCTTTGAAACAAAAAGTTCAGTGAATAGATACGTAGGAATCTCTAAATGATATTGTTCTTAAATGTCTATCATGTTGATTCATGTCATGCTTGTGTATGTGGTCCTTCAACTTGAGACATCAAAGACATCTTGTGGATGGATGATGATGGCGAGCGGGACCCGTCGACACCATTGCGGGAGACATCGACGACACAAGTTCAACGTATCTTCCCATTCTTTTATTTTTGTGAAAAATAGGACAAGAGTCGAGAGGAGAAGAGGAGAAGAAGTGAGGAAGAGGAAGAGAACTTCTTGAGCAAGAATCTTGCCTGAAACAGATCTTGATTAAATTCTCCGATAAATGTTCAGGCTTAGCTCTCTGAATTTATAGGGCCCGAGGGCCTAGATACATCCTTATGTATTTAGTGATTTACATATATAGTAATGTGTACCTAATTACTATCTTGAAGCCTATCTAAACTTAGCTCTAAGCTATGTTTAATCCTAATTACTATCTCACATTAGGTAGAGGCTTATTATTAAATATTGCCCGTATTGGTTGTATACTTATACGATAAGTATAGCTCGGTGATGATGGCAGCTGGCGCTCTGTGAATGGTCACGCCTGGCTGACTTGTGTGTGGTTGACTGAGTTGAAAAACTCATTCCGCTTTCATTCGCTTACATCACCGTCACGCCACAATGGAACACTAGGAGGTTTCTTCGTGATCCCACAGGAGGTTTCCCCACCATGATACGGCGGGCTATCATTTGGCCCTCGGTCTTGACGATTCCTCTTCCCCTTGATCTTCCCTAGCCAACTTTTTCCAGGCCGTGGAGATGCCTGATCTAGCGCAAAGGATATCATCATCATCATCAGAAGAAGACAAGAGGTGAATCCGCTCTTCCGCGCTCCCAGTCGGAAGTGGCTCCCATCCGGGTGCCTACCCCCGCCTACTACGCACCTGCAATCTGCTGAAAGTCTCCCTCGAGAGACCGAAGACTCCACCGAAATAACCAGGAAGTGGATTATCAAACCGCCCGTCGACTTCTCACCCTCGGCGCCTGATCTTCCCAATCCCTCCTGCTTCGCCCGGTCGTGCCAGTCTGTACCTGAACCTGTTGCTCCCACACCCACCTGCCACCTCCAATAGTGTGGCCTCGCGTGAGTCCATGGGTTTCCCCCTCTCGGCGCTCGTCCATCCGGCCCTAAACAAAACTTCTCTTGGTCGCGTGACCACTCCGCATCACCTGCTCACACTCGCCTCCTACAGCCTGCCCGATTGTGCGTGCCCTAGGTACACACCCTGCCACGCGCCGGTTGAGAGTGCTTGCCTCTCCCGAGCTCCGCTGTCTAGGGGATACCTCTAGACTGACCTCGCCGCAGGTTACAAATAACATGCATTTATAACTTAAATTCTTATCCTAATTAACTCATATTCATGCTTAGTTTATGTAAATATGATGCATGTTATCGTACTTTTTAGGAATTTTCTCTATTGGCATGCCATTACACTAAAGTTCATATTTATGCATAAATTAGGGATAATTATGTGCTTTCTTGATGATTAATCTTTTTGTAATGAATAGGAATTAAGTTCTTTTCCTGACTTATTTTAACTTTAGTAAATGATTTTAAAGGTTAATTATAAGAAGAAAATTATTGGATGATTGAAAGAGAGAGATCTTAATGAACGCCTTTAGGTTATTTTTAATTCATCCTATATTCTTCTTTTAAATTATATTTTTTATGGCACAATATTAAAAAGAAAAGAAATTGAGATTCAGTGGAGAAAATTGGATTAAAAAGGAGTTGTATATTTAAAGTTATGAATTTCTGAAGTTTCTGCCCTTTTCGCATTTTTAATTTGATTTTTATTGAAATTTTTAAGGATTTTTCTTAATCAAAATCGCGCAAAAAGGGGGTTTTTTATTCCACAGACCTCGCGGAGCTGATGTGGCACAGACGCTGACGTGGCGCACGAGACCAGCACGGATGCGACGCGGCGCTGAGGCCACGTGGCAGGGCCGCGCATGGCCCACACGAGGCGCAGGTGGCGCCTACACGTGGCAGGAGGCCACGCGGATCCACGCGGGTCCACGTGGATGCCCGTGAGGGGTGCCATGTGGCGAGGGGGCTGGCGAGTGAAGGGCCGATGGGTTAGTGGGCCCTAGTTAGGAGGTTGGGGCGGTAACGCAAATGAGTTATCGCGCCCTATCTTTTATACTTACCTTCTGATGTAGGATATTTTAAAGTTAAGATGATATGTATGATGATGATACGATTTAAGAAATAATCCTACAAATGAATGGAGGACCTATGAAGTGATATTAGTGAGGGAATACTATAGAAGTCAGTGAAGATATCTTTTAGGAGAAATTAGGATTATGGGAATAATAGGGTTGATTAGTATTGTAGGTTAATGAATATGAGATAAGGATAAAGAGGATAAGTAAGTATAAGAAGATGGAGAATGCGAGGAATAAGCACAGAAAGAGGGATATTAAGATATATGAGAGGAAAGTGATAGTGGATGGGATGATGGAAGGGATGATAAAGAGAGAATAAGGAGAAAGATGAGGTGAGATTATTATATTGGATAATATGAGTTAGCGGATGAGGGAAGGGAGTAAGGATAATAAGAGAAGCGAGAATAGAGAAGGTACGGTGGATAGGATAGGATGAATACCTATATTAAATAATATTTAGCGTTAACAGAGGAGATACTATTATATATTTTAATATATAGGATAGAGAGAAAATGAAGAGCGATGAAGATAGAATGAGAGACGGAGGGAAACAGGAATCTCATGTGGACTTACGGATCTTAATATGAACTATCACAAGAGTAAAGAGTGAGGATGAATACCTGATATGGAAGGAAGAAGCGATGCTCCCGAATCGCTCCACTAAACAAGATATTTCCTCTGTTGAATTCTTTCTTTGAGATGGATGAAAGAGGAAAGAACGGGAGGGAGAAAGGGAAAGAGAGATAGAACTCGGAGAGGTTTGCGGAAGGGAAATGGTGGAGATACGGGGAGATACGGGGAAACACAAAGGTAAAAGTAACCAAAATTTTCATTCAAAAACATCATCTCTTTTCTCTCTTACAATCGTCTTTTATAGAGTAGAGAAAGAGAGAGAGGTTGGGCCGACAAGTCGCTTCGGAAGAGAGGAGCAGTTGCAGCGGTTATGCATCCTCGTCGTGGACAGGGAGAGTTTCTTTGATGCTTGCGTCAATGATTGAAGATGAACTTGAAGCTCGTCTGGAAGACGTCATCCGCTTCTTTGACAAAAGGATGGGAGTATAAAAACCCGAAATCGGGATACTCATGGAGGTTTGAAGAGTTCTAGTGATTTCAATTCAAGGTGACGAGACTAGAGTACGTGCTGGAGAGACGCTCGAGATGGCGCTGGAGATGATGCTGATGATTCGTCAACGGGTATCTTTCAGCGTCATCTCCAGCGCCATCTCGAGCGTCGCTGCAGGTGTCGACTTCTTGAAATCGGTGGAATGTAGACGTCCAATGAAGAAGAGGAGCAGAGAATGAAGAAGCGACGTCTAGTAGAAGAAGGTATGTGTTCTTCGATTCTCGGATTTTGAAACATCTGTGGATCGCGATACTTCCTCTTTTTTTCATGCGCGGATTTCGTAATGGCAGTTGGCAAAATAATTATGCTCCTTGGTCAGTGATAAGTCAACGGTTGCGGGGTGGATTACGTGGACTGGACTTCTTCGGAAGTCTGAGCTTATCGTCGTTATCTGGGGATGAAGCTTCAACGGGAGTTGATTCGGTCTTTGTCCCTTTTGTTGGCGACGAGTTTCCGGAAGGCCTCCACTATTTTTGTCGTCGCGAGCTCGACGCCTCTTGTCACGAATCTTCGCGTGGATTGCAAACCACGGAGGTAGCGGAAATTTTCTTTAGCCCGTGTTGACCTCGGGGTAGATTTGATGTTGAGGATCTTGCTGCGATGTACTGGCGATCCAGTTGCTTCAGGATTTCCCGATTTCCTATTGTATTCTCGCGAGAGTTTTCGAGATAAGCTGAGGAGTAATTTGGGACAGTTGGCGGCTAAATGAGGGTAGGAGAGATTCCGCATTGATAGGATGATTTCTTTCGTGGATGGGCGAAGTTGATGGTTGTACGGCTGTTGCATATGGAGTTTGATCGGGTTCTAGACCATGTCCTCGCCTTTCAATGCCTCAGCAGTAGCTCCGTTGGCAGACATATACCCGAACTTAAAATAGGGGCAAACTTCATAGAGAATGTGCATGTAGGATAGGAGATCTGAGCTTGAAGGCTCTTTGCGCTTAGATATTTATAAAGACAGCTCTTGATGATTCTTGTCGTTCCTATGATAATCTTGGACTCTTCATAGCTTCCTTCTTTGAATGATACTTGTAGTCATTTTTAGCATGATTATCATCATGTAAATTCTCTTCATAAACTTTATAATTGTGGATCCTTTTGATATAGTATCTTCATTTCCACTTGAGTAGAATAGTAAGATAGTTTCTTCCATCAATAATAGATCTCTTCTAACTCAGGGTGGTTTCAAAGAAATAAGGGATGTAATTCAAAGAGGTTCCTACTGATTTTTCTTTTGAGATCATTATTTATAATTATATAAGGTACCTAAGATATGGTGGATATGGTTTGGAAAATAGGAACCTATATCAAAGGTAAAAGGGTAGTTGACTTGGTCCACTCAAGGAATTCTAGGTTTCTAAAGATAAGGATTAAATATTTGACCAAGTCAGTCTTTAGATCAGTATAAAATAGGGGAAGGAGGGAAGATAATTCCCTTAAGATCTACACTCTCTTTAATTATTTAGAGAGATTTTCTTCATCCATTTAATGAATGGATTATTTTTCAAACTCATGAATAAGGAGGAGGAGGAGGGGGAGGATAGGTTCACTTAGAACCCTTGTGTTCATGTTTCAAAATAATTCTCCATCACCTTCCGAATTTTCCTTCGTGTGGGACTAAAGTTCCCGCGGAGTTTAACTTGTGCAAGACACGTGGCGACATCTAAAGCATTGGATGCAATCGCGATACATGCAGGGGCGTCGATCGCGTGGACCCGAGTCCACGCGATCACAATTGGAGCACGTGCGTGAAATAACGTTTAAGTGACCGTGATCAAAGGGCTCACCGGTCGACACGTCGATGCAATGGGAGCGTCCGATCTTCATCGGACGGGCGAATCAAAACGACGGATCGACGGCTCACCTGGCGATGCGTGGAGGCTTCCAGAGCGTCAGATCTTCATCAGATGCGCGATCGTGAGCTACCATACGATCTCATCGGACGGCTGATGGAGAAAGATCGAGAACCATGATCGCCGCGCGATCATGGCCCGATCGTCACGCGATCGTGGCTCATTCATCGCAAAATCAGGAACCACGATCCCTCCAACTGATGGGCTATGATCATCGTGTGATTGTGGCCATCAAAACCATCTCCCGACTTGATCAAACGGTCCGGAATTGGTGCGGAAATCTCCCTTTAAAAATCGATGTATCCCCTCTTTATTTCTCAACTCTTGATTGAATCATGAAGGAATTAAGCAATTTGAAAGAAATATCTTGAGTTCTTCATGATCCCCCCGCGTTTAGACTCGATTTTGATCAAAATTGGAGTGAGATTGATCACGAATTCCATCGGATTTCATCGAATTTCCCCTTGAACGCCGAACGTCCCCGAGGAAGAAATCAAGCCAAATCCGCTTCAATCCGAGTGAATTGAAGCCCCATTCTTGCGGCAATCCGGTTAGTAGTGAGATTCGATCAATTATTTGGTGGTAATTTGCGTTTTAATTAGTTTTAGATCTTTAATTTTGAGTTTTAGTTCATAGAGTTCTTCAATTTTGCCTAAATCTAGTCTGAAATTTTTCTGATGTTGAAAAAATGATATCTCTCTGATTGTAATTCCGAATCACCTTATTTTACTTTTATTAGATTTCTTGTTTCATCAGCTTTCCGTGGATAGCAAATTCGTCGAATTCCAAATCATTTGACCCCTCAATTTAACATTTGACCGAGCACTGTTCATTTTCAATCTGAATTTGAGTGTTTACTTTCAGGGTCAATTTCTTTCAAAATATAAATCAGAATTTGATGATTTTGGTCTCTTTAGAATCCTCTGATTCTTAGCTTTCCATTGATATATAAATTGCAAGATTTGGATATCATTTGACCAGTCAATTTGATGATTTTCTGTGAAGTGTTCATTTTAGGAATTTTCTGATCTTTAATTTTCAATAATTCATAGTAAATCCATTTCTTATCAAAAAATCACGAATTTTATATCAATAAATTCTATTTTCTCTCTAGTTTCCAAATATATAATTTTCGTAATCTTCTGACATCTTTTAGTTCTCTGATTTTACAGAGCTCCAACTATTGGTCAAAGTCAATGCTTTGAATTTAACTTTTGACTTTTCTCTGTCAAATCCGAGATCTTAAATCTTAAAATTTCTTATTTAGTATATTTATATTATTTCTATTCATAACATCTTAGTTTTACTTCTTTAAAACCTCTTTTAAACCTAAGTTTGACCAAGTCAACTCTGCAAGTAAAGTCAACCTTGTTCTCTGTGGATCGACCTGATACTTACACGTTACTTGATTTTATATCTTTATGATGCAGGACGCGGTGGTGAAAACCCTCGTGCCTGATCAGTGGGACTGAGGTTGACCGGAGGTAGCCGGTCAAACCTAACCTATGGGTGGGCAAATCCTAGACTCTAAATACGACCTTTATCCTAAACCTAAGGGCAAGCAGGCGTGTCGATCAGCGGAGCCGACTCCGTGAGACCCGGGGAAACTCGCGATGATGATAGGGTGAGATCCTCTCGATCCACGTCCGGAGGCGTGGAAGTCGCTCGTCGTGGAGTAGCTCGAAGGCTGCAGCCCACGCCCGGTACTGGACCTGATATACGCGACAGAAATCTCGAACCTATATCCGCTCTACCCTATCTACGTCGTCCGACGGCGGTGGAGTCGAGTAAAGGAAACGCTTCGAAAAGTAATTAACTTTAGAAGAGGGGTTGAGGCTAACCTGCGGGGCGGGGGTGCCCGGTGGGTCGTGATGAGGGAGATCGTCGGGCGCGGCACGGGCACTCAGCGGTGGTAGACCTCGTCGACGCCGTCGTAGTCGGGGAGGGATCGTGTGTATGTCGGTGATGTCGGCCTAGAGGCGAGGGATACAAGCAGGGAGCACCAACATGCAGGGGCGGGCGAGATGGATCACCAATGCTCGCTCAAACGGGCATGGCACTGCAAACACGTTGACCGGGAGGAACGTTGACTGACGGAAGAATTTGACCCAGTCCACGTCGGAATCCACCAGAGGGCTGGGGTCACATCAAGCACGACTCGACTGGTGGAGAGTGCAATTTCGCTTCGGCAGAACAGTCGAGCGCGCGGACAGTAGGGGGAAGAGGTAGGCGCAGTTGGGGTGGCCGGAGATTTTCGGCAAGGTAGTAGTACGCAATGGGAGGGAAGGAGAGCGCATGCGCGGCCGCGTCCGGAACTCAGATGGAGAGGGGGCAGGTGGTAGGGCTGCTGGGAGTGGGGGTAGGTGGGAGAAGGGTTGCCAATCGCCCGGAACTCAGATGGAGAGTGAGGGCGGAGAGTGGGGATGATCGCGGGGTGAATTTGGCAGGTTGGGAGTTTGTGGTCGGCTGGGGCGTTGGATGAATTTTGGCAGGAGTCGACCTCACGAAGTCGTGCGGAATTTGCCAGAGAAATTTGGGTTTTCGGAGACTTCGTTCTTGCCGAAAATTTCAGGGCGGAGGGTGACGTTGTTGCGCGGCTGGAACAGGGAAGAGGAAGTTGGAGGAGCACGGGCTTGTTGGAGTGAAGGAAGGTGAATGCGCAATTGGGAAGCGGGTCGGGGAAAAGTGCGTGACCGGCAGAGTGGGGACGGGAATGTCGGGAAATTCGGGGTGGTAAGATGGAGCAGGAAAGGGAAATTCGGGAAGGCTGGAGTGGATGGTCAGACACATTGCAGAACGGCAGTGATTAGGTGGGCGGAGTGGAAGGTGAGGCCGAAGAATTTCGGCGTGGTCGAATTTCAGGTGGGGAATTCGCTTGGACGGGAAAGTGCTGGATTCACAGGACGGCGTAATGGGGAAAATCGTGGGGTAGGAGGAGGGATTCTTCGGGGGAATCGGGAGGGAGCTTGGGAAGGGGAAGAAACGGAAAAATCGGGGAGGGGGGTTGACTGGGTAGATTCCGCAGAAGCGTCGGGGTGGCAGGAATTTCGAAAGGTTTGCCTGGAGGGGAAAACTTCTGCGTCACGGGAATTGGGGGAGGGATTTCGTGGGAGGAGGTCGATTTAATTTTCCGGCAGGGGTAGGCCGTCGGGTGGAGAGAGAGAGAAACGGCGGAGGGATGGGGAAGGCCAAGCGTCAGAATGGAATTGTAGGTTGCAGAGAGGGAACGGGAGGGAGACGGGCACTGGCAGGGATGATTGTCGGAAGAGAGAGAGGGATCGTGGAGCTTGGCGGAAGGGAGAGTAGCACGGGAATCCCGCACGGAATGGGGACGAGCGCGGGAGGTGGATAAGAATTTGGGGGAACTCGTGGTAAGGGAGGAAATCGGGAACGGGAAGGGCGGCGGACGGTGCAGGTGCAGCGCACGAGAGGGAGGTCGCAGGGGCAACTTCTGATGCGACGGATGGGTGGAGGGGGAGGAAAACTCGACGGATGAGAGGAGGGAGAGGAGGACAGTGGAGAGTTTGGGAATGGCAGCGGATGGCCGGAGAGGGAGGAGGTGCGTGGAGGATCTGATGGGGAGGAAACTGGGGAAATCGTGGAGGGGATGGCGGTGCTGCGTTCTGGCGGCGGCCTGAGGCGGCGGCGACGGCGGCGGCGGTGGCAGGAAGGCAGCACGTTGATAACTAGTGACCAAGGCAAGGGGAGGCGGCGGTCTCGGCGGCGGGCACAGCGGCGGCACGTGGTGGTGCGGCGGCGGTGGCGGCGGCGGAGGCGGCGGTTGGTCTCCTTCCTTGATCCTCCTTGAGCAGCCACTTGAGAGAGGAACACTCCTTTTTCTTCAAATGACGGCTAGGGTTTGTGGGGGGGTCCCTTCCCCTCTTATAGAGCCCATAATGGGCCGAGAGGGGAAAGGGCCCACTTGAGGCCCACAACCCAAAACCCAAAATACTCATAGAAAACAAAGGTTCACAAAAGAAAGGGCTTCACGAATGGGATCCCGGAAAGGGAAGAACCCACCCGAAAGCCTAAAAGGAAGAGGAAAATAAGGGAGGACCCGCTTAAACACGTGCGGGTCAAAAAGTTCATAATAAAGAAATAAAGAAATAAAGATAAGCGGATAGATCCGCGCGCGCAAAAGGGCTCCTCCGGCGCCGTGGTATCGTGTCTTGGTGGCGACAGGGGTCGTACGCCACCACTTTATCTTTGAGAGATCAGATTTATAAATTTTTTTTGACCGATGTTTGTATGTTTTAATGACCGCACAAAACACTTCGTCAGTTACGCAGCGTGGCTGATTCTTGGAAATGAAGCTAGTCAACCCACGGGAAGTCACTCTCAACCAGGGGAAGGATGCGCCAAGCTTCGCATTCAAAGACGTGCCCACCATGGTATCAACCTCGTTGTCCTCAATTCAAGTCAACTGGGAAGACCCGCTGTCACTCCATTTCCCGTTGCGGGAAGACCCGCATCGTCGATCTTCCCGGGTGCGAAAATATTGACCCCGGGGTTCTTGTGTTGCTATTGAGGACGACGCCTAGAACCTGCTCGGCCGCTTCCAAGATCGACATTGAGCCATCGTCTCCCCCTTCTCCGATCGACAATGCCAAGCCAACTCTCCACTTCGCCACGACCCACTGGTCACCGTGCCCTGCAATTTAGCTTCGACCCTCATTTTCAAGTTTAATTACTTTTCAAAGTGTTTCCTTTACGTGTCTCCATCGCCATCGAACAACGTAGGCAGGGTAGAACGGATATAGGTTAGAGAACTCCCACACATACGTCAGGTCCGACACTGAGCGTGAGCTGCAGCCTTCAAGCTACTCCACAACCAGCGAATTCTATGCCTCCGGACATGGATTGAGAGGATATCACCTTACCCGTCATCGTGAGTTTCCCCTAGTCACCCGGAGTCGACTTCGCTGGTCGGCACGCCTGCTTGCACTTAGGTTTAGGATAAGATACCATGCTTAGAGTCGAGGACTCGCCTACTAATAACATGCATATTTAACTTAAATTCATATCATATTTAATTAATATTCATGCTTATCTTATGTAATTATGATGCATATTATCATAGTTTTATGAATTATCTCCATTGGTATGCCATTTTACTAAAGTCCATAATTTTGCATTATTTAGGGTTAATTATGTATTTTATTGATGTTTGATCTTTTGCAAGGTTAAATAATTAGAAATTAACCACTTTCGTTGATTTATTTTCTCTTTAGTAGATGATTAAAAGAATAAATTTTAAGAAAAGAATGATGGGATGAAGTAAAATAGAATTCTAAAGGATTGATAGATTCTAAAATAGAATTCTAAAGTAAAATAGATTATTTTGAATTCGCCCTATTTTCTTGCTGAATTTATATTTTAAGTGACATGACATTAAAGATGAAGACATTTTTGATCCAATGTAGAAAATTTGAGTAAAAAAGGAGTTATATAAATGAAGATATGAATTTCTCAATTTTATAGAATTTTTTCTGGATTTTATTTTGATTTTTCAAGTATTTTTTGGATTTAATTCATTATTAAAAATCGCAAAAAGGGTTTATATTTTCGCGCGGGACCCACGAAGCTGATGTGGTGCGCACACGTGGTAGCACCACGTGGACACACGCAGGTGCCTACATGGCCCGATGATACAAGTGGGCTAGCATTTGATGGGCCCACAAGTTAATGGGTGACAAAGCATTTTATGCGGTCGTTAAAAACACACAAACGTCAGTCAAACAAAATTTCTAATTCCGAAGTCACAATAAGAAAGATATAAAATCAAGTATAGTGTAAAGATTGGGTCGATTCACAGAGAACACGGTTGACTTTGATCGCCGAGTTGACTTGGTCAAACTTAGGTTCAATTAGGGTTTTTAAGAAGTGAAAATGATATTTTATTAATGGTAATGATATAAATATATCAAATAAGATATTTTAAGAATTAAGAAACTGATTTTATGCATAAATATCAAAAGTCAAGGTCAAATAATTGACTTTGACCAATAGTTGACTTTTTATAAAACCATATGATAAAAAGAGTTTAAAATATTACAGAAATTATATATTCAGAAAAACTAGAGAGAAAATAAATAAGTTTGATATATAATTCGTAAATTTTAGAGAAGAATTAGATTTAATATGAATTATTGAAAATCAAATATCAGAAAAATCCTGAAAATGAACACTTCGGTGTAAATTTTCCAGTTGACTAACCAAATGATATCCAAATCTTGTAATTCAGATATGAATAGAAAATTAACAGCCAGAGGATTCCTAAGAGACCAAAATTATCAAATTTAAGCCTTATATTTTAAGAGTAATTGATACCGCAAGTCCATGCCCAAAATTCGGACTGAAAATGAACAGTCGATGGTCAAACATCAAATTGAAGGGTCAAATGATGATGAAATTTTACGATTTTACTATCCATGGAAATTTGATGAAACAAGGAATCCAATGAAATCAAAATCAAATGATTTAGATTTAAGATCAGAGAGAAATCATTGTTTCAAAATCAGCAAAAATTCGTGCCTAATTTGGGCGAAAATGAAGAACAAATCAATTTAAAAGATGAAATTAACTACTAAAATCTAATATAAATAATGATTTTTGCAAGATGAATGATCGATTCACACTACTAACCCGATTGACGTGAAGATTAGGCTTCAAATCGCGTCGATTGAAGTGAATTTGGTCACTTTCTTCTTCGGCGTACGTTCGGCGTTCAAGGGGAGAATTCGATCACATCTTGCAATCATTCATGATCAATCCCGCCTTGATTGGATTGCAATCAAGTCTAGAATGTAGGGGGATCACGAAGAACTTAAGATTTTGCTCCAAAATCACTTAATCTCTTCACGATTCAATCAAGAGTTACTTAAAAGAGGAAAATACATCGGTTTTCAAAGGAAATTTTCTACGAAGAATTCAAGCCGTTTGATTCGGAGAAGACAGATCGACGGCCATGATTGCACAATCGTCGTAGGCCACGATCCCACAATTGCCGAAAATATTACCCGTCCGATCTTCCTTGGAGGATCTTGATCTATCCACATGTCACCCCACGATCGCCGAAAGCGCTATTTAATCTTGAGCGTCCGATGTTCACTTACGCGATCGACAGTCCTCCTTTGCGCACATGCATTTGATGGTGATCGGGTGGACCCAAGTCCACGCGATCGACACGCTTCATTTGATGCGATTGCATCCAACGCCATGCGATGCCACATGTCCTGAAATTTCAAAATTAAAGTGAACATAGTCCCACTAGGAAGAAAATCTTGAAATACGCAAGTATAAAAGGCGGGGCTCCTTTACGCAAATGCATTACCGCCCCACTTATCTTACATGGGCCCACTATACCCGTGGGCCCATCACTTGCCAGCCCAAAGACGTCCTCGCGGGGTCCACGCACAGGCGTCACACAGGCGCCACACAGACGCCACACAGACGTCACACGGACATCCACGTGGCCTCGCGTGGCCTCGCCACATCAGCTCAGCGGGTCCCGCGCTATAACTAAACACTTTTTGCCCTTTTTAAAAGGAATTAAAATCGGAAAAAAATACTAAAAATAATCGAAATAAATTCCAGAAAATTCATAAATCAATATCTTAAAAAATATAACTCCTTTTTTACTCAAATTTTCTCCATTGGCTCACAAATATATTCAATTTTAATATCATGCCATCTAAAATATAAATTAAAAGAAGAATATAAGATGAATTCAAAATAAACTTAAATAATCCTTTAAGAAGTATATTTTATATCATCCAAACATTCTCTTCTTGAAATTATTTCTTCTAATCATCTACTAAAGTCAAAGTAAATCAAGGAAAGTAATTAATTTTTATTTATTTAACCTTGCAAAAGATTAAACATCCATAAAGTACATAATTAACCCTAAATAATGCAAAAATATGGACTTTAGTAAAATGGCATACCATTGGAGAAAATTGATAAAAACTATGATAACATGCATCATGATGACATAAAATGAAGCTTGAATATTAGTTAAATAAGATAAGAATTTAAGTTAAATATGCATATTATCAATGGGCCCAGGTAAGAAAAGGGGGGCGTACTTGGCCCGTGTGGGTGATGTAGTGGGTTTACGCCCATCTACCTTTTATACCCAAAGAATCTCATTAATTTCCTCCGTGTGGGACTAATCTTTCTCCCAGGTTTTGTAGGACACGTGGCAGAGTGTGGCCCGTCGGATCAGTTCATGCTAATTAAGGCGCGTTAATCAGGGGACTCCGATCCACCCGATAATAATCAAAGCACGTGACGATTTAGCGGCCGTCGATCTCATTAATGAAATCTGACGACCGCGATTTAATCACGCATTTGGCAACTCATGGAGCGACACGTGGCTGCTCCAGGAGACGCTGATGGAGATCAGACGGGCGATAATCAAGGAGTCGTGGGATCTAGGGCCATCAAATTCGTGCCATCTCAGCCGTCCAATCGTCCTTCAAGGAATCGAACAGCCTGCATTTTTTGCGATAATTTTCTATAAATAGATGTTCTTCCTCTTTATAAACTTAACTTTTGATTAAATCATGAAACAATTAAGTAATTTTGGAGCAAAATATTAATTTCTTCATGTTTCTCTTGCGTTCTAGACTCAATTACAATCAAATTGAGGCATGATTGATCATAAATCATTGCAAGAATCAATCCGAAATCTCCCCTTGAACTCTGAATGCATGTCGAAGAAGAAACCAGATAAATACACTTCAATCAACGCGATTTGAATCCCAATCTTGCAATTTATATAGTTTAGATTAGATTTAGATGGGTAATTAGAGTTTAGAAATCAGAATTTTCATCTTTTCACCCAAATTTGAGTGTGGATTTTTTTTTCTAATTTTCAAACAAGGATTTCTCCCTGATCTTAAGTCTAAATCATTCAATTTTGGTTTCATTGGATTCCTTGTTTCATCAGCTTTTCGTGGATATCTGATTCGTAAAATTTCATCAACATTTGGTCCTTCAATTTGACATTTGACCAAGGACTTTTCATTTTCAATCCGAATTTGGGGTTGACTTGCAGGCATTGTTGACTTGTAAGCTTTCTATTCATTTGTGAATTGCAAGATTTGGATATCATTTGGTTAGTCAATTTCATGATTTTAGCTGAGATCTTTATTTCGAGATTTTTCTGATTATTGATTTTTAATAATCATAGTAAATCCAAGTCTTCTCTAAAAATCACATATTTTATATCAAAATTTTATATTTTCTCTCTAGTTTTTGAATATATAATTTTTCTAGTATTTGACCACCTTTTTCTTCTCTGATTTTATAGAAAGTCAACATCTGGTCAAAGTCAATGCTTGGACCTTGACTTTTGAATTTTCTTTGTCAAATCTTTTTCTTAAATTCTTAAAATATATTATCTGATATGTTAGTATCATTTCTATTAATATCATATCACTTTCACTTCTTAAAAACCCTAATTAGACCTAAGTTTGACCAAATCAACTCTTTGATACAAGTCAACCGTGTTCTTTGTGGTTTGACCCAATCTTTTCACTATACTTGATTTCATATTTTAAATCTTTGAGAGTTCCGAATTATAATTTTTTTGACCGACGATCGTGTGTTTTAACGACCGCATAAATCGTTTTGTCACCTACCCGTACGCTAGGCTCAATTGCCCTATCTTCGATAGACTATGGTTACATTGATCTGGCACGAGGGTTTTTATACCCCACCCTGCATCACATGACTTTATTGTGATTATGACTAACGATTTCTATGCCACGGGCTATATAAAATGTCATATATTAGATATGGTATGAAATCTTTAAAGATGATTGTGTGGTCAAGATGGGATCATCTATTGATATTTAAGGAGGTTGACTCAAAGAATGAGATGTAATGAAATCCTTGGTCAAGATAGTGAAAATATCAAAAGAGTTCTTGATGATTTCTCCATGCATCAATACTAACTTGAGTGATCAATTAGGGTTTGATGGTTGATAATATACTAAGTCATTCATGAGTCTTGTGCAAATGAAAGATTATACACATAGAGTGATTGATGACAAGAAGGTTCTATGCAAGTTCTGATATCTCCTAAGGTACGTGATATAACTTGGCACCAAATAGGTTGGCAACTCGACCTATTGATTGGGTTAAATCTATTATTAATTAATTAATCTATATGTTGATTTAGATAATTTTATAAAGGTTGACCAATAAGGAGTTATTGGTTTTATAGAGTTATTAACTAGTGAGATGTATGGATCTAGAGGGTCATACACATAAGATCTATGGACTTTGGTAGACATAGACATAATTATAAGGGTTTTAAAAAAAAATTCTGTCACCCAATGTCTATAAATAAGGGGAGAACGACCACAACTCATAGTGCCCATGCAAGCCTTATGAGAATTCTCCCATTTTTTTCTCTTTTTCTCTTGGTGAAGAGCATTGAAGAGGAGATCTAACTATTGAGAGATCATGTAGATACCACTAGAGGCTAGATACTTGAACAACTTTATGAACTTTAAGTCAACCTTGTAAGTATGTTTTCTCATACAACTATATGGAAAGGATCATCAATTCTTTGTGCCTAGATGTTATGAATATCTGATTCAGTGTATCTCGATGTGTTCAATTTTCGAAGGCTTATCGATCGTAGATCCCAACACATGTCACCACAAAGGGACATGACCATACATGGCTACCATGTGTCCAACCATTTTCAAATCAATCGATCAACATCATGGACCTTCCTAGACTTTTCTTTGGCATCCCAATCTAGATTAATCTATATTATGATTTCCAATGCCATCAAGAGGCCCATAATCTTTTCATTAAGTGTCCATTTTTTATGTTCTTGGGCTCGTTGGAAATATTATCTAGATTCTAATTTCCAATGCTATTAAGATGCCCATACTTTGTCATTTAATGTCCATTTTTTATACTCTTAGGCTAGTTAGAAATCTTTTTCAGAGTTTGTAAGTGTATATGGGCCATAATGTCACTTTTGTAATTCTCAATTTGCTACTCTCTCTCCTCTCCCCTATATATATCTCTTATTCTCTCTTCTTTTCCCTAATCAAGATCATTGTCTCATTTTTACTTTTCACAAGGTATCAAAGCCCTAACCTAGGGTTCATTGTGGTGGTACTAGATCTTCTCGTTGTCGCCCGCTCATCGTCTCTCTACTGCTTTGGTGAACCTCTTTGTGCAATCAACTTAAATCGGTTTTTTTTTCATTTGAGGTTAGATCGACCTTAAACTAGTAGTATTAGATTCACAAATATCAAAAACATCTACTTCAAGGCAAAGAACATCACAAATGGTGGCCTAACACATTCAATCTTTCTCTTTGTTGGAAAACTATTAGCTTTCTAGGTGTCTTCTTCAAAAGGTCATATCCTTTTATTTTTTTCATAAAAAAAATTGAATTAGGTATCATTGGAAGCAAATTTTTGGAAAAAAAAATAGATTTGAAGCCATTTCAATGACCTAAATCTAATATTTTTGGAAAGAATACGTTCTACCATAGGAAACTCAGTTGGAATCTTTGTTTCGGACCTATCTCTCCCTATACTAAATAAAATAGATTGATATAATATATCATTAGAAATAGATTTTTGATATCTAAAAGTTTTTTTATTTAGATTTTTTTATTTTAGGACTATACAAGAGAGAAACAAATGATATATCCGACTGATTTTGGAGCGTGTCATAATCATGCTTACTGATTTCCTAGCCGATCCCTAGCTTATTGATTTTGGGGGCACGTCACCTTAAGATTATGACAAATGGGAACTCTTCATCGACATCTTTGCCCATTCCTCCCTCTCTTGCAGTCATGCCACCCCTAACAATCCAATCGATCCCTACTTATACTCTAACAATCTAGCCGGTCCCTACTACTCTAGTAATGTAACCAACATTGCCCTCTACTTCATGTCACTTGGTCGGCTAGTGATAACATGCAATCTTAACATGATAATACATGATTATTAATGCAAAATAAGGCATAAAACATTCCATTTGTATGCATGTTATCATACTTTGAGTGCATTTCTATGATTTCATGTAATTTTAAGTTATAATCTCAAAATGCACTAAATTAGGGATAATTATTGATGTAGGATATTTCTAAAATTGATAATATTCCTAAAAATTAGGGAGGACCTATGAATTGATATCAGGAATAATAAGAAGTTAAAAATAAGTGGAATGAAGAGAATTATGAATAACGGTTTAGATATTTAAGTGAGGGATGGAATATTAATTATGTATATCAATTAAAGATAAAATGACTGATATGGAAACTAATTTAAGAAGATTGAGGATAATAATGAGAGTAGATATGAAGGAGAGAAGAGTATATATTAGATAAGATAATTAGCGATTATATAGGAAATGATGTTATATATTTTAATATAAATAATAGAGAGAGGCGACAACGATTGGGGTCTTTTATGAATGGTAGTGACTCAGACGAGAAAGAATAGAAGATGTGGTATCAGAGCCATGTTTGGTATCAGAGCTCAGTTTGAATTGATATCATTTAAGTGGGAATCATTATCATGTCATCATTTTTATTTAATCAATATGAATACTAGATCAAAATCCATTGCTTCTAAGACTACTGCTGATATGAATGATTATCACAATACCCCGTATATCCTTGAAGATCCCACCCAAGAGGAACCCATACCTTATTGGGCTAGAGCTCTTATAGAGAGTGTAGAAGCCCTTACTATTAATGTGCAAACCACTAGTATTCTGATAGATAGGCTAGGAAATACTCTTAAAAACCTAGAGCCTCCGGATGAATCAGATTTTCTGGAAGATAACTCTCCTCAAATAGAGATTCCAAAAGAGCCTATTAGTGATCATCTTGATTTCTCTAATGTTGTGCCTTCTAATGATTATTATCCAAGGGATATGATTGATTATCAGTATAATGAAGTTAAAGTGGATATTCCTATGATTAAGGAAGTAGATGATCCAAAAGAATACTTCAATATGGATTTGATTAGGAGCCTTCCAAAGACCATCCAATGCATAAACCCTACCCCTAGAGCAAATAGTACCATTAGGTGTTATAAATGCTGGAAAGTAGGGCATGTTAAAGCTGATTGCTTAAAAATGATCAAAGTTATGGATGATTCCAACCCTCTTCCTACTAATGATAGTAAGAATATTTAATTAGAAGATGAAATTTATGATTTAGATAAGGCAATATCCCTTAAGCATGTTCATATCATTCATGATATTGTTTTGAAAGACTTTTCATCATCATATGAACGATATAAAACCTTTATTGCTTTTCCTAGAAGATACAAAATTCTTAAACAAAATGATTTAGTAGATACTAAAATTCACCCTCCTAGTCTCCTTAAAATCTCTTTTAAATTTCAACTTAAAAATTATGTTCATTTTAAACTTCTCTTAAAAATTGGTATCATATTTATTGGGGCATAGCTATTTCATTTACTATTTCGGATTTAATAGAATTTCATAATAATGAAACTATACTTTATGAACTATTTTCATCTCCCCATCCTCTTGAAACTGAACTTCTTCAAAATTCTTTCCTTTCTCCAATCTTGTGTCTAATGATGGACTTATAGATATGATCATTGATCATCGAACTATTATCACTGATCTTAAAGAGGATGATTACAAATTTTTTTATTACAATGGAAAGACAATACAATAAGTGATGCTTCTTGGATTACTTCTCATGATCCATTACATTATGACCCTCATTTGCTTCTGACTTTTCTTATATATATGAAAGACACTTCCTCGGAGATGAAGTCCTCCAACCCCGAGGGAATGATGGAGAATTATTTTGAAAACATGAACACAAGGGTTCTAAGTGAACCTACCCTCCTCCTCCTCCTCCTCCTCCTTCTCTTATTTAATACTGATCTAAAGATTGACTTGGTCAAAAGAAATTAGCCTTATCCTTAGATAATTAGAATCCCTTGAATGGATCAAGTCAACCACCTTCTACCTTGATATAGGTTCCCTATTTTCTAAACCATATCCACTATATCCTAGGTACCTTATATAATTATAAATAATGATCTCAAAAGAAAAATCAGTAGGAACCTCTTTGTTTTTCCTTCTTTCTTTGAATACCATCTCTAGCAGAGTTTAGGTGAGATCTAAAGGAGGAATTTACCTTCTTAATTCACCTCAAGACAAGCCTTTACATGAGTATTATCATTCATTTACCCAGATGAAAGTAACTCAGCATGAGGACAACTTATGAAGAAAATAAGCTAAGAAGATTACTCTCTTAATTAATGAAGAGCTCCAACATCAACTATGAAGGACATGACAGCAACTCCAACAAAAAGGAGTATCTCCCATTTATATAAGCAGCCACCAATAACAAAGAGGATGACAACTTAGAAGAAATCTCCTATTCAAGTAAGAACCTCACACATAAAGATGAAGATGAAGACTGTTTGCTACCTACCGAAGGCCTTTCCAGCTACAACAGAAAGACTTTACGGGTTATAAGAATTCAACAGTCGATAAAGCATGAAACCCTCCACGTATGATGACTTCATTCAATTTCTGTGCAACGACCGCTCCTCAGCTCCTCAGTCGATCGTCTTTGTCGACGGTTCTGTAGGACATGATAGAAGAAAGAGGAAATATCAGAAAGCCTCCCCGAAAAAAGGAAGACCAATGAGTTGGTATCTAACTGGATCACGGATATGTCTGCGAGGTGTCACCGATAACTCAAAGCCTACCTTCCGGCGTCCATCCACGGGTTAATGTTGACGTTGACCACGTTCGTTCGAATGGGAAGCTCACGGTTGTGTCGCTGGAACAGCTACGTTTCGTCCGCGGGGATGCTATATCCACCTGGAAGCTCCTAATTGAGATGATATGTATCATTCATATCATCGCGCACGACACATTCAAACCGATCATTGGCGAATCTATGAAGCTTTCTCCAGAAATCCATCGCAGAAACAAGGCAATTAAAATCTCCCGACACTGGAGTAAACCCGACTTTGAGCTGGCGGATCACTTGCCACGTGAGCAAGGCTCCCACGATGTCTGACGATCCTGAAGATTCGGCCGGATTGTCATTGACTGAGAAATCACTACCTTCACGTCGTCTGCAACCGCTAGAACTCGAAAGAAATTCCCGAATATTACCCGCCACTTGATCCTATTGACGTGGAACATGAAAGAGGAATGAGAACATTTCCGAAAGAAGCGGAAACAGTGACAAGGCACGAATACAAATCGCGAAGAGGATGCTATTCCACTTATCACAAGTCAACGCGTCAAACCATGAAGGAACGAAACGATGTCATTCAGGGACTCCTACAGATACAACGACGAGACGCGCCACGATAAAGGAAGTTCGGGAAATCTCTGACCCGATCCGACTCGCGTACGAGTCGTCATGATCTGCAAACACGATCAACTTCATCATAGGCCAACAATAGCCTTCGACGATCATCACGATTGCCTTAATCATCGCGACACCCGCGCAATTGTTCTTCCGCGGAAGATGACTCACGCCACAGATCGATTCAGTGTAACTACCTCAACCACTTGCGACGCGTCCTTTCACTCTAATTTCTCCTTCCGTATTCTATAAAAAGGAAAATGTACGAAGAGAAAGATAGTTTTTATTGATGAAAAATTTGGTTACGTGGTTACTGTTTACCTCTGTGTTCGTGTTCTTCCATGTGCCTCTCCCACCTTCTTCATCTTCTGAGTTCTATCTCCCTCTCCCTTTCTCCCTCCATTCTGTCCGCTTTCAAACACTTCAAGTCCGACGCAAACCGAGGATATTCTGGGTCTTTCGTGAAGTCCAACGAACGCACTTCCCATCCTTCTCCAGGTATTCGTCCTCTCCTCGTCTTACCCGTGAAATAGTTCTCTATCATATCTTAAGTCCAACATCGACACTCGTCCGAATTTCATTTCGTCGCCGTCGCGGGATAATTACCTGAGAACTCTTTCAACTACCTCTCCCCTATTATCATTATAGTATTCACGTATTGAATATATTACTCTTATTCCTATCCTCTAATTCACCGTCTATTCCCGTATTGACTTACCTATCCTCCATCGTGTTTTGTCCTCTCTATCATCACTATTTTACCATCCTCCTTATCCTACCCATCTTATCCATTATAACACCCACACTGTCATCTCTCTTCATCTCTTTCCTTCATCTATTATATCCCTTTCTCAAATTAATATCTTCCTAAAATATTACCCATCACATCTTCTTTTCTCTCTTCTTCTATCTATAATCTCTACTCTCTAATTTCTTATTTCATCTATTCTATCATCTCTCTATCTTCTATTATCCCTACTATAACCGCTATTTACATCATTTATTATATATTCCCTATTCTCTACCTCTTATCTCCTATACATACTCATTATCATCCTCATTATTCTTATTCCTAAAATTCTAATACATTATATTCAATACCCACTGCATTAGATACATTCATTCCTACTTGATATCATTCATAGGTCCTCCCTAATTTGTAGGAATATTATCAATTTTAGAAATATCCTACATCAATTATGCATCATTAAGAATATATTTTAGAATAGATTATTCTCATCTAAATTTGAGATTATAATTAGGCTTTTAATGATAAATAATAGGAGAAAATGTTTATAAACACTCATTTATTTGTCTAAAGTTTGTTTTTCAAGAAGAAATGAGTGTATTTTTTAAATAATTTATTCTCTTGTTATTTAAATATTTTGACTTTTTATAATGATAGATAATTAAATTTCTGATCTAATGAAAGAAATTTGAATTAATTTGGAGTTATATTTTGAAAGTTATGAATTTTCTAATTTTTAGGGATTTTTCCATAATTTTTCTGAATTTTTCTGAATTTTTAATGAATTTCTAAGGATTTTCTGAAATTAAAAATCGATTTTTCTAATTTAAAATCGAGTTTTCAATTTATTTATAGCGCGCAAATGACGTGGTGCGATCTAGAGTGTCCGATCGCGTCGCGATCAAACGGTTAAAATGGTCAGTGACGTGGTAATGTAAGGAGCGTCCGATCGAGCGTTAAATTTAAACCGTCAATCATCACTTAAATGAAGGGGGTACGCGGCGCTTTCTGATTGGACGACGATTCACATTTTAAAACGTTTAAATCTCAGCTCTTTAATCAAGGAGTTATAATGGCTGAGATTTCATGCATCCGATGGACTTCCGAGGACACGTGGAGACATCGCAGACGTCCAAAGAAGATCGAACGACAGGCGTTACGCGACGACTTAACTTTACGCGATCACATGGCTTCATCTGAGTGCTCCATCTGCGATCCAATGGACCAGACTTAACCTTAACGATTCACATTAATGTGATCAATCAGAGCTATTGATCGAAGATGGAGCGTTTCATCAAACGGTTACTCCCAAAATCACTATAAGTTGAGATGTTCTTCCACATTTTGATGTATTATTAGATGATTTTGCTAAATTGATCTATCTACACACTTCCATCCTTGAATCTCTCACTTCTAATCACTTCTAGACTCGTTTCTGCATCCACGGAGTGATTGAAAGTGAGATTTCGTCGATCGATTAAGGAGAATTCGTCTCTTGAACACCGACAATCATTTTCGAAATCGCGGAATGAAAAGCCTTGAATCTGGCGATTAATTAGATCATTTCGATCGCTATCTCGGGTTAGATTATGTGTTTTTCCTCTAATCTTTCCTCATGTATCATCAATTTATAATTTAGGATCATTAATTTAGTTTAAATAGTCTTTTAATTTCGGATCTCTCTTAATCGCATTCGGAAATTTCTCTCCACTTCGCTATTTGATTTCTCCATGAATACTAATCCAAATCGAGTGATTTTTTATTTCATGGATTTGTCTTTGATTTATCTTTCTAAATCTACTATTTTCCCTAATTTCTATTACAAATTCGTCGTCCGACTTGATCAAAGTTCAAAAGATCTCTCAAAAATCTCTTATTTCTCCACGGATTCGACCCTTATTTACCATTAAACCCCTCAATTCGTAATTAAATCATTAAATTGGTAAATTTGACTTTATTGTTGACACAAATCGGTGTGAAATTAATGACCGCATCGATTCATTCCGTCAGCTAGCTTTCGGAATTTTTCTTAGATTCATGGTCATCTCTCTTTTCTCCCAAACAACCCTCCCACATTTGAGGATCTTATTCGTACATCGTGATTCATCAAGAATCAAGCCGTCACGGCATGGCTGCTCAAGTTGGTGATTCCTTCGATTAGTGAGCTTATGTAGCTCATTACACCAACCAAAGCTATCTTGGACATATGGGCTTCCATGTATGGCTATGAGTCTAATATCTCTTGGATTATTGAGGTATATAAGTAGTTGTTCAAGGCGAAGCAGTCAAGCCATCACCTTCAAGACTAATATGTCAACATTCGTGGACTTAGTTAGAGTTGTATCAGCCATATACGACTGATCTTATGACTCAACACCTTTATCGAGAGGAGCTTATTATTTCTATATTTCTTGCAGGCCTTGATACCTTGATCTCCTCTTAGATCTGAGGATCTATATTGAGTGAGGCTCGCCATGACCTTCTCTTCTGCTATTTGAGTGTCGACCGAGACTTATCTTTTACCATCACCTATACCTCCCCCTTGCATCATCTGACTCTACAACATTGCTATCTTCCAATTCCAAGGAAAAGGGGGACTACACAGATGGTGGCCGAGGGCGCAGTCAAGGGCATAGTGGAGGGCATGATGGCTAGCCATTCCCTCCATGTGAGTATTATTGACGGACTAATAATATTTTTGACCATTTTTAGTAGAAGTTTGGCAAACTTGATTGGGTTGCCAATTCTATCTCTACTGATGCTTCTTGCTCTTCATCATTGGATATGATGATCATATCTTGGGAGGACGATGATCATCTTATGAATCTTAAGGAGACATGTACAGCTCCTCCAGCTCACTCATTGCATGGGTAAGTATGACTCACCCAAAGTCAACGCAAAGTATGATGGTATAACTAATTTTCCTCAATTCATAAATTAAACTTACAAAATAGAAAGCTCCAAAGAGAAAACTGAACCAACCACGACAACTAACAACAAATAATTTAAATATAAAAGATGTAAGTTATATAAAGAACAAATATTGAAAATGAAACCAAACTAAAATAACTCCCTGATGAGCTGATTTGTATTTGCCTTTGGCTTTGACTTTGGCTTTGACTTTAACTTTGACTTTGACTTTGACTTCTACCTTGACTTTGACTTCTACTATGAAAACTAAATGAAACTAATAAATAATTTCTAAATGAAACTAAAATATTCTTAGGTTCACTACAGATTTTGCATGAGAAAAAACATTAGAAACAAAAAGAGATCACGAATCTGTGGATTTAATAAAGTGACATCAGAAATAAGAACAACACTAATTATAAGACAATTAAATCATAAAATTAAGAAATGAATCAAAAGATATCGACTCAACAAAGAGAAGAGAAAAAAAATGACATGAAATCAAAAATTAAAAACACAAAATGAAGGACAGATCTCTGAAATCGCTCAATGACAGATTGGACAGAATGACGAATCTAACACATACTCAATTAAAATATAAACC
This sequence comes from Lemna minuta, assembly GCA_024174645.1. Classification (NCBI taxonomy): domain Eukaryota; kingdom Viridiplantae; phylum Streptophyta; class Magnoliopsida; order Alismatales; family Araceae; genus Lemna; species Lemna minuta. The sequence continues at coordinate 2,398,773 of CM044111.1, read as the reverse complement.
AAAAAAAATTATCGACTAAATGAAGAGAAGAGAAAAATAGTGATAGGAAATTAGAAAACGAAAAATATAGATTCATTTAACCAACCTGAAATCAGAATCCAACCAAAAATATGAAATTTTGAAAATGATTTCTGTGGACCACACAAATCCAAAATAGACACAAATAAAATTTCAGAAATGGGAGAACCCGTTGGAGAACAAGCTTTCACTGGGAGGAGATGTCGTCGTCTCCTTTTTTGATTTCACTGAAGATCGCAATTTCTCCATGAAATTTTTGTAATCGTCATTCTTCTCTTTCCTTTTCGCTAGAGCTAAACCCTTGTTCTCGTTGTTTTTTTCAAGAGAGAGAGAGAGAGAGAGAGAGAGAGAGAGTCACAAGTATTGGGGGTCCTGCAATTTTTTGTTTAGGGTTTTAAAGAGTGGAATAGAGAGAGAAAAAATTGTTGGTTCCTTTTCCTTTTATTTTTATTTTGTTTGTCCAATGAGTACTTATTCTTAGCGGCATCTGCATTTCAAAATCAAAGTGGGTCAATCACTCAAGCTGTTGATACATGCACTAACAAGGACACAACTTTCATAAATCATTTTGACAAAAAGTTATCAATCCAAATCTAAAAGCTGCTTAATATAATATTTCATAAACATTAAGAGCACACCAATGTAAATTATCAAACTTAGATTATACTAACACTCAACTCTTCAAATTTGGTCTTGAAATTTTGAATAATGGTGAGTCAAGGTCAAATCCATAGGGAGGAAGGTTAAAAGATTTAAATCAAGAGATTTTTTTTTTGGTATTTCTAGATTTAGAAACATAAATGATTGATTAAAAGAATATTGTATGTGGGAAATGATACAAACCAATAAAATACTTCCAAACTTCTTTTGAAGATTAAAAACCCTTGATTGACGGTGGGAAAGTGGTTTTTAGGGTTTGTAAATATGAAAATATTGATAAAAGATGGAAAAAATAGAAAATATGGATAGAAAATGATTATACTCTAAGGGTTTAAGATGAAAACAACTCTAGAGATGCTCTCTAATCAAAACATACTTTTGATAGTGATGTAGGATATTTCGAAAAAGATGAATAATGCAAAGTGATGAATATGAGTATGAAGAATAAGATAGAAAGGTGAGTGAATTTATGACGGTTGAATAAAATATAGTGGGTTCTAAATTAAATCCTACAATATAAGAGAGGATCTATGAATGATATCACATTGGAATGGAGATGTATTTCAATGATATTTTGGATAATAGATACACGATTGAGAATGGATATGAAAATTCAGTCAATGTTGGACTTACGGATATAAGGACTGAACTCTTAATCACTTTAGAAGTTTTTAGAGGATGAGTACCTTGACATGGACGTGAAGTTGATGCTTTGAACTCACCAAATGATCCAAGATATTATCGTAATACTTATGTCCTCGAAATGGATGAAAGGGACAGCAAGGGAGTGAGAATAGATAGGGAGATAGAACTTAGAATGAGATATGTGGGAGAGGGAATGGAACACGATGAACACAACAAATTCTCCACTGAAGGAAAATACTTTCATTTCATAAAACAACATTTCTTCTTATCTTACAATCGCCCCTTTTATAGGGTAAAAAAGATTAAGGAAAGAGATGAATAGGTGTGAAGAGATGCACCGCAAATAGAAGATGCGGTTATGGGCAGTTATAGCATCTTTTCGTGGATGTCTTCATGGTTCTTCACTGTTCCACGTCTGTAGGAAGAGGATGCGTGGAATCTTTTTGATCTCCTGATGATCATTGGCAGTTGTAATCGTTGGGAAGGTAGTCACGTGGTCAGTTAGTAGCAATTAGACCAAGTCTTCATAATCTTCAGAAGCCGTGGAGCTATTTCTTGATATAGTTGTCATCATATTCACCTGGAATAGATAGTGACCTTGATGTTTTTTTATTTATGAGGCTTGACTTCTCCTTTAACCATGAAGATATTTCTCTAACGAGAGGTAATCATGGCTTAGAAACGTGACTTCCCCATTGTTAGAAGCTTCCTTGATGCTTTTCATGATGGGTTTTATACTCCTTCAATGTTTAACATCAGTAGAAGGGTAATACATGGATTCTCTCCTTGCTGACTTGTCTTCATAAAATCTTGATCAGTCTTGACTTCGGTTTTTTATTCATGCATGGGCTTTGACTTGAAGTCATCACCGAAGATATTCACTTCCATAAATTACTAACATATAGATCTCTCCTATGCTTCTAACTATGGGTGGTTGATCAAAGAAGTGAGGGAATTTAAACAAGATGTTTCCTACTGATTTTGAGATCATTTATTCACACAAGGTACCTATGATATAGTGAGTAAAGTTTGGATGATGAGGAACCTATATCAAGGTAAAAGGTGGTTGACTTGGTCCACATATAGAATTCTAAGTGTTCTAGGGATGAGGGTTTAATTGCATATGACCAAGTCAATCTTTACATTAGAATAAAATTGGAAAACGAGGGAAGCTAAGTCCCTTTGAATCTACACTCTCTTTTAATGTCTTAGAGAGTTCTTCTTCATTCATTTCATGAATGGATAATTTCTCAAACTTGTGAATAAGGAGGAGCATGCTATTTTGTTGATGTAGGGAATGAGTTGTCTTCCTTAGTTCATACCTAGGTTCACTTAGGACCCTTGTGTTTTTGTGTTGAAATGATTCTCCATCAGAGAACCAGTACATTTTGCCCAAACTTAGCATCTTACATCCAACATGAGGAATGAATGAAAAAGAGAAAAAACTCACCAAAAATTACATTCCATAAACAAAGAATGATCAATTGTTGTCATCTTTCCTTCAAGCTAGCAAATGCTAGAACCACACGATGAAAAATTAAGAGCCCTAATTTTTTCATCTTGGAACTTAAATCATCCCCAACATTTACGACCATTGACCAATCAAACTATGGTCAAACTGTGGAAATAAAACTAAAAAAATGTTATTCTTTCTCTCTCTCAATCCTCTCTCTCCCCTCTTCTCTCTCGCCTCTCTTCTATCCTTTCTCTTCTCTCTTTCTTTCTTGAAATGCAGGGGCGTGGAAGAGATGCAGGAAGAGTGAGGGCAAGGAAGAGAAGGGGGTCTCCTCATCTCCTCCTCCTCTCTCTTACATGCGCACGCGCGGAGGAGAGAAGAAAGAGAGGTCGTGGAACAGAAGAGGAATAGAGGGAAGGAGTCTTCTTGCCCCCTTACACGCACATGCGTGCATGAGAGAAAAGGAGAGAGGGAAGACAGAGTGACATGGAGAGGGAAGAGAGAGGGAGATGCATAGGAAGAAGGGAGAGAAATCTCCTTCTCCTCTCCCTTACAAGAGCACACGTGCGCAAGAGAGGAGGGGAGATGAGGGGAGAGATTCTCTTCCTCCTTTGCCTCATGTGCGCATGCCCACGAGTTAACGGTAACGATTCGCATCCGATGCATTTCATCAGAGTCATTGATTGCATATTAAATGGAGATCGGACGGTTACGCTCAAATTGCCCAATAAATTGAGATGTTTTTTGAGATTGTAAAGCATTCAAGAGCAATTCGACTTAATCGAATTGTTTAGACACCAAATCTCTTGAATCTCTTCATCCCAATTGCTTCTAGACTCATTTTCGCATCCACGGAGTGCTTAATATCAAGATTTCGACGATCGATGAGGAAGAAATCAGACGCTTGAACTCCACGAATCGCGATTTTCAAATTTTGATGAATAGCCTTGATTTCCGCGATTAATTGGATCAATTCAATCCAATTGTGGGTTAGGGATCATGTTTTATCTTAATCTATCATTGTTTAGCTTTTAATTTCAATTTAGAATCGTAATTTTAAGTAATTTCAATCTTAATTTTTGGATTTTGCGATTTACCGTTTTTGGAAAAATCCTCTCAAATCAATCTTCAATTTCTTTGCGATATCAAAATCAAATTCATTGTTTTTTTATTTCGCCATTATACCCAATTTTCCCAATTTCTATCACCGATTCATAGTCCGATTTGATCAAATTCAAAGAGATCATCAAAAATTTCCCTAATTCCCTGTGGATTCGACCATTTTCTACCATTATGCCCCTCAATTCGTGAATTATTCTTAAAATTGGTAAGTTTGGACTTTATTTTGACACTTGACCATGTGTATTCAATGACCATACGGTCTCATCTTGTAAACTATCCACTCCTCTTTCTCGCACGATAGAAATCGTTTCTGTCGCGCGTGTCTCTTCATCTTCTTCCTCCACTCTCTTCCTCTCTCTTCATTCCCTTCTCTCTTCTCCTCTCATCTCCGAACTCCTCCGCAGCCTCTGCACTTCTTTTGTGCTCTTTTCTCTCCCACGCTCTCTCTCTCTCCCACGCGTTCTCTGTCTCTGTCTCTCTCTCTCTCACGATCCCTCTTGCGACGGAAATTTTTTCGTCCCGACAAGAACTTTCTTCTCTCCGCCCTCTCATCTCCTTCTCCCGCTGTCCGTTCTCTCTCCCTTTCTTTCTCTTTCTCTCCCTCCTCTTCTTCCTTCTTCCCCCTCTCCTTCTTCCTCTCATTTCTCTCTCTCCTCGCATCTTCTCGCGATGGACATTGTTTCCATTGCGAGGAGAGGCGTGAGGAGAGCCTCTCCTCTCTCTCAACGGATTTCATTTCTTAATCTCTCTCTCTTCTACATCTACTGCCTTCTCATTACGTGCACAAATGAGCAAACACGTATGCTGACGAGACGAGACGAGACCGCGAGGTCGTCAATTTCAGGCGGTATCGCGTCAAAATTAATTCCAAACTTACCAATTTTGAGAATTAATCACGAATTCAAGGGTATAATGGTAAATATGGGTCGAATCCACAGGGAATTTAGAAATTTTCAGAAGATCTTTTAGAATTTGGTCAAATCGGACGGGAAATCGATGGAAAAAATTGGGGAAAAATGATATTTTAAGAAAGAAGACTTCAAATCGATTCCACGGAATCAAAAAAATCGTCAAAAATCGGACTTGATTTCGTGGAGAAATCATGAATTGAAGTGGAGAGAATTTTCGGAACGACGAAATCGTGATTTTGAGTGAAATTGTATGAAATTGAAAGTGAAATCCTAATCTAAACTAAAATTAAACGTAATTGGGAGGTAACTAATGAAAAACCGCTTCCACTAAACTCATTTTGCGATCAAATCGCCGCGATTAATCCGATTAATCGCCGAAAAACCCAAGAACGCGATGACAAGCTTCAAGCGCCAATTTTTCACTCGGTATCTCACCAAACCTCAATCTCAAAGGCTCCGTGGGTGCGGAAATGGAAGAAGAACACTCTGAGATCAAGAGAAACGAGAGAGAGAGGTGTCTTGACAGCCAATTGGATTGAATCTCAAACTCGGATGCTTAAGAACGTGAAGAACACATCGTTTTATAGGAGGAAATTTCGTAACCGTTCGATCGAAACGATCGACGGTTACGATAAACGGTCCATGATGGACCATTTTCGAAAATATCGCGATCGTCGGATCGCGAATGGAGGGCCGAGATTGATCTGTAGATAACGCTTTAGAAAAACACTTCGGATGACGCCCCTTCGATCGCGATCGGACGGCTGAGATTCGATCTGCGCCGATTGATCTCAGCCGTTATAACGCTTCAAATTGACGCACGTGGCTTGATCGTGATCCGGTGGTCCGCGCTCCACACGATCGACGCTCGTCGATCGATCGCGCCTTCGATCCAATGTTCGTCGTCGCGCCACGTCGCCTGCAAGGTAAGTAAGAAACTGAATTTAGTCCCACACGGACTTAATTAAATGAAACCGTCGGGTTTATAATACCCGACGGTTTCTAAGGGTATGACCCTCCCCATATAGGGGAGGACAAAGAACATTTTATATATATATAGTAAATAAATATACGTATATATGTCGCGCCACGTAGGCGCTGCGCGGGGTCTGCGTGGCGCTGCCACGTGGCCCTGCGTGCCACGTCGCATCCACGCGGGCCCCGCGCCCCTTTTTAAATTTTTTTATTATTTATTTTTATTATTTAAAATCGAAAATAAAATAAGAAAAAAACTGTTTTAAAAAAATCCGGAAAAATCCCTAAAAAAATAGAAAAATTCATAACTTTTTAATATATAACTCCAAATTAATCCAAATTTCTTTCATTTGATCCAAAATTTAATTATCTATTATTCTAAAAGGTCAAATTAATTAAATAATAAGAGTTAAAATTATTATTTCAAAAATACATTCATTTATTAAGATTTTAATCTTTAGAAAATAAAATGAATGTTTATAAAAAGTTGTTTCTCTTATTATTTTATCTTTAAAAAAATAGTTATAATCTCAAGAAAAAAATATGGGTTATCAAATTATGAAACTCTAATTTATAAAAAAATTAACCCTAAATTAAAGTATTTTTGAGATTATAATGACTTTTTAAGAGAATAATAGAAAAATACATATAAATATGATAACATGCATGTAAATGAAATCATTTATGCTTTAATATGCATGAAAAATCATGTTTTATGATGTAAATATAGCATGTTATCATATGCGCTCTTGTGCTTCTCGTCACATTCGGGCTCCTCATCATCGCGAGAGAGGAGAGAAAGGGAGGAGAGAGGAGAGAGAAGAGACCCAAGGGGCATTTAACATAAATTTTGTTATTTTCTAGCGCAGTTTGACCAACGGGAGCGGGTTGACCGGTGCGATATGAGAAGAGATAAGATCATATTGAAGTCCAGAAATGCTCAACATTAAAAGCTTGATATCCGATGATCCTGATGGAGTTAAAGGCTGAAATTTCATAGGCATGATTTTAATTTCAAGCTCCACGAATCTGTTGGGGCTGATTTAAGTTCTAAAACAAAAAAATTAGGGTTATGAATATTTTTTTGTATGCTTCTAGTATTAGCTAGCCAGAAGGAAAGAAAGTAACGATTGATCATTCATCATGTGTTGGACATCATTCTCAATGAGTTTTTTCCCTCTTCTATTCATTCCTCATTTTGGATGCAAGATGCCAAGTCCGAGCGAAATATACAACTCTCGAAGGTATGTTTTGATTAGGGAGCATCACTAGATTGTGTTTTCATCACAAATCTTTAGATTACGATCATTTTCTATCCATTTCTGTTAACTTCCTCATCTATTTATCAACATTTTCTCATTAACAAATCCTAAAAATCACTTTTCCACCATTGATCAATGGTTTTCAATCTTCGCAAGGAGTTTGGAAGCACTTTTTTGGTTCATGTCATCTCCATGCTCATTTTCTTCCTTTCACTGTACATCTCCACTTTCTAAATATAAAAAAACACCAAAAATATTTCATAATTTCAATCTTTTACCTTTCTCCCATGTGGATTCGACATCAACTTGCCACTGTTCTAATTTAAAAATCAAATTTTGAAGAGTTGAGTATAAATTTATTTGATACGTAAATTTACGCATTCAACGACCGTATTTTTACGCTTATCAAGGTGACAGATCAGGTTTAGAGGAGAAAAAACTAATAAAACCCTAGGAGGAAGGTGGCGCTAATACCACGTGGAGAAAGAAACCTCTAACGAATAAAATATAAAAAAACAACTACTCTAATAAGAATATGCTCCATGTGTGACTAATGCCCTTGTAAAGGCTTCTAATAAGCACATAGACAACAAAAGGTGATCATTGACGATACATTTTTGTGTGTTCATTCAAAAGACACAAATGTGTGTCAAAAATTTATCAAACTCACCAATTTAAGTTTAAATCAAGAATCTGGTGGCGTACGACCCCGTCGCCACCAAGACACGATACCACGGCGCCGGAGGAGCCCGTTTGCGCTGCACGCATCTATCCGCTTATCTTTATTTCTTTATTAAGAACTTTTGACCCGCACGTGTTTAAGCGGGTCCTCGTTTATTTTCCTCTCCTTTTTAGGCTTTCGGGTGGGTTCTTCCCTTTTCGGGATCCCATTCGTGAAGCCCTTTTTGTTGTGAACCTTTATTTTCTATGAGTACTTTGGGTTTTGGGTTGTGGGCCTCAAGTGGGCCCTTTCCCCTCTCGGCCCATTATGGGCTCTATAAGAGGGGAAGGGACCCCCCCACAAACCCTAGCCGTCATTTGAAGAAAGTAAGGAGTGTTCTCCCTCTCAAGTGGCTGCTCAAGGAAGGCCGGGGAAGGAGTCCAACTGCCGCCGCCGCCGCCGCGACGACTGCAGCCACTCCTTGCCCTGGCCACGGTTCTTCTCCGCCATCATCGCGACGCCGCCGTCCTCAAGCCGCCGCCGCCTCCGGACCGCCGCACCGCCATCCCCTCCATCTCCGGCAAGCCTCCGGCCATCCTCTCCTCCAGCTCCTCAGCTCCACACCACCACCGCCCGTGCAAGGCCCCTCCACATTCACCCTCTCTGCTGCACGAAAAGCCCGTCCTACACCATTTCCCTCCCACGGCAGAATCCCGCTCCCTCCTCTCCGCGCTCACCTCCATCAACCCCTGCCATTTCCCCGTCTTCCCGACCAACTCCCTCTTCTGCGCAAACCCCCCGATTTCCTATCCATCCTTCCCGAAAATCCCGCTTCCTCCTCTCCACGCTCGCCTCCCTCAACCCCTGCAATTTCCCCAAGTTCCCGATCCAATATTCGTGCAGAAACTCCTCACCGACGTTCCACTACCCTACCACGATCGTCGCTACCTTCCCTTCCCCCCCCATCCGCTCACCACAGAATTCACGGAATTTCACTCTCCTGGCATTGCCTCAGGTCAGACCAACATCACCGACCGTCCGCCTCTCCCCTCCAGAAAATCGTCCTCTCTCCATTTCCGCAGCCCCGCCCAACCCTTGTCCGCTTCCCTCGATGGCCGCCCTTCTACATCCAACTTCCTCATTCCCGGCCAACAGCCCCCTACTGCCCCTCTTCCATGCATGAACCCCTTCAGCTACTATCATCAACATTCTCCGACCGTCCACCCACAAACCTCCCCAATTTTCCCAACCCATTGCCTTCTCTCTCCCCGAAACTAAACTGCAACCGAATTCCGCTCCTCGCGACCATCCGAATTCACCCCTCAGCCTCTCCTGTCAGCCCAACCTCCGCTTCCCGTGACCACGCCACTCCTTAACTGCTCCCCCGATTCGTGAATTCGCGATCCGCACGAATTCACGGATACGTGAATTCACACCATCCTCTCTCTCGTGTCCTGCGCCTGCTCAACCTCCCCGATTCCCTTTCCGAAATCCACCCCAACCCGCGCGACCTCTGACTCCCCCTCCCCTTGCCTCCTCTCGAAATTACCCGCCGCCTATGTTCCGCAGAAATGACCCCTCACCACCTCCCTCCTGTGCGCTAGAACGCCTCTGCTATCGGCTCCTCCCCTAAAACCGGAGTGCCCGCCAACGGCCGAAAATCCAAGCTTGAGCCTGCGGCATACAACCCGCCACTACCAATCGACGATCGCAACTCTCTTGGTGTTCCACCACGACTCCAATCTTCGGCCCTCCCAAATCCGAATTCCCTTCCCTCTCTCCCTTTCCAAAATTTCGCTCATCCTCCCGCGCTTCATCCTATTGTTCTGCCCAGCCGAATTCCCGTCCGCCTCTCGTCTACCGAATATCTCCCGTCTACTCGTGGAGCTTCCTCACCTGAAGAGGTATATCCACACGCCCCGCAAGTTGCACTGCTGCTGCATCAAGGAGGCAATTCCCTCTCCGTCGCTGGGCGTCCACCACCCCATTCCCCCTCTCTCCTGAGGCCCAACTTGGGTCGTCCTGCCGCGGTGCCTGATCACGGTCCATCGGGTCTCTCCCTACGCGGTCAACGCTCTGCCCTGCCCGTTCACAACACCCGAAACGATCGACCACGCAATTGGGGATTGTCACGCACGCTCCACGTGCCCCCACCAGCACCTCCCCGTGAACCGCGCTCACCCTCACGCGACGCAGTCCTTGCCCGAACTGCCCGTGCGACCTAACGACGCGCTCGCCCGCACTTCTACACTATCCCGAGGCTTCCGCGTCTTCCCGACGAAGACATCTCAGTCCACCTCTGCCGACCGTCCGTGCCGTGTACGATGACTCTCCCCTATGCCACGACTCACCGGGCACTCCGCCCCGCAGGTTAGCTTCGACCCCTCTTTCAAGTTAATTACTTTTCAAAGTGTTTCCTTTACTCGTCTCCACCGCCGTCGGACGACGTAGGTAGGGTAGTTCGATTATAGGTTTGAGGCTTCTGACGCGTACGTCAGGTCCGGTACCGAGCGTGGGCTGCAGCCTTCGAGCTACTCCACGACGAGCGACTTCCACGCCTCCGGACGTGGACCGAGAGGATCTCGCCCTATCCATCATCGCGAGTTTCCCCAAGTCATCCGGAGTTGACCCCACTGATCGGCACGCCTGCCTGCACTTGAGTTTAGGTTAGAGGTCGTATTTAGAGTCTAGGGTTCGCCTACCCATAGGTTAGGTCTGACCGGCTACCTCCGGTCAACCTCAGTCCCATTGATCAAGCACGAGGGTTTTCACCACCGCATCCTGCATCAGAATCATTTAGTATATTGGTGAATTAAGGTATAATCCATAGAGAAATATGGCAAATTTTGAAGTATTCTTCAAATTCGATCAAATCGGATGATGAATTGAGGTGAGAAATAAGGGATTTTAGTAAATTTGGAAGTAAGACTCTAAGATGAATCCATGGAATAAAAAATAGCTTGATTTGGATCAATGTTTGCGGAGAAATCTAGGAGTGAAATCTAGAGATAGAAATCGATCGCAAAGAGAGATAAAATAGTAATTTTTTGCAAAATTTGACTAATCTACTATTTGAAGTTGAAATCTAATGTTTAAGAAGAAAGATTACAGAGAAAACACCTAATCTAACCCAAAATCATGCTCAAAATGATCCAATTCATTGTCGGACCAAGGCTTTTCATTCCATGTTTCAAAAAACCAAAATTTGGTGTTCAAGAAGTGAATTCTCCTGATTCTCTCAACAAAATCTCACTTTCAAACACTTCTTGGATGCAGAAATGAGTCAAGAAGAGGAAGAAAGTAAGAGATTCAAGGATTGAGATGTCTAAATAGTTTGATTGCTTGAAACATCTGAGAATGCTCTTTCTATCCAAGAACAAGGGTATAAATAGGCTACATTTGGGCATGACCGTTTGATTTTCCTGTTCATCTTTGATCAAAATTTCATATAAAATGTTTGGATACAAATCGTCACCATTAAGTCACGTCTATTGGATCAAATATGGAGTGCTCAAATTTCATCACGTCATACATGAAAAAGAAGCAACACGTAATGCATGTTGTTTGATCTTCATTAAGCACTCGAGATACAACCACTTGTTCATCAGGCATGCTTAATCTCAACTGTTATAACTCCTCATATGAACAGCTGAGATTAAATCATTTTAAAATGATTCAACGATGAACCGTTATGTGAATGTCGAAAATCATGTTGATTCACGCGATTGTACTCTCCAGAATGTGTCACATCACTTGCGTATAAAAGGAAAGAAAAATAGTCCCACATGACAAAAATCAAGGCAAAAATCATGCATAGATGTCAAGAGATCTTAGTGGGTTAGCTCATATCTATTAATAGATGCTTAACCCACTAATGACATGGGCGCACATGCACACACGCACATGCGCCACATGGCGTGTGCATACATCACCATGTGGCGCATGTAAGCCTACTCTATCACATCAGCTGCAACGTCAGTGTGTAAAATTAATATATTTTATTATTATTTAATTCAAAATAAAAAAAATAAATCCAAATAAATTCAGAAAAATAAATAAAAATTCCATAAAAATCCCAAAAAAATAAAAAAAATCCATAACTTTCAAAAGATAACTTCAAATTAATCCAAATTTATTCTATTTGATCATAAATTAAATAATCTATCATTTTAAATTTTAATAAATAACAAGAGAATAAATTTTTATTTCAAAAATATATTCATTTCTTTTGGAAAATAAAACTAGAAAAATAAATGAGTGTACAAAAAGTATTCTCTTATTATTTGACATTAAAACTTAATTATAATCTCAAATATAAAATGAGAATAATCTAATATCAAATATATCTCTTAATTTTTTTATGATTATCCCTAAAATAGTGCATTTTGATATTATAACTTAATTTTTTATAGAATGATAGATATGCACTCAAAGTATGATAACATGCATAAGGATAGAATATTTTATGCCTTAATTTACATAAATAATCAAATAATTACATGTATAAATTACATATTATCAATCATGTGGTTAAGAAGTGGTTTACCGTCCACATTAGAGGAGATTGAATAAATGAATGAGAAGTGATGAAATTCTCCACTAAGTGAAAGTATCGGAGAAAATGTTCTTGATGATTTCATCCACGTATCATTACTAACTTGAGTTCTTCATTAGGGTTTGACATTTGATCATACCTTAAGTCATCCATGCATCTTGCAAGGATGAGTTTATAGGTACATGATAATTGATGATGTCAAGGTTCCATATGAGAGTTCATATAAAATATATATTTGCAAGAGCATATCACGTAGTTTGTCGCCTAACGGGTCGTCAAGTAAATTTGTCAGTTTGGTTATATCGATCATTAATTAATTAGTTTATATGGTGATATATGTAATTAATTAGTTGACGAATAAATGTCATTTGGTCTATGGAATTATTTCCTAGCGAGATAGATAAACGCGGAGGGTCACACACAAAAGGTCGATGGATGTTGGTGGATATAGACATAATGTTGAGAGTTTTGTAATAAGTTTTCAAACCCAATTTCTAAAAATAGGGTGAGAAAAACCACAAATCATGTTGTGCATGGAAGCTTTGTGAAAACTCTCTCCTTTCTTCTCTTTCTCTCTTGGTGAAGAGATTTGAAGAGATATTATTGTTCAACCATTTTGTGGATACCACTAGAGGCTGGATGATAACAAGCAAAAGTATACTCTAAACCATCCATTTTATTTGCATTTTGGTCATTGAATGTTTTAAATCAACAATTATTTTGCATGTTATCATGATGTTATGCCTGGAATTAACACTTTCATTGCACTTTAAAATGGAGTAGTTAATTAAAAATAATTAGGGTTGTTATGAGAAATTTTACGTAATAATTACTCTCAGAAATAAATACTTTATTAGTAATTTTTGGATACGATAATCCACAATTTTTTTAGCATTTACTTTAAATGAAATAATCTTTTCATTTTTAGAAATAATTCCTTTTAGAAGTTTCTTCAATTTTCAGTTTATATCAATAATGCCCTTAATGGGCCGATTTGTACTTATGTGTTTTTTGAGGTATTATGGACATGAAATGTATGTGAATCGTGTGAGCCAATCACACGACAAAGAAGAAGGTTGTGTACATCGCGACGTGTACACCGTTAAAAGTTAGTTCACCTGGGGGGGTACGCGGTGAAGACACACAAGTAGTCCTCCACCAGTCAGATGGAAGAAGACATGACGCCGACCAATCACAACATGTGGTACAGACGCGTGTGCAGAGCGATGCGCACCAAGTGACTTAACAAACTTGCAAAAGGGGGAAGCGTCTGATGAGAGGAGACCACGAGGTCGTCGATTTTACACGGTCTCATGTCAAAACAAAGTCCAAACTTACCAATTTGATGAATATATCTCGAATTGAGGGGTATAATGGTAAATAAGGGTCGAATCCACAGGGAAATAAGGAAATTTATGATGATCTTTTCGAATTTGATCAAATCGGACAATGAATTGGTGGTAGAATTTAGGGAAAATTGTAGATTATGAAAGAGAACTTCAAGACGTTTCCACGGAATCAAAAATCATCGAAATTGACCTTGATTTTGTAGAGAAATTGAAGATCGAAGTGGGAGATAATTTCTGAAAAATAGAATTGCAAAAATAACGAAAATCAAATGAAATTAAGATGAATTTCCTAATCTAAACGAAAATCAAACATGAGTAGATGAAAGATTAGTAAAAATTGACTCCACCAACCCTCGATTGTGATTGGATCAACCCAATTAATCGTTGGGATTAAGGCTTTTCATCAAACATCCAGAAATCGTAGTCGTCAAGTTCAAGTTTCGATTTCTCCTCCGTCTTTCAACCAAATCTCAATCTTAAGCCCTCCGAGGCTGCGGAATTGAGTGTAGAAGAGGTTAGGATCAAGAGATTTAAGAGGGTGAGTGTCTAAACAGATCAATTAGATTGATTTTCTCTCGAATGCTTTACAAATCGGAAAGAACATCTCAATTTATAGGGCATTTGGGCGTAACCGTCCGATTAGATTTAATCGACGGTTTTGATGAAACGGTTCATCGTGAACCATTTTGATTAAATCTCTGTCGTCCGATCGCCGATGAATCGCTCGGATGAAGCCACGTTGATATGCGTTATGAAACACATCAGATCTGCCTCCGTGGGATCGCGATCTGACGATCCGGATGCATCGCACGCGTTTCAATCCTGATCGCTATAACTCATGCTTTTAAAACACGTGCGCGATCGTGATCCGGTGGACCATGAGTCCACACGATCCACGCGCGAAATTTGGAGTGCCCTTGATCTGATGCCCCGCATTAACCCACGTCACTTGCATTTAAAAAAAAAGTGGAACATAGTCCCACACGGTAAAAATTAAGGGAAAGAGATGCATTTATAAGGTGCGATGAAAATAGAGGGTTAGCAAGTTTCGAATACGGAATGCTTACATGTACTATAACCCTAAGTATGATATATATATAATATATATGCACACGTGTCACATCCGCGCCACGCAGGCGCTCGCGTGGGTCCGTGTGGCTCTGCCACGTGGCCTTGCGTGCCACATCGCATCCACGTGGGTCCCGTGCAAAAATAAACCCCCTTATTTTTTTTAATTGTTTTTAAACGTTTTAAACTCGAAAATAAATTCAGAAAAATCCAGAAAAATCCCTAAAAATTAGAAAATTCATAGCTTTCAAAATATAACTCCAATTTAATCCAAATTTCTTTTATTTGATCCGAAATTTAATTATCTATCATTCTAAAAAGTCAAAATTAATAAATAATAAGATTTTTTAATTTCCATTTCAAAAATACATTTATTTTTTAAAGATTTAAACTTAAGAAAATTTAAATAAATGTTTATAAAATGATTTCTCTCATTATTTCACTTTAAAAACACTTATAATCTCAAGTAAAGATAGTTTTATAAAATTATTTATCGTTAATCCATCATATTTAACCCTAATTTAAAGTACTTTGATATTATAATGACTTTTTTCATGGAATGATAGATAAATAAACATAAATATGATAACATGCATAGAAATGAAATCATTTATGCCTTAATTTTGCATTAATAATCATGTTTTATCATGTCTAATTAGCATGTTATCAGCATCGCAATTTTGAAAGGATTAAGAGGAAGAGGAAGGGTTTTGGGAAAGCTCGTTCTTGATTTCCCGCCCGATGACGCTCGGCTTGGAGGACACATCGGGGAAGAAGATCTGATTGTAGGTTTGTTATCATTCAAACAGTCTTCAATTCTTGTTTTCTATTCACGCATCCCTGTTCGCGTGATTAGGTTTAGATACGACATAATGTTTTTTTAGTTTGCTTCTTTCATCGTTTTTTTTCTTTGTTTCACTTTCTGAATTGAATACCTCTTTAGTTCGATTCTTTTTACACTTGATTGTTAGAAAATTGTCTACTCAGTAATTTTTTAGGTCTTTAATTAGTTCAGTCAGTGAGTACGATTCCAATTTAATTGTGAAATTGAATCTTTATTTCTTAATATTCTTCTTGCATTGTGATTGTTTGAGGTTGTAATGATCATTTTCTCTTGATACCTTATTAGTTTAGTCAGTGATTTAGTTCATTTCTAATTCTGTACCTAAATCCGACTCATATCTTTTCTCTTCCTTTCTTTCTATTTCATTATTCTACAGTTAATCTTCTTAGTGAGGAAACTCATATATACAACTCTTATTACTATTTATATTAATCTCTATTATTTCCTTTCTTTTTCTTCACCTTACTCTTTTCTCTTTCCTTTCATCATTTCTTTTCTCTTCTCTTCTTTCTGTTTCACAATTCTACAGCTATTCTTCTCAGTGAGGAAATACATACATACAGATAAATAGAGACAAGCTTCTCTGTACTAATCTGATTTTTGTTGCTCTAGTTTACGTTGAAAACTAAAACTAATTGTTTAATTCTATCAACTAGATCTGGTTTAATCTCTGTTCATAGTAATCTGAAAGGCTCTACATTAGCTAAAATCCTTTAAGTCTTATCATATGATAAATCTGATTCCTAAATTAGGTAAATATGATTACAAAAAGAAAAGAAAAAGAAAATTAAAGAGTTAAGAGTGATACATAAACAGAGATATTCTCTGAAGAAGTGTGAGCAGAAAGTGAAATTTTGTTGATAAATTTTAGTACTAAAAATAATAACAGCAGATTGATAAAAAAATTAAAATAAAAAAATTAAACAATGAAAGTAGATTTAGCATATTAAACTCGTCATTTCTGCATCTTTTTTCTTTTCTTTTATATAAAAAAGGGATTATTGCAATTCATTTCATATAATTTTCTTGTTGCTCCGCATTCGTGACAAAAACAAAAGTTATGTCTTGAATTTATAAAAAGAAAAGGAAAATCATTGGTGCAACCTCCCTTGGATTCGACCCCTTACTAAGCCACATTTTTTTGGATATTAGCAATTGTTAAGGGAAAGTTTTTTTATATACATTTAATAGATTAAGTCTGAACGAAAGCACTGGACTTTTGAACAACTTCAAGAAATCCTTTAATGAATCATGTAAGTATGGATTTTAATCTATTATAGATGATAGGCGATGAAAAAAATTTGCATAGTCAATGAAAACACATGAATTCATGTCAAAATAAATACCAAACTCACCAATTTTAAGATTTAATCACAAATTGACTAATATAATGATGATAAGCGTCAACTCCACGGAGATTTAGGGGAAGTTTTTAGTTATTCTTGAAATTCGATAAAATTGAGTTGAGAAATGAGGGATTTTACTATTTTTGAAAAGAAGACTCCAAGATGAATTCGCAGAATAAAATATCGCTCAATTTGGATGAATATTCGTAGAGAACTCAAGGAGCAAAGTCAAGGTAGAAAAATCGATCGTGAAGAGAGAGAAAACACTAAAAATTTGTAAAATTTGACTAATCTACTATTCAAAATTGAAAAAAATGTCATAGGAAGAAACGTCTAGTCTATCCCAAAATTGTGCTTGAAATGATCCAATTCATTGTCGGATCAAAATTTTGGAGATCATACGACAATTCTTCCTATTCTCTCAGCAAAATCTTTATTTCGAGCACTCCACGTATGCAGCAATGAGTCTAGAAGAGGAAGAAAATATGAGATTGAAAGATTGAGATGTCCAAATAGATTGATTAAGCAAAGCACCCAAGAATGGTTTATATTGTCAAAGGAGTGTATAAATAGGGGAAATTGGGCGTGACCATTCAATTTGGTGATTAATCTTAAATTAATAGCTCAGAAGAAATGCTCATATGTGAATCATCACCGTTAAGTCCCATCTGTTCGATCAAAGATGGAGCGCTTAGATTTTGCCACATCGTGCGTGAAGAAGAAGTGTTGTGTAATGACTGTCGTTTGATCTTCATTGAATGCATAAGATGTCGCCACACATTCAAGGGAGTCCATCAGTCGCTTTTAATCTCAACCAGTATAACTCTCGCGATGAACGACCATGATTCATCTTGAGTGTATAACTTGAATCAATGTCCATTCGCATTGCGCCTCGAGTAGGTGAAGATCAATAGTTGTGATCAACTCCACAAATCGAATTCCTCACATACACACCACATCACCTACGAAGAATAAAAGACACAAATAGTCCCACATTAGAAAAAATTGAGGTGGCTGATGCATATATAAGGCCGCACTGCCTTAACGGTTAGCTTATGCTCTAATACGACGCTTATCCACTAATCTATGCGTACTAATGGCGCGCGCACGTGGGCGTCGTGTGGCGTGTGCACATGTCGCCATGTGGCAACATGCATGCATGTTCCCCACGTCAATTGCCACATCAGCGTGCACTTAAAACTTATATTTTTTTAATGATTTAAATTAAAATAAATGTGAAATAAATTCATAAGAATTCATAAAAATTTCATAAAAATCTCTTAAAATAAAAAAAATCATAACTTTCAAAATAGAACTCTTTTTTAATCCAATTTTATTTAGAAATTAAATAATCTGTCATTCTAAAAATTCAAATTTAATAAATAACAAGATAGTACATTTTTTCTCAAAAATACACTCATTTCTTTTGAAAAATAAAACTAGAAAAATAAATTGGTGTACAAAAAAATAATTCCTCTTAATATTTGACATTAAAACTTAATTATAATCTCAAATATAAAATGGGAATAATCTCATCTCAAATATCTCTCTTTAATTATTTATGATTATCCCTAAAAATAGTCCATTTTGATATTACAACTTTAAATTTCATTCAATGATAGATATGCACTCAAATTATGAATGCAATGTTTTATGCCTTAATTTGTATTAATAATCATATAATTACTAGTATAAATTACATGTTATCAATAGGATCATTAGCTCTTGGCACCTTAGTATTTTGAATGTTCAATTCAATGTAGTCTTCTGCTTTTGATGTTTTAATCAAAATCTTGAGATAAAATCAAGCATCAAACCCATTTCTCTACTCTTCATCATCTCATCTTTCTAGAATGCCACGTGGAACAATCTGAGTGATCATGCTCAATCAAATTGCTTATATTCCCTGTAAAGTGCATCTATCCTCTCTCTTTCCCCTAAAAGAGGATGATGTGGCCCAATGTGGCAATTGCACGCCCTTAAATGGTGATCAGATGACCACAATTTTGTTCGATTGCCCTTAACTATCTTCTTTGAGTTTGAAGTCCATTTAGCCATGTGAAAGAGAAATTCAATGAACCTTGGTGAATTAATGATCATATATGAGTGATTTTTGCCAATAAATGTGTCAAGAGTGTTATTTTTGATGGTGTATTCTTTGCTTAAACTTCAAATCTTCATCTGGGCTCCAAGTTAGTAGAAGGTTAAACCATTGAATCAGCACTCAGTTAAGATTTATTTTACATTTTTTTGATAGATAATGAGTCTTAATCACTATTTGTCTCTCCGCATGCATCAATTTCTCTCTCTAACTTCTCTTGACAAAATCACTTTCACTCTATGCCTAATTAGCACGATCTTGAGCTCATTTGAAAGCTCATTCCATCCTCTTCTAAACCATTCATCTCTATCATATGACGACATTTAATGATTTGAATTACTGAAATTTGTCTTATTACCAACGATGGTCATGTTTTAAGCCTAGTAATACATGGATTTGACCTTGGCTCACTGCTACTCTAATTTCATTTCTAAATTTTTAATGAGTTAAGTATTTTTCTTTGATACATAATATTGCATTTTCAATAATTGGATTTTAACCCTTTCACATATCTCATATGACTCTGTGGAACTCCATCCAAATGCATGTCTCTTGTGGTTAATAGTGGCTATTCAATGTACCAATTAGATATCTCTAATGCCTTTCTATACAAAGACTTGAATGAGAATGTATTTATGGAGTAACCTCCACTATACGTTTCTCACAATTTTGTGTTTTCGACAACTACAAAATACGCTTTTCACAGAGCATTCTTAGTGAGATGGTCAAGTGATTTTGTTGACCGAATAAGAACTTGAAAATGATGCATCTAAGATGAATATTGGGGCTAGTAAATTGACTTCTTAGAGAGATGATAGAACCATTGATCTCTAGCTATAAAATTGGATCCTGGGCTATAGTTACTAGGATTTAGTGAGAGCCTTCTTGTTCAACCTTTCTTGCTTTTGCCATTAGGTCAAAGGAAAAGTAAACATAACCTTTGATCCACTTATCTTCAACATGCTCCTTTAATCCCTTCTCCTAGATCTTTATATGATCTAGGGTTACTTGACCAATGGCCTCATCTTCTCATTTATCCTCTTGTCATTCATCTTTACAACTTTTTTAAGTAACCAAAGTCTAATGGAGTGATAAGTTGGAGATGCAGTTAGAGCAACTTCCATTAGATAAACTGTTTGAGATCAGAGATTAAAGTGAAGGGAGATTGAAATAGTAGATTAATAGTTAGAAATGATGATGGCTCATGAAATTAAAGGAGGTGGGCTCTTTATACGGACAACGGTCATATTTGAAAAATATTTGCGTGAAAAGGGTATAACAATAGTATCTAATAATCTAGGTTTAAATAGCAAAGCGTCGTTCTTTTAACAAAATCAGTGATCAATTTCTTCATGAAAGAACATCATAAGTGAAAACTCCCCATGAATTCATTAAATCAACCTGCTAGCATTTTTCTTCAATCACAATATAAATGTAGTGGTGTTGATGTATTGCATGCTTTTGAAACTAAATTGATAATCTATGTAAAGGGAGATATTACTAGTTGCTTCATGAACTTCCTTCCAATATGCTTATATTGGAACTTCCTTCAATATGCTAATCTTATATCTCTTTGTAACTGTGACGAATCATTGATAGTACCTCTTTCGGAGGATTTCAGAGTTCTAAAATCTTTGACCTCAACGGAGCAGGATTCTGAAATCCTTCCCATTTCATTTTCCATTAGTCATATATATATATATATATGATTTCTATGAATGTGTAAATTTAAAGACAAGATCAGTTGTCACAAAAACCTTGAGAACCTTGAGAACTTTCAGTAATCGAGAGGAACTCTCAAAGCGCGTTCGCCGCGGATGCGACGAGCGAGCTGGATGTCTTTTGGCATGATCGTGACGCGTTTGGCGTTAATGGCGCAGAGATTGGTATCTTCAAAGAGTCCCACGAGGTAAGCTTCGGCTGCCTCCTGAAGCACAAGCACGGCGTGGCTGTGGACCCTCAAATCGGTCTTAAAGTCTATGACCAAAAACAGTATTTCGAGCATCTAAATCTGAGAAGGGCGATCATGACCGAGAAGAGGCGCCGTCTGCCTCCCACCATCAGCCAAGGCACGCAATGGGGGCTCTAGGAGCTGCCGGGCAACATCCGGTGGTGGTGGCAGGGGCCCATCTTCTCCGGGAAGCACTACAAGGCCCATTCGGCGGAGATATGAAGGCTCGTCAAAACACTCCGACCAAATTGCATCAACAAGGTGTCGCTCCTCACGGGCCGCATTGAGATCATCTGGGCCCATTTTCGATATACGTTGAGCCCGACTTTCCAACACTTGTCTCAGCCTCTTTTTATCCTCATCTGGGGGCGGGGCCACCATGTTAAGCTCAAGTAAGCAATGGAGCGCCGCCTCGCGGGTGTCGGGGTCTTCACTGGCTGCAAGGTGAAGCATCTGCCGACGGAGCCCGAGATCAACAGCTGCAGCCCGATCTGACTCGCTCTCATGGAGAAGATACTGAATCATATTCAATGCCTTTCTGCTCCAAAGACAACATAAAAAAATAATGATTAATTGGTTATTTGATCGTAATTGGTTATTTGATCATAGCCAATGCCTTCCCCTCTTCTTCAATACCTCTGAAAACGGACATTCTCTGATCCCAAGGCATCTCTTAGCCCGGCAAGCCCATTGGCCAGCCTGAAGGCAGCTAGCCCAGGCTTATTGTGCCGAATTAGTGCTGAAAACCAAAACAAAACATTGCCAATCAGATCTCTAACGGAAAAAACAACAATGCATTAAGGGTTTCAACAATTCAGGCTCTAGGGCTTTGGTTCTGGAAAAAGAACACCCAACGACCTTGGAGCATCCTAAGGAGAACAAAAAAATAACAGAATCCCGCTATTCAAGGTTTTCAAGGCGATCATGCATAGAGTGACAATTGGGTTTGAGGTGCAGTAAGGGTCTTAGAAGGCAAAGAAAAAAGAAGATGAATAGTGTTTTTCCGAGGCTCAAGAGTTTAGGGTTTATAGTTAGGGTTCTTACAAGAGATTGCACCAAGGGCCTTGGTGCGCACTGTGATATCGGGATCGGAGGTGAAGCTGGAGAGCAGGGGCTCCATGGCATTGGCTTCCATGACTAGTTGCTGGCTTCTAGGGTTGTTCTGAACGATGGTGGTCACCACTTCCGCGGCCTTTGCCCGGATTCCCGCGTTCGAGTTCTTCAGGTACCCAATGAGAGGGACTAGGCCGCCAATTGAATGCAGATCTGTCAAGATCATTACGAGAACTAAGTTCAAATAATTTAATCACATATTCCAGATCATTACGAGACTGATAAGAACTTCCTAAAAATTTATTTTGACAATAATGGACAAGAGATAATAGGGCGAAAGATATATGAACTCACCATTCGCCATGTCGATGGATTCAACATGCTCCTGCAACTCATCCAACATCCCTGCAGCAAAAACAAGTTCATCAACAAATATAACTTATAAACTATCAAAAAACATGAACTGTAAATAACTCTCCCGCCGCTTGATATGTATCCTAACGTTAAATGATATTCATTACCTTAATTGTATAAACATAATAAATCAAATTCATAAGACGATCATCCGTAAAGTTTGAATTCATTTACAAACAATTGATCTCTTCAGTTGGAGAGAATTAGGTTTACAAAACGGCAGGAAGAACCAACTTGCGAATCAATCCAAATCTCAAACTTTCAGACATTTAGAGAAATCACCGCCATCGTTGAACGAAAAAAAAACTACCTTCCAGATCAGACGAAGTGACTCCTTGAGCCTGCAAAACATCGTCGGGAGTTCTCATCACGAGCGTGATTTCCTTCATCCGTTTCACAACGTCCACGGTCTGAGCCTGCATGGCCTCCCGGAACCATCTTTGATCCTCCTCGCTGAAAAGGACGCAATCTTGCGCGTAAAGACACACAAACGCGCAGAAACTAAATAAAAATAACCCAGGACAGAGAAATTAAGCTGGAAGAACCTGAGATTCCGAGCCGTCCCAGTTCCGTCTGTTTGGGCCAAGCTCCATTTTAGCAACCCTTTCCACTGCACTCCGTCGTCTGCCATCAAAAATCCTGATTTCTTTTCTCTGCTTTTACTCCTGAATATATAGCACTAAAAACTTATTGGCTGTTCCGAGCGTTCTAGAGACTACTAGAAACTTTCCGCCAGGCCCAACATCCAGGGCCCAATTGTCCAGGCCCGAATAATCTATCATTTTCGGAATAGACGATTACCGTTAAATCATTGAGTTTAGATAGGTTTGGGGGGTGTCCAGAGAAATCGTAGACGTTCATTGACGCCTCAGCTCTCTTTGACTCTTTCTATCTCATCTGTTGACCCGATAATCTCTTTACGTTCAGTCGACGTGGCATTTTTATTGGTCATCGTTGACCAGATGTTTTCGAATTTTTGTTGGTCAACTTCCTTGCCCTCCTTCACACGGATGATGACGGATCACCGAGACACCGACCTTTCTTGTAATGCTTCCGTGGTTTAATTACCGAATTAATTTATTGACAAATACATTTGATTACATGAAAGCCTCGTCGGGGAAGTGGACCCACGTTGTCCACGTGTGGTTTCGGTCAAACGTCCCTCTCGTCCCCGGTCACCGCTCTGCATCTGAAAACCGCGGCACCCCATTTGGCCTTCCGCCGATACTCTCTCAAGGAGAAAAAGTCAAAAGAGGCGGGCTCGAGGTTTCTTCCTCGCGCAAGTTACTCTCTTTCCTCGTAATTTTCTCTCTCCCAGTGTCTCGCACGTGCGATATGCTAGTGCCGAGGCCGTCGGCGGCGGCAGCTCTCCCGCACGCATCAACCCGGATTTTCAGATAATAAAATATTTTTAATAAACCATTTAACCTTATTTACACGCCCGCCGCTGTCAGATAAAGAAATGCCCGTAATAACCTCACCATTTTTGAAATATCAAGGGACATGTGTTGCCACCGTCTTCCACCCTCGATTCTCAAATCGACGATGGATTTTGTATACGCGTGGGACGACTAGTCATCTGCCACGTGCGAAATGGTAGTCACCCTTCTCGCGTGAGAAAACGAGCTGTCCTTAGTGCATCAGAAATCCCAGAATTCCAGAAAGTAGAGAGAGAGAGAAAGAGAAGAAAATCGCAGAGAGAAAACGAGAGAACGCGGTTATAGGCGATCGGATTCTTCCTTGTCAAAGGGGGCGGTTTTATAACCTTGAGCAGCTCGATTACGGCTCCCCGAATCCTTCGCGACAACCGGTACCTCCCCCGATCTCTAACAAATTTTCCCCTTCCTTTCCTTGATCGTTGTCCTTCCGGATCAAGAAAGTTGGTTTCTTTTCTTCGTGAGTTCGTTCAGATCGGCCGGAAATTTTGAAATTTCTCCTGACCGGGTTTTCGGCTTTCTTGCAGGCGATTGGCGTCTTCGATGGCGACATCCACGCCGTACTGGTGCTACAGATGCAGCCGCTTCGTTAGGGTTTCGGGCGACGGCGCCGTCGTGTGCCCGAACTGCGAGATGGGTTTCGTGGAGCTGGTGGATACTCCGCCACCGGCCGCTGCACCTAGGCGGCGCCGTCTTCCAGCCGCCGCCGTCGCCATGTATCATCCCGAAAACTCGGCCTTTCGCCGCCCCCGACGATCCTCTTCCGGGGACAGATCCCCCTTCAACCCCGTCATTGTCCTTCGTGGACCTTCCGAAAACCCTAACCCTAACGCTACTTTTGAGCTCTTCTACGATGACGGGTCAGGCTCTGGTCTCCAACCTCTGCCGGCGAGCATGTCGGATTTTTTGATGGGCTCCGGGTTTGACCGTCTGCTTGACCAGCTCGCTCTTATAGAAATCAATGGTGTGGGAGGCAGAGCATTTGAGAATCCCCCTGCTTCCAAATCCGCCGTAGAGTCGATGCCCACGGTGGAAATCTTGGAATCCCACGTGTGCTTGGAGTCTCACTGCGCTATCTGCAAGGAAGCGTTCGACTTGGGAGGGGAAGCTAAGGAAATGCCATGCAAGCATATTTACCACGAGGATTGCATTCTGCCATGGCTGTCGATGAGGAATTCGTGTCCGGTTTGCCGCCACGAGATGCCAGCAGAGGCACCATCGGTTGGTGGCGAGGAAGAGGCCGTGGGGCTGACAATATGGCGGCTCCCGGGCGGCGGGTTTGCCGTGGGGAGGTTCGCCGGAGGGAGGAGGGCGGGGGAGAGAGAATTCCCTGTGGTGTACACTGAGATGGATGGTGGGCTCAATTCTGGAGGAGCTCCGAGGAGGATATCATGGAGCTCAAGGGGAAGCCATGGCGGGCGCAGGGGAGGAGTGGGAAGAGCTTTCCGAGGAGTTTTCTCTCTCCTCGGCCGCATCTGGGGATCTTCATCTTCTTCGTCCTCCGCCTCTCTCTCTTCCAGGGCGGTTGCATATGATTCGGAATCGTCTGCTTCTTCTTCGAGGAGAGGGTCCATGTTCTCTCGGAGAAGCTCCAATGGCCGAGTTGTCCAGTGAAGGAGATGATCTGTGAATACTACAGGGAAGGAAGAGAAATCCGTCTTTTCTTTCAGGGTGGCTAGCTCCTTCTCGAGCTTCGGCGATTCGTTATTGCTTTCTGATCCCCGTGTAAGATTTGGAGAGTCACATTGTATCAGAGCTTGGTAGATTGATCCATGTTCTTGTAAGAGTGGAGGTCGGCGTATCTGATCTTTGACCTTTAGCCGCATTCTTTTAAGGTTCTGTGGATTGGGTAGATCGACGCGGCTCCAAAGATCTAGAAAGTGTTCGTAAATCTTAGACTTGCGGGATGTAAAAGGAGCACTCGAACCGAACAGTCGACCGTCTTACCATTTTCTGACCGATCAGGTAGCCAATGATTGAGAACATGTTCTTGATAAAAATCATTTGATTCATTTACTTTGATAGGTAAAATTACAATCATATAAACCTTTATTTAATTCTGTCCCCGCTTAGCCCATATCTAACTGGGCCCAATGCAAGCCTCTGTATTTTGAGGGACAATATTGAAGCCCAGAATAGCCCATGCTCATCGTCTGTGACTTAGCTTCCCCATGAGCAAAAGGTGAAAGGTCATCGATCTCCTGCTGGGACGCGAAAGGTGATCGAAATCAAGCTGAGCAAACTGAAAAAAAAAACGTTCTCCGGTTGAGGAGCAAAAATCACACTGAGGATGCAAATTTTATCAAAATCATCAATCCCAGATCATGACGACAGCGATAACTGCGACGCCAGCAAGAACCGCCAGAAATTTCCAGAAAGGCGTGTCGAACTGGCTCGCGCTCTGTGGTTTGTAACCCTTGGAGATGAGATGGTGGACGGCAACATAGATGAAAACTCCACAGGCGAGACCCATGGAAATGGAGAAGATCCAGTCCGCTGCGTGGCCCTGGGTCGTGGCATCGACGGCGATCCCGATCCCCACGCCCACCGGGCTCGAAACCGCAAAAGCCAGTGAGTACACCACGGTCGTCAGCAGCGGCCGCTTCGGCAGCATCCTCAATAGCGCGATCCCCATGGCGATAGCGGCGAATATCTTGTGCAGACTTATCGTCCACAGGTTCCTCCACGCTTCTCCGACAGTGGCCGAAACTCCGATGGCGATGCCCTCGAATACGGAGTGGAAACAAAGAGCGAGAATGAGCAGCATCGTGTCCCCCAAGGACCTCGTCTTCCCTAAGCTTGTATGAGGGTCAACGCCGGATTCCTCCTCTTTTGCGTCGCTCCTGCTTCTCTGGAAGACGTAGGCGATGGTGCAGTCTCCGAACATCGTGAGAAGGTAGCCTGAAGCGGCTAGCATGTAGACGAAGGGATACGTTTTGTCGGTAAGGTCGGAGATAGTGTCGTTCGCGTCGGGAAGGAAGTGCAGAAGTGCGGTACTGAGGAAGACGCCGCCGGCGAACTGGGTGCCCAGAAGGAGGAAGCTTTCGTTCCAGCGGAGGAAGTAGGGGGACACGCCGCCGACGAATGTGCTCACCAGGAGAATGACCAGACAGAGTACCTTCGCGAGGATCAGCTTCCTGGATCGAAGGTCAACGTCTTCCGGGGGGTCGTCGTTGCTGCCTCCGTGGCCATTGACTCGGAGCAGAAGGGAAAAGATGAAGAGGAAAAGAAAGAGTCGAGATACACCGGCCATGGTCGGGGAGGATGTAAAAACTTCTTCTTCTTCTTACAGCTGGTGTCGATAAGATATCTGTGCGGAGTCTCTCTACTCGGTAGTACAAAGTACGACTCGGTTTTTGTACTTTGTACTCCTCTCGCGCGTGGGGAAGCCCTTGAGAGTAGGAGTCGGTAGTCCAACGCTTCCGCGTCGCCGTTTCCGTTGGCTTCCATCACCCGCGGGAGAGAGAGAGAGAGAGCTTGATCTTGCGGAAGGATATAGGGAAGGTATTACTTGAGAAGGGAAGATGTTACATTTTCCAGGGAGAGACGCGAGAGTTTCCTTCGTCGAGCAGCGAAGCCCTGTCTCTCACTCTCCCTCCCTCCCTCCCTCCCCCTGCTTTCCCACCGGTGGAAAGTGGATAGAGCGTTGGCCATTTGGGAGGGGTCAGCTAGAGGAGGTTTTATCTATCGCGTAAGCTTCTTCTATGTAGTACGTTGACTTTAAGAAGGATGTACTGCACCAACCCCCCACCCCACAAATGGATGTACTGCATAAACCCTTTTATTGATTTGACTTTTAGTCATAGTAAAAGTACTTTCTTCACAATTAACCTATGTAGTTTTTTTTATCTTCCAGGTTTAATTTACTTAATTTTACAAAGAGTGTCTTTTAAATTTCTTTTTGCAATGGGGTCTAATAGATTTCGTGCCCAATAAATAAATATACTAGTCTAGATTTTATGACCCTCTTCTTCTTGATAAATATTATGCGGCCTATAAGTAATATACTAGTCTTTATTTATTATCATTCTTGTATGATGTTTGTAATAAAGTTCATAAGCATATGCAATGATTATGTGAATTATGATGGGATCATAATATAGTGATTTCTATTCTTTAATTATTCAGAAATAATAATATTATTTGATTCAACTCCGATGATGGGTATGGCTAACACTGTAGCCATCGGTATGAAGACTCTAACAATAAATAGTGGGTGATTTTTGGAGAAAGAGCTCATTGAATTAATCAGTATGAATCTTCAAATAATATTCTACCTAACTCAGTGAATGCACATGAATTCGTGTCAAAATAAATATCAAACTCACTTATTTGAGACATCAAAGACTTCCCTCAGGTACACGTTGCAATCTGAGGCATCAAATGAAGACCCGGCAAACAAAATCCACTATCAATTCATCTTTATGAGTCTATGTGAAAAAATCTTAGCGCTCCATCTCAAATTTAATGGTCATGATTTAATGACATCAATTCAAATCCTTGTGATGAATCTGAACCATCAATTGCATTTGAAGAGGCAATTTGTTATGCCCAATTTGAACTCCATTTAAACTCTCTCTCTCCTTGATAGTGTAGGCAATCCTAGATTTTTCGATTAGCTAGACTATTCAGACAACTCAATCATTGAAGCTCTTGTTCTTACTATGTTCTACACTCATTTTTGACTCAATTCTTGTTATAGACTCAATTTTCCAATGAGCCCTTAAAGTCACGACTTTTTCGAAAGAATGGGGAGAAATTATAATTTTGTGCATTCTCTCCTATATATCATCATATAGTATTTGATTAAAAATTTTATGCTTGGATTAACCTAATTTTAGATAATTTCATCATTTTTTCTCTCATTGTGAACCATTTTCTCTCTCTATCTCTACTATTTGATTTCTTCACGGATAAAAATCCAATTTGAGCGATTTTTGATTCCCTATATAGATCCTCAAGTCTTTTTTTTTTCCAAATCTATATTTTTCTCTCATTTCTCATTTCAATTTGTTACCCACTTCCATCAAATTTCAAAAATATCAATAACATACCCTAATTATCAATGGATTAGACACTTACTCACCTCTATACTAAATTCATCATAATTAAAATCAAATTTAAGTGAATTTAAGTCTGGTTTGTTGAATGCACATGAATTCATGTCAAAATAAATACCAAACTCACCAAATTTTAAGACTAAAGCACAAATTGATTAGTAGAATTATGAATAAGGGTCAAATCCACAAAAGAGTTAGAAAATTTTTTTAGGTATTCTTGAAATTTGATCTAATTAGATGATGAAATGAGCTGAGAAATGTTGGAAAGAAGACTACAAGAAAAATCAAAGGAATAAAAAATTGTTCGATTTAGATATCTATTTGTGGAGAAATGAAGGAGCAAAATTAAGGTAGAAAAATTGATCACGAAGAGAGAGAAAACATTGAAAAATCATAAAATTTTGACTTATTTACTATTCAAAAGTTAAAATCTAATGCGACAAGAAAAAATATTACGAAGAAAACACATAATTTAACCCCCACAATCACGCTCAAAATGATCTAATTCATCGCCGAATCAAGGCTTTTCATTCCGCATTTACAAAAATCTAGAGTTCAAGTGACAAATTATCCTTATTCTCTTTAACGAAATCTTAATTTCAAACACTCCTCGGATGCGGAAATGAGTCTAGACGGAAAGAAAGAAAGAAAGAAAGAGATTTAAGGATTGAGGCATTTAAACAGTTTGATTAATCGAAACATCCGAGAATGCTCTACATTGTCAAAGAGGGGGTTATAAATAGATGAAATTTGGGCGTGGTAGTTAGATGTACCTCTTCATCTTTGATCAATGGCTCAGATGAAATGCATGGAGTTGAATTGATGCCATTAAGTCGTGTCCAGTCGGATTTATGATGGAGCATCCAGATTTCGTTGCGTCATTGTGTACACACGAATTGTCGTGAAATGCTCACTGTTTGATTTTTCCTGAGCGCCCACGATGTGGCCATACCTCACCTTCAAGATTCTATCAAGCGCATTGAATTTGAATTGTTATAACTCCCTTGATGGACGACTTGGATTCACTTCATTTTATAACACAAATCCTCTCCCAATCAGAGTGCGCCGCCTTCTACCCCTTTGAGTAAGTGAAAATTTATGATCGCGATTAATTCATACAAGTGCACACTTCAGAATGTGCCACGTCACATACATAAAAGAAATAAAAGCATAGTCTCACATTAGAAAAATTCGCGTGAAATAACATGTATAAAAGGGGTGTGGTCGCAGTAGGTTAGATTATATCATTAAAAAGATGCTTAACCACTAATTATTTTCTCACAGATCCAAACACGCGAAATAAAAATCATTTTTAACTATTTTAAATCAAAATAAAAGAATAAAAATAAATCCAAAAAATTCCAAAAAATCCCTTAAAATTAGAAAATTCATAACTTTCAAAATATAACTCCTTCTTAATGTTTTTATTTGATCAAAAATTAAATAATTTATCATTCTAAAAGGTTAAATTTAATAGATAACAAGAGACTAATTTTTTATCTAAAAAATATACTCATTCTTTTAGAATATAAAATTAGAAAAATAAATGAATGTATAAAAAATATTTTATCGTATTATTTGACATTAAAACTTAATTATAATCTCAAATATAAAATGAGAATAATCTAATCTCAAATATCTTTATTTAATTATTTGTAATTTCCCTTTAAAATAATGTATTTTGATATTATAACTTTGAATTTCATATAATGATAGATATGCACTCAAAGTATGATAACATGCATAAGAATGAAATCTTGTACCCCTTAATTTTTTTGATAATCATATAATTACTTGTATAAATTTCATGTTATCAATGATCATGTTTTTAATATGACTTACAAATCCCTAGCTACGAGATATCTACGACGTAATATATTAGATATTGTTTGAAGTCCTTAAAGATAATTGTATGGTCAAGATGAGATCATCCGTCCTCGGTATTTAAGGAGATTGACTCAAGTAATAAGATGTAATGAAATCCTTGGCCAAGGGACTAAAAATATCACAGGAGTTTCTAATGATTTCCTCCACTCATTGATACTAACTAAGTGACCGATTAGGGTCTCACAGTTGACCATACCCTAAGTCATTCATAAGTTTTGTGTGGATGAAAGATTATACTTACACAATAATTGATGATAGAAGGGTTCCATACGGGAGTTATTATACAATTCATATCTCCAAGAGTACGTGATGTAACTTGGCACCAAATAGGTTGGCAACTCAACCTGTTTATGGTGTTAAATTAGTCGTAAATTAATTCATCTATATGTTCATATAGATAACTAATGAAGGTTGACCAGTTAAGTGTTATTGGGTTCATAGAGTTATTAACTAGAAAGGTATGTCACCCTATAGGGTCACACACATAAGGTCTACAGATATCGATAGAAATATATATAATTATGAGGGGTTTTGTGAAAATTTCACATACGTCTAATATCAATAAATGCGGGGGAGGACGACTACAACGAAAGGTGCCCATTCAACTTTTGTGAGAATTATCTCATTTCTTCTCTTTCTCTATTGGTGAAGAACATTGAACATGAGATCCAAATGTTTGGAGATCGTGTGGATACCGCTAGAGGCTGTACAGTTGAAAAATTTTAAGAACTCATTAAAGTGATCCCTATAAGTATATTATGTGAACCATATAATTATGTTTCTAAAAAGTGTTGTTCAACTACTCTTGTCCAACTAAAAAGTCTAGTCAAAATTACTCTTGTCCAACTAATCAAGTGGACTTAATCTACTGCCTTGAATGGAGTGCTTGTACCTAAGCTAATTGATGGCCTACCTAGGGATGGGAGAGGAGAAACAGAAGAGTGCCTCCATAAAATTTATTACAAATAATTAACAAAGTGGCTTCCAAAAGTTTCTCCATGACTTTGAGAGCGGGTAACAATGATAAAGAAGGCAAGTGAGCTCCTAGCGCTAGCACCTTCTTTTCAGCAAGTTACACAAGAAGTTATGAGAAAGTTTGATCTCTATACATACTAGATGATATGATCATCGATTCTTGGTAACTCAATTTTTTGAATCCATAGAGAATTAAGATATTTTTTAGGTATTATTTGAAGTTCAATCAAATCAGAAAATGAATTGAGGTGAGAAATTAGGGATTTTAATAGAGAATTGGAAATATTTAGATATCGAATACACGGAATCAAAAATCACAGAATTTGGATCAAGATTTGCAGAGAAATAAACGAGCAAATTAGAGAGAAATTTTCGAACGCAAAGAGAGAGAAATCCAAAATTGAAATGAAATTCATTAAATCTACGATTCTAAATTACAATCTAATGATACAGGATGAAAGATTAGGAGGAAAACACATATTCTAAGTAGAGATAGCGATCGAAATAATCCAATTGATCATTGGATCAATGGCTTTTCATTCCGCGATTTCGAAGATGATCGTTGGCATTCAAGAGGCAAATTCTCTCAATTCTTTCAATAAAATCTCACTTTCAACCACTCTATAGATGCGGAAATGTGTCTAGAATAAGAAGAAGAAAGAGAGAGATTCAAGGATGTTTGTGTCTAGACAGTTTGATTACTTGAAAACATCCAAGAATACATTTTACGTCAAAGAACATTCGAATAAATTGGCAAATTTGGGCGTAACCGTTGGATTTGGTGTTTCATCTTTGATTAACAGTTGAGATGAAATGTTAGGCTTTGAATCGTTATCTTTAACTCATATCCATCCAATCCATAATGGAGCGCTAAGATCTTGCCACGTTGCGCGTGAAGAAGTAATGCCAGAAAACGCCCGCCGTCTGATCTTGATCTAACGCTCTAGATGCGTTTTGGACAGTTTCAATCGTAGCCGTTATAACTTCTCAGATAAACGAATGAGATTAAAACGTTTAAAATATGAATCTTCATCCAATCCAATTGTGTCGTGTACCCCCCAACGTAAGTGACAATCAACGGTTTCAATTTAATGCGCGAATCAAATGCTCCTAGCGACACCACATCACATGCGCTTATTAAAACAAAAACATAGTCCCACATGATGAAAAATCAAGCGATTCAATGCGTATACAAGGTACACGTGATTAGAGAGTTAACGTAATATTAAAAAGGATGCTTAATCTCTCTAATCACACGCACACACGTGCGCACACATGTGCGCATACACACGCGCAAACACATATGCACTGCCACATGGCGTGTCCATACGCCACCACATGGCGATGCTCTTTTTCATTTGCGCCATGTCAGCTGCCACGTCAGCACACGATAAAAAAAATATTTTATTTATTTTAATTCAAAATAAATTGAATTAATTTTATAAAAAATTCAGAAAAATTTCTAAAAAATCCCTAAAAATTAGAAAAATTCATAAATTTCAAAATACAACTCCAAATTAATCCAAATTTATTTTGTTGGATCATAAATTAAATTATCTATCATTCAAAGTTAAATTATTTAAATAACACGAGAATAAATTTTTATTTCAAAAATTCACTCATTTCTCTTAGAAATTAGAACTTAGAAAAATAAATGAGTATATAAAAAGTACTTTCTCTTCTTATTTAACATTAAATCCCAATTATAATCTCAAATATAGATGAGATTAATCTACTCTAAAATATATTCTTAAAAATTTATAATTATCCCTAAAATAGTGCATTTTGATATTCAACTTAAAATTGCATGAAATGA
This sequence comes from Lemna minuta, assembly GCA_024174645.1. Taxonomy (NCBI): domain Eukaryota; kingdom Viridiplantae; phylum Streptophyta; class Magnoliopsida; order Alismatales; family Araceae; genus Lemna; species Lemna minuta. Next base: position 2,365,208 of record CM044111.1, on the reverse strand, counting down.
TAGATAAGCACTCAGAAATATGATAACATGCATAAGAATGAAATGCTTTATGCCTTAATTTGCATTAATAATCGTATAATTGTATGTTAAACTTGCATGTTATCAGGTTTCTTAAGATGCTATCTAGAGCCTATGAAGATGTGGTGCATCATCAAAATTGTTGATGGCGTCTCAATGCTTTTCTTGAAAAACCCTAATGTTAGCATGCACATGAAGGAGGAAAGGCAAACACAACAAAATTTGCACCTAGATCTACAAGTTCCATGAAGGTTTGTCATCCCTGCTTTGTAGAGTAAGGTTTTGTATACTCGAGCGGAATTTTTTGGACCTCATAGCGATGCAATGACATCGCAACCCTCTTGAAACAACCTAACTGATGGATATCACATAGCCTACTAGCCAAATCACACTTCCATGTATATTGTTTATATTTATTGAAATGAAATTTATTTATTGTCTTTTTAACATGATGTTTACATCGAAGTCCATGGGATATGTAATGACTTACTAAATTATGATGAGATCGTAGTACAACAATCACTAGTGTTTAAACATATGTTTTAAATATCGCTATAAGAGGAATATTTGAGAGAGACGTCAAAATATCTAAAAAGAATAACATTATTTCATCTTATTCATATGATGATTATAATTGATCATATAGCTACTAAGGGAGCGTGATAATGTGGTTGTCAAATACATATCTACACGTGTCAAAATTAAAATCAAACTCACTTAAATTCACTTAAATTGATTTTAATTATGATGAATTTAGCATAGAGGTGAGTAAGTGTCTAATCCATTGATAATAAGGGTATGTTATTGAGATTTTTTGAAATTTGATTAAAGTGGGTGACAAATTGAAATGAGAAATGAGAGAAAAATATAGATTTGGAAAAAAAGACTTGAGGATCTATCTAGGGAATAAAAAATCGCTCAAATTAGATTTTTATCCACGAAGAAATCAAAGAGTAGGGTTAGAGAGAGAAAATCATTCTTAATGAGAGAAAAAATGATGAAATTATCTACAATTAGATTAATCCAAGCATAAAAATTTTAATCAAATACTATACGATGATATATTAGAGAGAATGCATGAAATTTAACTCAAAACCAGGCTCAAAATGATCGAATTAGTCACTGGATCAAGGCTTTTCATTCGGCCAATTCAAAAGTAGAACTTTAAAGTTCAAGAGGTAATTTCTCACCATTCTTTCGAAAAAGTCATGACTTTAAGGGCTCATTGGAAAATTGAGTCTAGAACAAGAATTGAGTAAAAAATGAGTTTAGAACACAATAAGAACAAGAGATTCAATGATTGAGTTGTCTAAATATTCTAGTTAATCATAAAATCTAGGAATGCCTACACTATCAAGGAGAGAGAGTTTAAATGGAGTTCAAATTGTGCATAACCGTCAAATTGCCTCTTCAAATGCAATTGATGGTTCAGATTCATCACAAGGATTTGAATTGATGTCATTAAATCATGACCATTAGATTTGAGATGGAGCGCCAGGATTTTGCCTTGTAGACGCATAAAGATGACTTGCTAGTAGATTTTGTTTGTCGGGTCTTCATTTGATGCCTCAGATTGCGCCATGTAGAAAGTCTATTTAGTATATTAAATCTGAACCATTATAACTCTCGTGATGGATGGCTCAAATTTGTTGATGCTTATAAAGCGAATTGGTACCCAATGAAAAACCACCACGTACACCTTATCTTTAAGTGATCATCAACGGCTTAAATTAGATCTCCTTATTTGTGTTGATTATATGCTCCCAATATTGCCATATCACTCACACATAAACACTTTAGTCGTATGTCAAAAATATTAAAGGCATTTAATATGTGGTCTTTTGACTTGAGACACCAAAGATATCTTGTAAATGGATGGTCGTGTTTTGATTATAACTTATGAATCCCTAACAATGAGATCTCTAAAACGTCATATATTAGATACAACATGAAGTCCTTAAAGATAATTGTATGGTCAAGATGGGATCATTCGTCCTTCGATATTTGAGGAGCTTGACTCAAGGAATGAAATGTGATGAACTCCTTGGCCAAGGTAGTAGAAACATCATAGAAAGAGCTCTCGATGATTTTCGACATGCATTGGTACTAACTTGAGTGGCATAGTAATGTTTGATAGTTGACCATATCCTAAGTCATTCATGAGTCTCGTGCACATGAAGGATTATATATATATCGTAACCGATGATGGAAAGGTTTTGTGTGAGAGTTCTTATACACTCCATATCTTCTAAATTACGTGGTGTAGCTTGGTTCCCATTGGGATGGAAACTTAACCTATCGATTGGGTTAAATTGATTCTTGATTAATTGATCTATATGCTAATATTGATAATTAATTAAGGATAACCAATAATATGTTATTAGGCTTGTAGAGTCATTAACTAGTTAGATATATGGACCTAGAGGTCACATATAAGCTCTACATATATTGGTAGATATAGACATAATTATGAGGGTTTTAATGAAAAAAATTTATGTAAAATTTCTATAACTAGGGAAGAACGATCACGAACCTAGAGGGTCACATACAAGTCTTATGAGAATTATCTCATTTCTTCTCTTTCTCTCTTAATGAAGAGCTTTGAAAAGGAGATCTAACTATCGCGAGATCCTATGGATATCGTTAGAGGATAGGCACTTGAATAGCTTCAATAACTCCTTCAAAGGAACCTTATATGTTTTCTCATACATACTAGATGATAGAATCATTTGTTCTTTGTGACTCAATGTTTTGAATATCTCATTCTTTGAGTCGATCCCCTCTTATATTGAGGGTAGATGATCCCATTTTGAGCACTCAATCACCTTTGAGGACTTCATGTTATATCTAATATATGATGTTTTATATATCCTATGGTTAGGGATTCATAAGTCATAGTCAAAACACAATTATCTATCCACAAGATATCTTTAATGATACGAGTCAACCTAATTGAAATTTTGGCATAATATAATTTAAGGATTCATATGGATCAATGTAATTAACTCTTTCTTCAAAGAGCACTCACTATCTATCCTTAGTGTCTCTACATCGATGATCACAAGATCAACCATACTTATCATATGAGTCGGATCAGATAGTATTATTCTTTTAGGATAATTAGATGTCTTTATCAAATATCCTACAAATAAGAATATTTAGAATATATGTTTAAAGACTTATGATCATTATATTATGATCTCATCATAATTCACTTAGTCATCTCATATGCTCATAAACTTCATTGGAAACCTTACACACGAAGAACAATGAATAAATTTCATTTCAATGAATATAAACTAAAGATGAAAATATAGTTGGCTTGTAGGCCACATAATTTCCATCGCGTGCTATAGTGAAGATTGTTTGTGAGATAATGTGGATACGATCTCTAATATAAGAGCTAGGCCTATTTCTATCTACTCTTATGTGAATGTATTATAAAAATCAAGAGGCTAGCTTCTTTGCGAGGAATTCAAATTTTCATTAGTGTACAAAGCACATGGTAGTTAAAGGCCCATCTTTATTCCACGTGCCAATTGTAAAAGGAGCTTGTAAAGGATTAGGCTGAATTTCTTTTGACATTTTTTGCAACAAGCTAGGCATCCTTGACATCTACTCTTCAGCTTGAGGGGGAGTGTCAAAAGCATGTTTGTTGAATAGGCATATTCATACCCACTATGTGTCTCTCTCTTGCATGGCCCTCTCGTATCCTATATAGGAGAATTTAGGTTTCCCTTTGTTATTTGAACCTTTTATCTTCTTGAGTTTCACAAGTCTCTTGAGCCCAATGACACTATTATAATTACTTGCACTCTCTTTTTTTGGGCAAGGTCCTTACCTAACCATATAAGAGGTAGAAGTCTTCCTTTGTTTCCTTGACATCTGTTTATACTCTTAAGTCTACACTCACAGTAGCTCCTCTCATGGTTATATTGAGGAACAAGGAAATCAAATCTAAAAACTTTTTTCCTTCTCTTTCTGAATTTTCATAACTTAGACAAGGATATTCAATGGAAGCTCACTGCTTGAAAAAAAAATCTGATATCATTGTCAACCTCAAAAATCTCTTTTGAATATCAAAATATTTATATAAATATAGCCCCTACTATGATATCAAAATATTGTCAACATGCTGAAATAAACAAGCGTCTCTATCATTTCCAACTCCAAACAATACTAGTAAACTAATGGGATTCAAAAGAAGTATTCAATCCCATCAAGATATCTAATTCTATCAGAACTATCCATTGATCCACTTTATACTTATGATATAAATTTTCAGTAGAGAATAGGGTAAGCTTTTTTGCGTTTGATTTAAAAAATAATTGAGCTTACAAGGATCTACGCTGTGATAACTGATCACTTGAGATTCATTGATTGATTAAGATCAAGATATCATGATCCTTATAACCATCTTCCACACTGTATTGATCTACTAGGGTTGATTAACATTGATAGCTCAGATTGAAAATGAGCATAGGTAGAGCGAGAGAGAGGGAGAGTAAGCATACATTTAAATGTTGCTAGGATCTATACATAAGATATGTGGGGGATCTTGTGATTTTCATGATCATCAATGGATCATCTGCTTGGATTTGAAGTCTATTTAAATAGGCGGTCATTACTGCACCGGCTTAATCTCTATCATTTTAAGGCTCATTAACCTTGGTATGATTTTCAATATTTGGAAGTAATAAAGCTAATGAAATGTATCCTAGTTGTATGCCAAATGGGCTTTACTGGCCCATTATCATTATCGTAAGCTATGGGCTCTTTCCGGCTACAATTTTATTAATCTTATTTATTAAAATCTATGTTGATATCCCGGTTATGCTTATCTGAATATCTATGGAAATTAAATAAAGCAACCCCTCGTCCTTATCGGGACCGGCGGTCTATTGGTAGAACTTTTGCGCACTAAAGGTCATCCTTCGTGGTCGTTTTCTGATCGGTGGGGAGAAATCGGAGAAACCCTTGGTGAATAAGCCCTGTAATCTTCTGTGTGTGCCGTAGATCTCGATATAGGGCGATGGAAGAAAGCGAGGGTGCCGGACAAAATGATTGCAGGTTCGATTTGTTGCTTAGAACCCAATCGCTTCATTTCGTTATCGATTCGCTTTTGCACCAGAATCCGCGACTAGAGATTTATATTTCCACTTTTCCAGATTCGAAAATTTTGCCGGCTCACCCAATCTGGTAAAGAAGAGGAAATTTCAGCCGGAGAATCAAAGCCTACCTCTGCCGAAATATAAGTTTGGGGATCGAGCGTGCATTATCAGCGATTTCTCTGCTGGGTCCTCGTCAGTCATCACCGAGTGGGAGTCCGACGATTTTTCCCAAGGATCAGTGACCTGTAAGGAACCCCCGAAATTTGAGTTACGCTCTTCCTCGTCGATCTCAGATTGCGAGCAGGAGAAGCCCACTTTTTCCCTTCAGCGGAGCCCATAGTTCGATATCCATAGACTACGATGAAATTCTGTTGGAAGCTCCGGATGAGGGGTTGGAAGAGTTCGATGACTACGTCGGAGAGCTGACGCCCTCACTCCCAATGAGCTCGCATCCGATTTGTCTCTGTATGCATCTCCAACGTGGGGTATCACTCTCTTTATTCTCTATTTCTATCTATGTATGTGTCTATACATCTATCTCTCTAAATGTATCTATGCGTTTTATACATGCTCTTGTATCTATCGGCATCTTTTCTCTCTACGTGTATATATCAATTTCTCTCTCTCTCCCTCTATTTGTGCGATAACTTTATCTATGTTATGTACATAAAGATATCTGTGTGTATCTCTCTTTCTATCCATCTCTATTCGTATATTTATCCTGTTTATCTATCTCTATCTGTCTATTTCTCTCTCTCTCTATAAACCTCTCTCCATCTATCTGTCTATCTTCCCTTCTCTCTATAAATGTATTTATAGAGACAAACAATTATATATATAGATCATCTACTCACTCTCTCTACACTTCTATGTCTATCTTCTCTCTCGCCATCTTCTCTGCATCTCTGCCCGTACATGTAATTTCTCTCTCACTATGATGACGTCTGCCACCTCTGAACTTACATGCAGGAGCTCATCTGGGGCCTAGGAAGCCGACCATCGACGAAGAATTCGAGCAGTACTTCTCTGGGTTGATACTGTAGTAATGGTCAGCGGAACGGATCCCTGTTTTTGGGCTTCTAATGTTCAAGGCCCAAGTATGGGTCCGACTAGAATCCAATAACGGGCTTCATCCACTCGACGGGCCTACCCTGCCCGTGTTTCCTTATCCAGTTATCCTGATGGGCCTACACGTCAGGCTGAGACGACAATGTCTGACGTGGCAGAATCTCCACGACGTGCGACAGCTGGCAGGCCCCGCAGCTGCCGTGCCGTCATATCAGTGACTGTAAATCACCATCGTGTAAAGATTTACCCATCAAAGCAAAAAAATTTGGGCCTGGCCCACATGCAACCGAATGGCCCAGTCACCCTCAGAGAAATCGCTATCCGCCACATTTTCAAAGATGAGGTGTCGCGATCGCCGCCGTCAGGATCTCATCCGATGGAGAGGCCGTCATTTTCATACAGTGAAGAGAATATTTCCCTTAAAAAACCCAAAAAGAGTGACGTCATAAATCCGACATGCGGGGCCCAAGGCAAGGGGAGAAATAAACAGGAATTCCATAAGAATAATTCACAGCAGGAGATTCAATGCGATTTAATTGGTTAAGAATTTGGGGGGGGGGGGTGGAATTCCGTCCGCATCAGCTACTGAAGAGATGGCAGAGAAGAGGCAGAGCGTTGCTCAGAGCTCAGAGATTGATCGCCGCAATGAATGCATCTTCTGCTTGTCGCAGAGATCGTACATTTCTCCTCATGGCAGACTGAACAATTCGTTGACTATATTTGATTGTATACTGAGTAACGGCAAGAGGAGGGTTTTCCTCTCGGGCAGCGGTGCCGACTGTTCGTCCTAAGAAATTAGGTCAAAAAAAGGAAGTTTTAGGGCAGCGGGAGTTTCGAAAATAGCACTATCTCAATCCTATTCTCTCTCTGTAATGACGTCGTCTTGGCATTAAAAGAAGAGATGGAGAGCTGGAAAGGGTGCAACCTAACCCATCTCTCCGTCCTTCCCAAGAATTGCAACAATTCCCACGCCTCACTCGAAATTTTTTCTCTCTTGCACGCTAGTTTGAATTCGCACTTGCCCGCAGAAGAGGGGAGGGGAACTGGAAGAACAGAGATTTCTTGCAATTAGATCTCGCTTAAGCTAGATCAGCTCGCGCGGAGGTAGAAAACCTAGTCTCCGACCCGTAGGAAAATTCAACCTGGGCGACCCAAAAAGAGGAGTATTTACAAATCTTCTTCCGTACCCTTTTTCCGAAAGCCTAAGAGCACCGGAATCGCGAAAATGATGGCGGTGCCGCCGCAGAGAGGGAATGAGCTCAGCTGTCGCGGTACTCTCGCCAGCAGATGAGCATGGTGACGCAGCGGCGCATGATATAGAATCTTGCTCGCTGCTCCTTGACAAGCGAAGCGCAACGACTAGCGAAAGAGTTGACCTTGCGGGAAAACGTCGACTTCTCGAGGAAGACGGCGGTGCCGCCGACGTAGTGGCTATCTTTCGCGGACATCTTCCAGTTGTCGTCCACGCACAGCTCCATCTTCAGCTCTGGTCCCTCGACCCCGTGAAGATGTCGCGCCAGATCTCCTTTGAAACACCTCCCCCTTCTCTCTTTCTTCTCTTTCCTGAATACGGGTCAGTTTTGTTCCTGGGATAACTTCACACCCCTCGACTAGCCCATCCAGTATTTATACATCCATATTTTTAGAGAGAGAGAGAGAGAGAGAGCGGGAGATAGGGGATGCTACAGCGTGCGAGTAATTATTTATTAAGGAAACGGTAAAGTACCATAGAAAATGGTTGAACTGGATTATCTCACCGGACGTCTCTCTTTCTCTCTATCGTCCCGCGCTCTGCTCGACGGCTCCGTCAGTATCTTGCACCTTTCGGAAGAACGCTTACCCATGAGCAACATGTCGCGGACACTGGACAGTCCCCTATACTTTATTCTCTTTTGTTCCCGAGACCAACGTCACTTGCCTAATTTCTTCTCTCTCTAAATCCAGCCATACACCTTCCGCTTTACCTGTCTGTTGTTTGTTGTCTCTTTCTCATATCCCTTTCTGGACGTTTCAATGAGATCTCCACGAATCGACGGATCTCTCTATCCCTCCCGCCCTCCTAGTCTCATCACTCCATCTTTCCCCGTCGATCTTTCACTGAACTGACTGATCTCTCGTGTGCTTTGTACCAGGGCTCCTTTTCGGCGTTGACCACCGGCGTGGGGACTGTGGATGTTGACCACAGTCAAAGGACTTATGTGGACGAGGACAGAGCGTCGGGCGGCTTCCGCCTTGTTCTGTGCGGATCTGTCGCAAGTGCGGGACCAAGTGGCGGCACCATCAAGCTCTACGGGAAAAGTCCGTCAACCGTTAATTTTTTAAGGGATTTTCTCGCTCCTCAAGGGGCGAGGATCGCGGGCATAAAGAGCTGGCAGCACGCCGGAGACCTCGAACCGCCAACCCGGGCCAACTCTCTCCACCTTTCTCTCTCCGTGGCCGGCGAAAGATGATACAAACAAAATTTTCGTGTACTTTGAGATATTCAAAGAGTGGTTTAGAAACCCAAAAACTCGATGGCTGTGTTGGTATAAGATCTCTTTCTCTCTCTATATTACTTTCTCTCGAGGTAATAAGAAAAACAGTTGTTTTAAAGACGATTCCATAAACTACTCCGCTGGTTTAATTTCTTGGAATGGTGGCTTAGTATCCGATGAAAACCCCATAAATGTTTCTATTGCCCGACCTGAAGTAGAACTCCGTTTTAGAGATAGAGAGAGAGAAGCAAATCCGGAAGAAAACTGCAGCTTGCGGCGGCGGAGGGCCACCCTTGAAGACATATCATCCCCCACATGGCTCCATGTGAACCTTGCTTCCGATCCTGAAACTCATATCTCACTGACCAAGTCAAGACTGTTAGAACTCCACATTCTCCGCCCACTCAACAATAAGAGAGAGGTAGGTAGAGGAAGAGAGAGAGAGAGAGAGAGAAAACGAGAGATCCGAGAAAGCATGGGGTCGGGCCGCATGACGGATCCTCGCCTACCACTTACTAGGAACATAGCTTCTAGCTTCTTGACGTTTCTCTCGCGAGGCGATGTTTTGATTTGATCAGCGCGCAGGTCTCACGGATAGGGAACACGACTTTCTACAAGCTAGGGTTTGGAGAAAAAAACAAATGCCGACATTCGCAATTAAATCACTGCCATTCACTCGTACCTCGATGAAATACGATTGTTGATGCATTTTCATCGATTATTTTACTTTTTACTCACCTCTGTCACAATCTTCCCCATCAACTGTACTGATCGGGGAACAGTGCAATTTGGATCTAGACTGTCGCTAGCTCCCATTCAAGACAGCCAATTTACCCAATTCCTCGCGTTAATCTCCTTACTTTTTTTCCCTCGCTGTATGACGGCCACTGGAGAGGGAGAGAGAGGTATCATGCTCGGATGACACTGCGGGGTCATTGATTTTATGGTGACGCACGCAGAGCCGGCAGAGGTGATTGTTTATCTGCGCGTGCACGAGAGTAACGATGGGCCCGCTTCTCGGGATTCCGTGCAGCGTCGTCGTCGGGATTTTTCCTCTCCGCCCGAGTCTTCGTCGACTGAACCCACCTCCCCCTGTTGAAATCTTTTATCGCACTCCGCTGAGTGGACATCATCGGTTTCGCTGATGGTCGAATCGACGGCCCACCAACTAGAATATCGGGCCAGGGCCAAACAGATGGGCCTACGCCATAGACCCACTATCAACTTGCAACGGCCACAGACCTAGAGTAATTTATTGAGAGTTGAATTGTGCAAGTCAGGTCAGCCGTCGGATCGATAATGACGAATCGGAGGTCATCGGATGGAATTCAAGATCATGGAATTCAGAAAATCTATGAAGCCTAACAGACCAAGCTTCCTTGGTGCTCCGAAGCGGCGAAATTTGAAATGCAAAGGACAGATCTGAACATGTTTAAGATCAGAGACGCCTTGTTGATCGATCTTCGCGATGAACAGCTTA